>JADDOH010024777.1:0-501880 GCA_016648135.1 Agrypnia vestita | reverse complement strand
AAATGTTCATAATAAACTATCTATATTTAATATTTACTCGTGTATTTAGAGTTAATTAATATAATATTTTCTTTCTGATCAATGTAGATTTTTTTTAAGATAGGAAAATCTAATTATGAGTTAATAATTTTAACAGGAAACGATTCAACCTAAAGATAATATGAATTTAAAAGTTAACTATAGCAAAATCTGTATAATTCAATCTAGGCTTGACTTGGAAATTATTTTATTTAGCTATCTTAAAAATTCTATTTTTTTTGTATGGACATACTTTATATAAAAATGCTTTTTGAAATGGTATTTTCGGTACTTTCTATTCCTCTGTGTTTTTTTCTTTATACTAGCATAATGGTTAATATTGGTCTTTAAGGTTTATAAAATTTATATTTCGTTTAAAATGTGAAATGGTGCATGAATATCAAGGAATCTGGTCCATTTATAACTGCAAAACACACGGTAATCTAAATATCCTTTATGGATTTTTTTTTTTGAATAATATTTAAATCTACAAACAGCTCAAAGTTAAATTATAGAAAATACCCCAAAGTCTCTCATATAAATAAGCTGACAGTTATCTCAATATCTGTATTTCAGTATTCTGTTCGAACAAGCTTTTTTTTCTCAACATTATAACCGAGTATAATGTTGAAATCTATAATGAACAATTATTTAAATTATTTGTAATATTCGAATATCGGTTGTCGGCCATTTTGAAACACACGGCCTTGCAACAGTGCTATTACTTGGACAACTGCCCGCGCTTCTAGAACAATTTCTCTCTCAATCCAAAAGTTTCCTTTAAAGCTAACTAATTTATTTATTCTATCCGTCAGAAAGCGAAAGGTCTCTTAATCAATATCTAATAATTAAGATATCTAGTATGATCATACATGAAAAATGCAAATAAATAAATTTTATTGGATTTCAATTTTAACTAACGTGAACTATTTATTTATGTCGACGTACTATATTCAAGTATACCGCGTCATTCACTGTTTTTTTTCTTTAATTTTAAACTTTTTTTTTGAAATTATGCCTACGGCACATTTTCCAGATGGTACAAACATATTCCAACCATTAATGAATTTATTATTCTTACATAAGAATGCGAAAAAATTGTCAAAATAACTCGACACAATCGAATCCGTGATAAACATAGAAAGATTCCAAAGAAACATTTGTGTTTCAATCAATATATCTCCCAACATCACACAAAATTCTTTCTTCGATAGAATATGCCCGTTTATATTTCAGAAACCATATTCTTTTTAGAACAAACTAGAAGTGATCAGAAACGAGTTTAGAACTTGCATTTCACACATTGTCTACTTCGGCCGAGTCCGCCATTTTGAAACTCGACCGTGGAATGTCGCGTAATGCTGTTCCATGGCTAGATACAGGACACGAAGGAATAT
This sequence comes from Agrypnia vestita, assembly GCA_016648135.1. Taxonomy (NCBI): domain Eukaryota; kingdom Metazoa; phylum Arthropoda; class Insecta; order Trichoptera; family Phryganeidae; genus Agrypnia; species Agrypnia vestita. The sequence continues at coordinate 500,465 of JADDOH010024777.1, read as the reverse complement.
CAAATATTTTTTCGAATTTAAATTATAAATTTTATTTTTTTATTATTTTATTTCTTTTTCGTTTCCACAGGCTAAGAGGCCCAATTACAGGAGCGAAACACTAATAAGTTTATATCCATTTTCCAACTTTTACAACGTTTTCTCTCCTGGTCCCGGCGCAACTGTGAAAAACCTGACCTAACCGTGTATAAGGTGGTTGAGCCTTGGCTCACCGAACCGAAGCTACCAACTAAAATTTTTTTAAATTTAACCGAAATTAATAAACCATCTAATATAAGTTCTAATTCAGATACACAACCTAAAATACTCTTACTGATCTCGATCGTACTGTTCCGAAATACACATTATAAAATAGATAATAACCTATAAGTATCTCTACGTAGATAAAAGGTTAGAATTATCCGTTTTGAATGAACTGAAAGGATTATTTTGTAAGAACGCGATGCGGTCGTAATGTTTCTTATCGATGTTTAATTAATATCAAAATCCTATTAAGTTACCGCAAGTTTCATTCTAAATGCAAATACTACCTAATGGCTTTTATCCTAGTTTACCAGGATATCTCTCTATACTAGATTATCTATTAAATGGCTCATGATGTCGTTTTTTTCCTAATTTATAAATAAATAAATCACTATACTCTCACTCAATTACTATAGAAACGTCTAAGTTATTGGCTCGTGATATCGTCTTTAGTCTATAACTCCCCCTCTATTGTGACGCACGTGGCAACCCTAATATTTCAGAAAACGTGTTGGAAATTCTATATTTACACATACAAAGATAATAATATACTTATAATTTTAATTCGGACTTGACTACAATACGTATAAAATTTATTGTTTAGAGTTTACATTTACTGGAATAACTAACCATAACAGAAACGTAAAATATCTGAAAGAAAAGGCACATTTACATATCATTTTGTTTTTAAATTTGCTTACTTTTGTTGGCTGCTTCTATATACAATTTATAGTTTGGAGAAAAACACATAATCAGATTGTTTCAGTGATTCGCCTCTGGATTGGTTATCTTGGTAGAAACTGTATTTATCTGCAAACCGAGAGTCTAATAATTTGAAAATAGGTCTACTTCCGAGTATGTGGTGTCTGTCGCTAACAGAACTTCACTTTTCTCGTTAGGAATTTATTTAACAAGTTTTTAAAAATGAATCTATGGAAAGGAGGATCGATGTCCGTGGGTAATGACATATCCTCGGTTTCCGCGTAAAGGGGCCCCATCGTCCCGCCCCTAAAATGCCATGAAAAACTTCCTTCTATACATTTTCTCTGGCGTTTCCTTTACCTTGATAAACAACCCGAAGCTAAATCTTGATATAGCCACGTAGTATGTTCCATTGCCTCGACAAATCGTCAGCATTCCGAAGAAAATGTAAATCCAAGGTATACCAAAACTTTAGGGATCACTTGCGTCTAAAGATTAAGTTGGAAGATATTAATAGTGGCACCTAATTCTTTTTAGGGGTCCTTGCGTCTAAAAGAATGTTGGTTATTAGTTTAAAGCTGATTATTGCAATTTATCCTCTGTGGAGTATAAAGATAATTTCTTGGTAAATGAAAATGTGAATTCCTCCTCGTAGAATGAAGACAAGTATGTTTAACCAATGGAACATTCTACGTGAACAGAATATATTAACCATGTGTCAATACATTCATAGATATCCAAAGCGTAGTGAATAAATCTACCTCACCAACTTCCTATGACCATGTGACTATATTTATACAATAATTAAACGAGTTATCTGAGCAAAATAATTCGTGTAGATAACGGGAATACTTTATTTCAAATATCGTTGAAGCATTTTTTAACGTCCGAACGAAATCGCAATATTCAGGGGTGTATCCTGAATCGGTTGCGCATAATTAATAACCCGATTCACTTTCTCTCCCTCCCGTTCATATAAGTCAGAATCAAATATTTCGAAATCACAGCGCTCTCACCCAGAAGTTTCTTCCTTCAATCAAGTACAGGTGTAATTTCGCCCCATTGAGGAATGACCCATCTGTACTTCTTGAAATTCCCTAGTTAGAACTAGTTCTTTATATATAGGGAATATGCACGTAATTATGGATTTTTGTCCTCATGATTGAACGTCTCCTAGGCAAAAAGCGGGGCAAACCCAAAACAATCAACCCACTTCATTCGCTCCCTCTCTTGCGTTCAAATGATTTGAATTACGTCTAATGGGATTAAAATAGATTGGTTCTTGTCTTTTTCCACTCCATAGTCATATTATTTCAATCCTAACTGCATTATTTATAATGAATCTAAAATATATTGGATAACTCTTGGTTGTTCTAGTATAACTGATCCATCAGAAATCACGCCGAACTAATTCCGGGGGTCAACAACACAGACTTCGGACCAAACGTCATACCTAATGAGTTATTTCGGGCAGTCTCCTTTTTAGGTATATAAAGCCTTACTTATAAACCCATTGTCGGACGTATATCATGGTCTTTATACTCCATGCTTGCTACCACCAAAACTGAACGATGCCATCGCAAGACGAGTCTTGTTATTTCAATCCTAACTGCATTATTTATAATGAATCTAAAATATATTGGATAACTCTTGGTTGTTCTAGTATAACTGATCCATCAGAAATCACGCCGAACTAATTCCGGGGGTCAACAACACAGACTTCGGACCAAACGTCATACCTAATGAGTTATTTCGGGCAGTCTCCTTTTCAGGTATATAAAGCCTTACTTATAAACCCATTGTCGGACGTATATCATGGTCTTTATACTCCATGCTTGCTACCACCAAAACTGAACGATGCCATCGCAAGACGAGTCTTGTTATTTCAATCCTAACTGCATTATTTATAATGAATCTAAAAATGAATTGGTTACCGCTTTCAGTCAAACACTGTCTCTTCTCATATTCATACAAGTCGGAATTAACTATTTCGCAACTACAGCGCTCTCACCTAGAAGTTACTTCCTTCAATCAAGTACAGGTGTAATTTCGCCCCATTGAGGAATGACCCATCTGTACTTTTTGAAATTCTCTAGTTAGAACCAGTTCTTTATATATAGAGAATATGCACGTAATTATGGATTTTTGTCCTCATGATTGAACGTCTCCCAGGGGTCGAACGACGCAATCTCAAAACAACCAAATTCGACTACATTTTAAATCCTCTTTCAAATGATTTGAATTATGCTTAATGAAATTAAATATGTATCTTTCCTAAGAATATACTGCCTACTTCGATATTAACTGTAGATAAATTTGCTTTAGAAAAATTTTAGAACATTTAGAAACAGTTTAACAATACTATTATATAGACTAAAAAGGTACTCATCCTGAAATCTTGTAGTGGCTTGAATCCGTAGCTCAGAAGGCCCTTCCTCCAGACTCTGCATAAGTGTGAATCTTGTTCCTCCAGCTTCCCATTTGGCACATATCTCTTCTTCATTCTCTCGATGGTTATAAATACATTTAAAAGAATCCTAACTGTTTTTATTCCAATAATGAGATCCCGATTTAAATTCAAAAATGATTTTAAAACAATCGAAGCACAAGACAAAGTAACGCATCCCTAAATTTCGACTATAAACCAGACGTTAATTATTTCGCTCTATATTGACGCTTGTATGATGGCGTCATAACAGATAAAATTTTGTTTGTCTTTCGAAAATGCGTCAAAACGCAGGCATTTGTAATAATCCTATATTTTAATACTGATATTTTGACACTATAACAGCAAAGAATTTGGATGCTTTCGTAACTGATTGTTAAATACCGAAACCAATTGCTTTGGAAATTATATCTCAGATACCGAAAAAAACGCGCGAAACAAACAAAACGAGCGTGGCCTAACGGTTGAAATCCCTTCAAAAAAAACTCTCGAGTTAACGCTCCAACACCTACTTATAAACTTTTTTCCATCGGAAATTCCTTCTAGAAGCTTCCCCCTCCACCAAAGATCTCATTGGTTAATTTCTATCATGTGACAAATCAGGCCTATCACGAGCCAACATCTATTTACGCGTCTACATGGGTGTAGTGAAACTTTTCTCCAATACGAATAATATTATTATTTTTTTGAATCGACGTCCTGTCGTCAGTGGCGCAGTCGTGACTCTCACAACACAAGTAATAAATTAATCTTAAATAGTTCTTTTGGAGATATTCGATATAATTATTATTTTATTTCTTATTTCTTGTAATAGGTTGGCAGGTTAAATTCATCACAACACCTCGCGGAGCGGCTGAAACTGTGAAAACCGAATGAAAGTGGATTTAATTCTGAAGCACTTTGTAACGTTTATTTTTATCGAGCAGTGCTTCGGAATGTTTATTTTTTTCAAACACACTCGATAGCAGCATTCGTGCTCTATGAATTGCGCTATTTACATGTAAAATTGTTTAACGCGTCGCAGAGCAGCATACAAAAATGTAAACAACGGCATAAAAAAATTCTAAAACGAACGCAATTCCGTGGTCACGCAATTCGGAACAAAAATTTTCTGATGCGCACTATCGCGCGCTATGAGCAAGAAGTTGTCACACCTCGCTACGATTTTTTTCAACCGATTTATTAAAAAAAACAGGAAATTTGATTTTGGGTGGATATCAAAAAATCGAAAATGGGCGCAAGATGGTGCCTCTAACTATTATTCGAAAGCGATACTCGATTTTTGAATTGCATTCAAACTATGCAAACAGTCGCAAAAACATCGCACTCGGTTTTTTTTTGTCACGCCATGAGAAGGAGACGGATGGTAAATTCCAAAATGTAAAAGAAAGACGCCCGGATTTTTCACTTTTTGCACCATTTATATTTTTGACTTTTTCTCAAACACCATGTTTAATTGCAAGTGAAAAAGAGTCTAAAAATGAAAAAAAAATGAGGAGTAGGGGGGAGGTCCCGAAAGATAAAATAAAAATCAAGTTCCAAAGAGAATTTCGAGAAAAGTTTTCATTTTCAGGATCGGATGAAAATTCGCAAAGTTATTAACGTTGCAAAGTGATTTTTCGGATTACAATGAAAAAAGGTGAAATTCGACTCAATTCTGAGGAGGAGAGACGTCTCTCAACGAATGTATTTCCCAAAGACGTCGGTGGGCTGCCTCCGTTTGGGGAACATGAAATTTTTGGAATCGATCTCTCGTTTTAAACGAAAACAACCACAACAGCCATGCATACAGACAAAATTGTCAAAATATGTTATCATTGGATCACGGAAAGTGTGTTAATTTTCCCTTCCAAGACATTTTCACACACACATTCGTACGTACGGTGGAGAAAACTAATATAAAGAGTTTAAAAATAGTTTATATTTTGAGGCAGTTAAGGATATATTTTTTTCCCATTTCCAACAATTATAATTTATTTTACTGTCCAGCGGCTGACCTCATACGTCATATTCATCACAAAAAGTACATTTATGATTTAAATATGTTCACACAGACGTCAGACTTTATATTTTGTAATAAAGTGTCGACGAACTGTGTACTTTACGCTACAGTCGAAGCACAAAAAGTGGCGTCCAGACAGTCCCAACCCATAAATTGCGGAAATTACACGAAAAAACAGGACGTGTCATTCCACGATACGAGTAATTACCATTTATATGCAAACAGCACAGCACACGCAAACTGCACACTTCGCAAAAAGGAGAGGGTTATTATTATTTCATATAGCAATTAACAGTTGACCACCCCCACCTCGACCAGAAGGGGCGGTTAACCAGGGGTTATCGAGAACTAAATTGGCGCCGCGCCGGGGGCAGATTAGTTTCTTTGCTGAATCAGCGCATTGTTGTCCATAGTGATTTGACAACCAGGATGAGGTAATTAAGTATTGTTGGAAATTTTCGTAAAAACTGAATAGTTTAATATTTTCTGATCCATTTATTATAGAGTTAAGAATAAAAAATAGAAGAAAAGTAAGGCTGAACTTATTACTTGTAATTTTGAAAGAATGAATGTAGATGATCAATATATATATATATATATAATATATATATATATATAATATATATTATCACCACCATAACCACCCATCGGTGGTTATGGTGGTGGATAGCCCTTGATGTCACATCAAAAATATGCGAGTTTGGTGGGGGTAGCTGTGCGTGGGTGATGAAAATGTGCTTTCTGGCACATCGTTTTGTTATGGATAGCCCTTGATGTCACATCAAAAATATGCGAGTTTGGTGGGGGTAGCTGTGCGTGGGTGATGAAAATGTGCTTTCTGGCACATCGTTTTGTTATGGGAAGGCCGCAAATGCTTCAAATTGTTTCAAAATAGGCACGTCGACTATGTCGGTGGGTCTAGAAGGTTCCGGAAAAACCTGCTCTAGAAAGTTCTAGAAAGTTCTATAAGGTTCTAAACTGAGTGGCGGAATGTGTTGGTGTGTTTATAAGGTTCTTATACATTCGATAAATTTCTTGAAAGTTCTGGATGGAGAATGTTCTAGAAGGTTGGCGAAAGTTCTATGACGATCCAAACAGTGTACTAAAAATCTACGCGTGCGAAGCCGCGCGGGCACAGATAGTATATAAAGAAAAATATATGACACAACTATTGACGGCGCAGAAAAAAGGAGACGTCAGCGAAGACTTGGACCACCTTAACTATATATTGGAAGTACCTGATAGAAGCCTCAATAATCGATGAACTTCCATGCGAACATGTTTAATTAATTATTTTGTCTTATTTTTGTAAGACAAAATAATAAATTTCAAGACAAAAAGTGTGGCTCCTTCTTCTCGCCGACCTCAGCGAGGAAACGGGTTGATGGTAAGTAGGTTAGTAAGATTCTCAGTTTCAGATTTAGTGAAAAATCTTTTGTGAGTTTTATGGAACATTCAAACAACCCACTTTCATACAGATCTGTGCAGGGCGGTATTTAGGATCTGATAAGAGGCAGATTTTTTTTAAGTTAACCTGCAATAATTGCATTTCAGTTCAATTTTTCAAATATAAACTCAAATATAAATATTTAATGTTTGTAATTAAATTGTTTAAAATTTTACTGTTATTTTTAATTTTTTGGATAAAATGGTGATATAAAAGTTTAATAAAATTAAAATCATTAAGGTATTTAACATGATTTTTTAAGATTGCTATGAACAATGAAAGAACAAAATTTAAATTTAAATTTATCTTCCCAAATAGGTATACAAAAATCAGTTATTTAATTTTAAGAAAAATTTGTGATGAAATGTAGGAATGCTTTGATAAAAATTTTTAGTCACTTCGGAAGTCTTATCGGTAGTTGTGTTTTTTGGGTATTTATTTATTTGCGGTACATAGTAAGTACCATTGAAATAAGTATTTTGATAAAATACATAGACATATACTTATAAATAAAACAATTAAATTTTTTGAAAAAAAGATTCATACAATAAGGTTCTTACTAGTCTTTTTAGAAATAGGAGGATAAATATAATAATTGTGTTAACCATAATAATTGTAAATTTCTTGATACTTTCACGTATATCAGGCAAGATGGCATTCTACACTTCAATTTCTTCGTATACATTTCCCAGATTTTGGTTTCTGAATATTAGAGAGTTCCTTTGAGCGATCGACGCAGTATTATTATATATAATACGGTATTATTATATATAATATGGTATAATTATATATAATAATACGGCAATAAATACTGTTCTGGTGTTCCTAGCAGGTGCGTAGATGTTAACTAGTTGCAATAAGTCAGGACTATCAATATTATAACGCGAAATTTTAAAAAGACATTTGATCAGAAATAGTTCTTCTCTCACTTAACTTTAATAGACTCATTTTGCTTAGAGAATCCTAATTTAATTTTTCTTTTATTTAATTTGATAATTGAAAAAATCCCTAAAATTTGTTTTATACTTTTTCAATTAATAACACATTCATTTATTTTCAAAACATAACAGAAAACAGGAATTTCGTAGAATTTTTTTCGGTGTAATACAATGCTACAGAAATCATTAGACAAGCTGACGGTTTTTTATTGATCCGTCTCTAGAAGTCTAGTTGCACTATTTTTTGTCTCTTTCTATACTTCACTATTGCATTTTGAAAAATTATTTAATTAATGATATTAATTTGCGGAACAAGTCATTTTTAAATAGTAATCCCTGTCTTTTATTTTATTACTGTACATAGTGTATTATTTGGAAGGAGTAAATAGGTCGTATCTTGCACGTTGTCAATTTAAAAAAAAAAAAAAATAGAAATGTGAACACGGAATTCGTGTCACATCAATATTCTTACTATTTTCAAATTAAGCTAAACGCTTGTGCTATGAAAATAAGACTAACTTGCTGTCTGGAGTGACATTCGAACCTGCGACCTTTGGATCACGAGGCGAGAGTCCTAACCACAAGAACAACAAGCTACAAAATAATTGATGAGCTTTAGATATAAATTATATATTTAATACATCGATTAGTAAATGAATGGAACAAAACATCAATCCTTATAGTAATTAATTTTACATCAAAATAACCGATTTCTTTTAGATAAAGTTGAATATGATAAGTAATATATCATCATGTAACAATTTTTTAATGTAATTTTATTAATTTCATGTTTTGAATCCTGATACGAAGCCGAAAAATTGACAATTACTGGTAATCCAGTATTCAGTGTTTTACCGATTAACCGGTACCGCTATTTTCCGGTTAATTTTCATGCCCTAATATACTCGTACAAGCACAGCGTTTTGTACTATGAACCCTGGCACTTGCACTGTTACTAGGCCTCTATGCGGTTCACGTGTCCAAATAAATGCATCATTTAAATTATTCAAATTTACAAGCGTTTAGTAGTTTCAAGAAAGCAGCATGGTACCTAAAGACTTTCTGTTTTTTCGTGTTCAACTCGGGTACGTTTTCTCTCATTTTCTCTCGTTATTATCACAGTTAAACGCGTTCTACGTATTCCAGGTAAGTCTTGCATTATACACAGGACCTTTTTAAATAACCTTAATCATTTTCAATTCCTAACATACATGAATTTTTTGTAGCACTAGTTGTTACTAGTTTGATGAGATGTTTACACCGACCAAATGAGACTTAGGTCTAAATTCTTCAATACTTAAAGATGATTTAAAGGTTAAGTACGCCTTAAAATCATAATTTTTAGTACAAAATAACACTTTACGGCGTACCGTAACCTTTAAATCATTTAAGTATTGACTCAAAATTCAGGCCTTGACCATCTTAAGAAACAAGAATCAGAGATTTAGTTGAAACAAATCTCAGTAGGTATAGAATTCACGTGTTTGACTCACCTCAAATTTGATCTATTATCAAACAATACCTTGAATCATACACACCTACAACTATTTATTCTGAAGACTTAGACAAGCAGAAGGCATAAAAGTATATACGGTATTGAGCAATTTTTTGTGGCTATTGTAGGATAGGTTGTGCCCACTGGCGTGCAGTGGGTATAAACTTAAGGTTATGCTGTGACCGACTATACACCTATATCGGTATATAAATATATATATATATAATTATATATATATTGTTTTTAACACGGATTTTTTTAACTGTATATAATGAACTATTGAAGTTGCCTTAATCCACACAAATAACAGCACTATAAAAGAAGTATTGTAAAGAAGGATTTTCTTAATAAATAAATATTTTATACATAAAGGTAATACGCTAACATTTTTCAATACATTTCGAAGACGATTTATTTATAATTAAAACGGGAATAATACTAATTTTAGATATACGTTTCTTTTCATAGAAATAAATCAAAAATTTTATGATCGATGGCAATGTCGTCGTAAATAAACATTTTAATATTACGTATAAAATGTTCAAAAACCTACATTTTACGTTAGTTTCTTAATAAATTACCATAACCTAATTCATGTAAATAGAAACGGATTAAATTTGTGTGATTGTTGAACTCAGTAATTCATATAAAAATAATAAAAGAAAAAAAGAACAAACATACAAAAACACAATCATAATGATTTGACAGATGGGATTCACCACAGAAATGGGAAATAGAATTCACGCAAAAAGTTTTGGGTAGAATTTGTAAAAAGTATCATTTCTGCAAGTGACGTCACATTGGACCTTTCGAAGAAATATTTGAATTGAATTGAAAAATTTGAAACATTTGAATTCAAAAAACTTGTCCATTACAAAGATCTCGCAGACATAGGGATGAGACAAAATACACAATTCTGGACGAGTTTTTTCTACGACGAGTCTTGACTAGATCTACGGAACAAATTTGTAGGGCGCAAACAAGTGAGATAAATGATGAAGTTATTATGATATGAAGTTGGAAACAGAAACTTCGAAAATAAAACATCTAGCCGTAGAACGAATTACGGCTAGAATTTTAAATCGACTTTTTCTTAAGATAAGGATTACTTAATTAATATTTATTTCCCAGAATCTTTACTAAAGCACAGCCTTTTTGCCTGTATGCGCTGCACGCCACTGGCTGTACTGCCGAATCAATGGAATCAATTTGTAGTAAACCATCGAATGAATTTTCAATTCGTAATTTGTATAAGAACTGGAGAGAGCTGGCACTATACCGAGGTCAGTGTAGGAAGACTCTCGAGGAGGCCAAGACTCACAAAGGATTATAGAGGTAACGGTGATGATGATGAATTGAGACAGAAATCTACATTTTTGTTAATTATTAGAAACTAGCTCTGTTATACCCCGTATACAATGTGACCGGTGACCGTCCGGTATCCGAGCCTTAAAAGCAAAAAATATGTTCAATTTCATCCTCTCTACACGGGTAAATTGACAACCACTTCCATTTCATTATATCTGGACGAAATGACATTATAGGGCGTGTTTTGTCGATGAAATTGATCACATTTAATGCTATTAAAGGCTCCGACACCGGTCACCTGACACTCACTGAACACGCTGTATATTTGCAGATTTTAACACAAATGTCAAAGTATTCTTTCAGTTACATTAAATATCGTATTAAAATGTAAATGTATGTATGTATGATAAACGCTGATATATTATGTGCATAGGATTTTCGTCCTTACAAGAAGACCCGTAACTACAAGACTACCGAGCCTGAAACGTAACATCAGCATTTGGGACCTCGACCGAAATCACTGACCTCCTGAGATCGACAAAGGATCGCGGGCCCCCGGAGGCGGGAGGAGTTTATAAACTTGATTGCCAGGGGTGCAATAAAGTCTAAGTGGCTCAGACCGCGCGCACCGTTAATAAGAGGGTGAGCGCAAGAAAAGTTCACCCGACTCGACCTCAGAAGCCTGAAATATCCGCCCTGGCCGGGCATGAGGCGACGGACAGTCTGAACCAACTACGTAAGTAAGCCCAAAAGCCTCAAGCACGACTTAGGAATAACTTGTAAGGGAAGCACTAGAGATTTATAAATATCTTTGAAACTTCAACAGGGATTTATTTTTCTTTTTTACTCGCAATCCATTGAGGACAGACAAACATTTGTCGAAAGCAAATTGACTTGTATTAAGAAAAGCCTTGTTGCGGTATGTAATTTTAACACAACGTAAAAAATTACTAAAGAAGTATAAATATTTATTTTTAAATAACTATTTTTAACGGCCATAGTACTGAGAGAGATGACAGTGTATGCGTGCTGTGTATCAAAAGGGTGGAGCAAGTATTAGAAATTTGTGTCTTGTGGTAAACAAGACTTAATATAACCAAGCAAATAGAATTACGATGAGAGAATTTTACATAGTGAAGCGAATATACAGCCAGCAGATTTGATGCAAGCGGTTGTTGGAGTTTGAGAAAAAGACACCCCATCCTTTTGATTTTGTTAATATACGCATATAATGCGATCGTTCTTAGTACTATGAATATTTAAAAAATTCCATTAAGGAATGTGTTATAAACCAACAGATTGTATAAGACACAATAACATCGCGCAAGTGTGGAGCGCATGGATTTCAAGGACAACGCCGTGTATCGTACAACAAGTAGTATCTTGCGTGACTGAATACTGTAAATTTTGTCTACAGTAGATATATATTGCACGCTCGATGGAACTAATAACGAGATAATAAAAGTCTATTTATTATTAATTATTATTTATTTTTCTGACATCCAAAATCTAAAATAAAAATCCAAATCAAATTTATGAAATAACATCGCCTTTTATCAGGACCAGAATAGAAAGAAAAGGATTGCACAAAATTATTAATATTACAAAAGACTAAAAAAACATAAATATCGACACGTTTAATAAGAAATGCATACATTAGTATTTTATTAAAGAACGAAAAGTATTTTTTTCATTTTATTTAAATAAATCACAAAATTTAAAAAACGGAATAAAATATGGATATTGTGTTATATAATCAGCCAGGTATAATGAGATCAGCTTTTGGATTCTCGTTACGGTTACGGATGGACATTTGAAATTATTATTATCAGGGACGAATATATGAGATTTATTTATTTTAATATTTTTATTAATAAAATACTTTATTAACTAAATGACGTCATATAAATAAATTAAATAAATGGCTTTCACTGCACAGGTATATTAATGAATAAATACAAAAGGAAAAATGGCTATTAAAAAAGTTGAACGGCCACTGGGAGTTGACCGCGGGATCATTTCAATTCAGGCAGATTTCCATTTCCGCCTGAGTACAGTTCTTCCTGCGCTGTCAGTCTTATTATTTATCAAGTTCGTGTTTTGTATAGTACTTCATTAAAACGTATATTTATCCAGTACAAAGCAATCATATTTTTAAAATACAATTTTATGCCAAATAAACTTCGTAAAAAGTCTGCTAGATGTCGCCCGGATTAAAGGGCCTTTTTTATTACTAATTTTAAACTCAAAAGATGAATTATCATTTTATTGGTTAAGTTACGATACTTCATTAGTTGCATGAATTTGATCCAGTAATAAAAATGTCCTTGCCATAATAAAGCGAATCCAGAAGAGCAGTGTTCAAATATCGGTAGCAGCTCTGTTTTTCTGAAATGAAGATTTTGTGCTTTGCCTTTTTTTCTTAAATTATAATATAAAATATATATTCTCGATAACGTATAAAAAAATTATACGTTATCGAGAATTCTTTAATACTCTATACATTTTACATTGAATATGGAGAGTTCAGACGAACATTCTCAAAATGGCATTATCTATATAAGTCAAATCCGCTGCGCTCCCAGCTATTTGGACAGCCGCGACAAAACCACAGAAAGTTGGTTTTATAGTGAACCCGTACAAATTAACCAGAGACAAGTAATATACACAACGGCGTGGCTTTGGGTACATACGTGCAGCGTTTTCTAGTGCGAACCTAAGCAATTTAGGAACGTGTATCAGTATTTATAAGAGACAAGTGGAATTAGTGCGAATTACGAAATTGTCGTGAATGAACGGTGCTCCGATTAAATTCGTGTCCAGTGACATTAGTTAACTAATAAAAAAATATCAAGTGTTTCCTTTGCCTACCACAGCCACGATGTCGTGACAATATAGTTACACGAGTGCGATACCTTAACGGGTGAGTCTTCCATCAAATTTTAGACAAATATTAATAATATACTCTAAATCATATAAATCAAATAAATAAAATACTCTAAATCAGTTTAAAAAATTTTAAATATTTTTTTCTTAAGTTTAATGAAAATTAAAATTAATAAATGCATCCATTATTATATCGCATATGATGGGTATAAAAACAAAGGCAGCAATATCCAAAAAATAACGAAATGTTTTCAATGCAGTCACCGAGGATTACTAATTTAGAATGTACTGAATTCTTACGTTTTGTATCAATCACTTCCAAAATTATGTAAAATATAAATTTATAGGTTATATTTCCAATTAAAACTCGAATTCAATACATTATATATAAGTATTTTTTGAAAATGAACTGCACTGAAATTGTTTTTGTATATTGCTGCCTATGCTTTTATACCCCATATAAGTCATTGGTATTAATAGTAATCAAAATATATAATTCTCTATCCAACAATGTCCGTCACTAATGCTACCAGATGGCTTAAATAATAATGAGGTATAAGAAGCAAGAAAGTTTAATTCTCTATTTAATAATGTCCATCACTAACGTTATTAAGACGCTACGCTACCCTAGATAATTTTCTCACAGCGTTAACTGGCGGCCGCAATATATACAATAACAGAAAGTCATTTTTAACGGGTAATTTCTGTTTTTTTTAACTAAAGATGCGAACACGGAATACGTATCGTACATTTTCATACTATTTTCAATATTCTTACTATTTTCAAATTAAGCTAAACGCTTGTACAATGAAAACTTGCTGGTGTCCTAAGCGAGAGTAGTAACTACTACAGCAACAATCTACTCATTTCTGATGAAAATTTATTTCCTGAAAGTTATTTCTGCACTCTGTGAAACATGAAGTACCCCAACCATCGCCACTAAACGAGGGAGTGTATTACCTTTTGATCGTTCCTTTGTTCGATAAAGATGGCAGTTGAACACCATATTCACATTATTTTTGTCGTGCTTCCGGGATATTCTGCAATATGCATAATGCATATTTTTTCGCTGCCCAATTGTTCGAGAATTTCAACGATCAACATGTAATAAACCATAATGTGATCAGTTATCGGTTCAAAAGGGGTTTGATATTGGCACAAAACGCTTGCCAAACGGGTTAGCGAGTTTGAAAGTCAGCCGCCCTTAATACAGGGAACAGACGCTGTTTGTAGCCGCCCTTTATGGGTCCAGACACTAAAGAAAAAATGTAAAAAATCTCACGCAATGATCCACGGAGAGATCCGTGCGTGGTATAAACCTAAGAGATGGAATAAAAAATTATGAGTAGTTGATATCGTGGACCATGTAGTAAAGTTAAAATGGCAATAGATAGAGCATATTGTACGGCAGGATTCCACAATATGGAATCCTAAAGTTCTGAGGTGACGACCTTGGGAGAATAAAAGAGGCATCGAATATCTCAAAAGAGACAGGCCGATGATATAGCTTCTGTGGGGGGAAAGAATGGCTACAAGAAGCAGCAAGAAGGATGGAAGGGTATGGAAGAGAGCTATATCCAGCAGTAGAAAGATGAAGACCAAAGAAGAAGAAGATGGTTTCGATGCATTCCTAAGAAAACCTTTGATTAAATTGAAATGTTCAAATTCTTCACATTCACCAGCAAAATTGCATTACTGCGAACATAGTAATGCCATATGTTCGCCATGCTGAGGAACGAAATGAAATACTTAACGCGATTCCAAACTTTATTAAATACACATCACACAAGTCACTGGATACAAACTTAAACGTAACTGGTTCGTTTAATAGAATATTCCACACACGGGTACTCTTTATTCATTGGTTGTCTGTGTACACTTGGATCACAGTTTGCTTCTGTTTGCTCGTTTCTATGATTTTACTAGCTACCGAAACATGACTTTTGCCACCACTTGTCTTTAATAACTAAACTTGTCGATCTTTCTGGTTTGTATTTACATATTCCAGATCTTTCCAAATAATTAAAAAAATTCAAAACGTTTAAACTGTTTTGGAAACCGTCGATTTTGTGGAGTCCTTATCATTTTAGAATCTCATAATAATCTCTAATAATTAAGACAATGATCTTGTAATGTTATCAGGAGACCAAAATGTCTTAGTTTAGCTTAGTATTAAAATTGTAAAAATATTCATGTCGATCTCTATTTAAAAAAGGACATTATGGCAATAAAAGTTAAATAACAAATGCAAAAAAAAATAGTAGAAGCCGTAAAACTTTACTCAGCAGTTGGGCATATGAATATATGTAGGTATATTTGTAATAAACAATGAAAAATAAAAACCGAAAAAAATAAGATTTTATTACTAAGCTTATTTATGGGTAATTATTTTCTAATATTCATTACAGAAAAAAATTAAAAGTAGCCCTTAAAAATATAATATGTTTAAAGTGTCACCATTTTAGCTGATTTTAAATACTTCCCTTGAATTATAAATCGAGAATAAGATCTAGAAACTTGTACATTATAGGAGCATACCTGAACTAAAGAAATACTCAGACTTAGAATATGCCAGTAGAATGGAGTACAGTTTGATGGACTGAATTTTTTTCCTCCTTGAATAAGTACCGTTCTAAATTTGCTTTTTACTTAGTATTCATTATTTAATTTTATTTATTTTTATTGCTTGTTCTCGTTTATTATAAAGCGTGTTTTTATAACTTGTTTTTGTTATTTATTTTTAAAAACAAGTTTTCTTTTAGGTATCTATGTATTAAATTCTTGCACTGTATATGTTGCTATAAAATTCTACTATATATATACTATAAAAAATAATAAATAAAAAATATATATTCTTATAGTAACTGATTTGGATATGTGCAGGTTAACGATTACGTTGAACAAAAAGCTCCTGCAGCTGGATACAGATAAACTAATTTGCATTCACTGGCGGCGAACTACCAGAACTCATTACGTGATGTATTCAATAATTTTGAGATCAAAAATGTAAATTGAAATGCAACAATGTTAAAAAGAACAAGAACACTATAAATATTTGCTGGATTACACAAAACCTAACCTAAATACAAACAACGAAGAGCTGTTGAAAAAAATTGTTAAAATATTTTCATTTAGAATTTTTAATTTAGATAACGACTATTTTCTTAAACAATATTTATTTTTTATGTATATCTCATAGTTTACGTAAAAATCTTTGGTATGATATAAATATATTTAATTATAAAGTGTATAAATTTAATATTTTCGTGAATTTTCATTGAAACGCTTTCGTAAGCTTGGAAATACGAAAATTCTTAAAAATAGATAATAAAAAAAGATAACAAAATATTTAAGAAAATAAAGAAATGTTATAAACATTAAAAATATGTATATATTTATATAGAAAGTAACTATAAAAAAATATTTAATAATCTATAGAGTAAATCGTTACCATAAATTATTTGTATGACTAAATGAGAACTTCAATATTTCTTACATCAAAAATTCATTCAAGTGTTTCATTTAAATGTTTATGATATAATTATTCAATTCATTGAGGTAGAAGCAAAATGGATGTAATTGAATAAATTTCTCGTGAATTTCTTGTCTTTGAAACGTGTACATGTGTTATGATTTGTAAATCTATTTCGCGTTGAAATTAAACTCACTGCAAAATATGTTTACATTTTACAGACAAGCTGCAGACACTATGTGTGATGTGTCCATAAACTGTAAGATGTACAAACAAACAAGAAAGTTGCAAGAGAGGTGATTGTGATGATTATTACAATTAAACACTGGATCGCAAGCATAATTATTTCCGGAAACAGATTTGTACTCCAAGGCATTCGTTTAAGACAAATAATGGAAACCCAGATGAAATGGTTCCAGAATCAAAAAATATTAATATATAAATAATTAATGCAAAATACGTTTAATTAGATCATCTTCCTTTCTTTCTTCGAGTTTCTTTAGACTCAAAAGTCTATACAGTAGCTTTCATTTGTGATGCTGAATTCCAGCTATCTCTCCATCGCTTTGGGGATGTGTCTGTTGGACAGCGTCCATCTGGTACGCCATGCAGAGCTTTGTACGGATTTTTTGCTGGACTCATTATCCGTACGTCTTGGTACCAGTATCGCCCCCATACGAGCTCCTCTTGAACCTCGCAGATCTCTCGTATTGCAGTATTCCTCACGCGATCACACGGAGCCTTCCCAATAATAGCGCGTAAAATTCTCTGTTCAGTTGTTCTTAACGTGCTTTTTGCCTTGACATCCCTCCCTCCACCCTCGCCTCAATGTCATATGTGAGGATAGATTACATACATCATACGAATACGTCATACGAATGCGTCATACGAATGCGTCATACGAATGCGTCATACGAATGCGTGCCTTGCGCTTTCTGTTTTCATATCTTTATTTCTCCTTACGACTATCTCAGGCAACCTGCCACAAATGCATCCTTATCCACCTGAGGCCTAATTTCTCTATGGAGACCATAAGAGTTGAGCAGTTTTTTTATTTGTTTTATTTTTTAACCATTTATAACTATTTTATTTAACATAAGATTCTATTTAAACTATTAAATTCTTTTAATTTAACAATAGTCTAACATTATTTATACGATCATTTAATATCACTTTAACAACTACCTAAGCCAACTCATATAGATTGTAAATAAGAATGAATTATTCAATTCAAACTGGGCCATCGTAAATAAGAATTCCGTACACATTGCTCACATAAATATCTTCGTCTCTGTGAGATTTCTATAATTTATCTTCATTCAAATAATATTCTTTTTTCTTAATTTTACACTGACGCTCTCACTAAGAGAACGTGTGCCAACACTTGGCTAACCGATATATTTTTATTTTTATGCTACTTTAACAAGGAATACTTACTTACCTTTGCCTCCTTTTGTGGATTTGGAAGAAATGCGACATTGCATTGTCGTTCATACATAATTCAGGGGGCGCTTTTTTGAAAAAAAATTCACTGTTCCCCACTCGCGGCAGAGAGAGAAGTACCATAGTTTTTTTCATGTGACGCTCAACAAATAAGACGTACACTCGTAGTGATATCTCCCAATCAAAATAAAAAAGCAATTAATTTTTTTTTACACACGAAGCAAACACATTGTGTACATAATATATTTAAATAAAATAACCCTTTATTTAACACCACTTTTATGAGTTAAAACTAGTTTCAGCTGAGCACCCATCGGGGTTTAATATTATCTGTTGAATTAAGTTAATATCGAAAACAATTAATTTAATATTGAATTGAGTTAATATTGAATTTGAATTAAGTTACTATTGAATGTAAGTTAGTATTTAATATACGGTGGAATTAAATTAATATTCAATCCTGATGAAGGCTCAGCTGTGAATTGAAACTAGTCGGTGAAAACTCAATAAAATGGTGTTAAACAAAGAGTTATTTTATTTTAAAAAATGCTTACAATGCAAGGTTTTATAGTACATCACAATTTAAAAGAATAACACCATGTTTAATTAATAGAACGGAGAGTTTTGACCCTTCCTCCGGAAAGGGTGACTACCAGGTAGCCGTTCAAATGAAATATTTATCAGACAAGGGATGTGTTTTCAAATATGTTATAAGTCGTATTTCTGTACAATATTGACATGTCGGTACAACCTACGCTAAGCACTCAAAATGTTTCGCAAATATGTGTTTAAAGTTTCACAAAATATATTATCATATTGTATTCATAAAAGCCCCAGCTTGGTGTTCAAGCCTTCATTTTTTGTAGGAAAATTTGAATTAAAACTGAAACAGTACAGTGTTTGATATAGGAAATGGATGAATGTGTTACAATTTTGTTTTGAAGGGACCTTTTTCAAATAGAAATCAATTTCCCGTCAGAAATTTAAATATTAGCATTTGGTTCAGGATTTTGCCACATTTTATTACGATCTTTGTACTTACTTTAAACTAAACTTCCTATGTATTTTTACAAATACTGTAATGTTTATTCTAATATAAACAGTATAAATCTTATTATTAATTAATTATTGATGAATTTAGCTATAGCATTTTAGAGATAATTCATTCATTAAATTCGGTGAAAAACATTAAATTTGTCATTGTTAATAAGACTGAAATTTTACTACTTCAGTTTCGAGAGCAACAGAATCTCTCATCAAAATGTTTAATACTTCACTTATCGATGAGAGATTGTTATTCTCTAAATTTAAGTAGTAAAATATAAAAATATTATTAAACTCACGTAGAGATAATAAAGTTAAGTTTTTAAACTAATTTAATGATCAGTATAAATCTTCATGTTAAGTATACCTGGAAATTTTTAATGCTGAAAGGTCGCTAATTTAATGAAAAAAATACTTTTCATGAAAATCATTTCATAATTTAAAGAAAAATTCAATCTTTACCCTCCAATAACGAACAATTTAAAGCTAGAAAAATGTGGTTGTTACGTATTTTAAATATTTTAAAATAATATCTTAGTAGGGAGAGTATAAAGAAGTTAATAAATTACCAATGTTCTCTTTAAATCTTTGTATATTTTAATGAAAAGAGCCTGTTAATTTATTGAAAATAAATCTTAAAGAAAACCAGTTACACGATATTTAAAACATAATTTTTGGGTGAGAGCACAAATTTGTAGAAAAGAATTAAAAGAGGACATTAATATTTATTATGTTTATTGCGTTAATTCTGCGGTTGGGCATAATTATTAACTTTAATTAATTAAAAACTTTGTATTAACCACTTGCAATAACTTAAAGTCGGTTTCGGTACCACTGTATCTTCATCAGGACGAACGGGTACTAATTATCCATTACTTATTTTAGTAAAAAAAAAATTTTAAACGAGGCCGTTATGGTGGGGGTAATTAACAAGTATACACCGAAATAGGAATTTCTCAAATAATGGGCTATTCATAAAATTTAACTGGTTATCAAATCTATTGGCTTTAGTGTTCAAGCATTTCTAGATATCTAATATTTCTAAGTTATCGAATCTCAGACCTCTATTATTTAATTTTTTGAAGAATACATCTTTCTAAGACAAAACAAAAAGAGAATGTCGATACCGTTTTATTTTGTAATTTTTTAGCCCCGCTCCCGTACAAAAATTAATTTGTTTCCTTCAATAAGTAATGGATAGTTAGTATGCCTCCATCCAGACGAAGATATAGTGGTATCAAAACCGATAGACGTAAAGTAACTCCAAGTGATTAATACAAAAATTTTAATTAATAAAAATAAAATAATGAGGACAACTTTTTTATTAATATTGTCTGCCTCTTGAGATATCGCTCTGAAAAATGGAAAAACACCCAAGTTGGGTAGAGTGCCCATCAAAGGGGACGATCATGAAATAATAAATAATAATTTATCAAAGCATGAAAACACTTTATGGCTTGGCATTATTTTAATTTTATTATAATAAATAATAATTTTATAATTTCAACCTCCAACCCAATATACCCCGTAAACAAATTTGATAAAAATACATAACACTAGCGCTAACAAACGGACCAGACGCGGCTAGGAATCTCGGTCCCACGTCGGCAGCGTAGCTAGTTAGACGTGTTAAAAGTTTTTGGGGTGTGAAATTAAATTTTACGACACATTATACAGGGTGTCTCATAACTAGTATAGGTGGATTCCCGCCTCGATAATGTTTTGAAAATGTTCAAGCAACTATGACCTAATTCAAAAGTTATGCAGATATGCAATATCTCCGTGGTCATGGTGTGTACTTTTCATTTTTGTTCAATATTTTTGACTTGTTTTTTCCAAAAAAATTGCATTATTACAAAAACTAATATTGATTTTGAAAAATTCATTCGCTTCGATTCAACTCAAATAATATGATAAAAAACTTGTAAAAAAATATTTTTTCAATTTTTGCGTGTTGTTTTAGTTCAATTAATAAAAGTTACTACGCATACAGCAAACAACTTTTGAATGAACGTCTCTTTGTGTCCCTATCAAGGCAAAGTAAAGGGACAGATTGCGTATTTTTTAATTCATTTTTTCAAGCAGTTAAGTTAAATAATAAAAAAAAATTGTAAAGAATATTTATTGTACTAATATGTCAAAAAGCAAAAGAAAGTTGACTAAGATATTCAGAATATTTTGAGTTTGTTCAAATTTTTCAGAACAGCGCTGGATTTTTGTCACAGAGATATTATTAATCATGAATGAATGTTACATTGTGTAAAGTGATCACTTAAGCCAACCATAAGATAGGTCATAAGTCCTATGTACACCCAAATGACTTCTATACCTATTTTCCCATAAGAAATACAGTTTCGTCTCTGTGAGATATCTATTATACATTAAGATATATCTAATATACATTAAGATATATATTATAGATGTCTCATAGAGATGAAGCTTTTTTTATACTGTAAAAAAGGTATGGAAATTTTTTTGGGAGCTCGTAGGGCTTACGACCTATCATACAACTGGCTTAAGCGATCACTTTACACAATGTGACGATCGCCAATTCCATTGTGATCCAAAATTTTGATAGACCGCCACGTCTATCAAATTTTTTAAACTTGTATGTATGTATGTTTAACTTGCACACCTTGTTTCGCACGTGAGTTGTATTCGACTGCCAGTTGCAGTCGAAAAATTTTTTCGTTCCTTAAAACCAGTACAGATGTCGCCATTATTAATGAGATATCTATTTCTATCTATTTTCTATTTTATCTATTTTCTATCTATCTATTTTATCATTGCAGTTTTTAAGCAATATCCGTTTATATAACTTTTTTCAGTATTATGTTATTGAAAAATTTTAACACACACGAAATATTCTGAACAAAGTTGGCTATTGAGAATTTACATTTAAGGAAAAGTTGCGAAGGATCGTAGAAAAAATTCTTTTTAATTTTTCTCCACGCCGCTCTCCCCAATTAGATTTTTGTATTCTAATGAATTTATTGTTGAATTAGCTATGTATTAATATTATTAATTATAAAAAATTAATTTAATTTATAAGACCATTAAATAAAATACGACTGCAAATGGGAAGTATAATAAATTGTGTTTTTCATAATTACGTAATCGGTGCTATTCTGTAATCAGGGATCGCGTATTTATTTTTCACGTCTGCATTTTTCGGTCTGAAAACACACGCAAGTCTGTAGTCTTCAGTGCACTTATGAAACTTCCAGTAACGCAGACGTCTAACAAAAGTGGTCAGTTTAATATCGAGGGCTTCGTTGTCAATATTCTGCCAAATTCGTGGCTTGTTACCCGGTGACGGGAAATAGCCACATGACCGCTGCCTCGCTGGAGGCGCGGCTAAGGGGGTGGTATTGAAATTCTCGCTGAGTCACTCCGGCTAACCTTCCAGTTCCAGTTTACCAACACGATATGTCTTTCTTCGTATACATAAAAACTTATTTGCGTTTGCTTAACATGACGTTCCCGACAAGTAATGAAAGAACCAACTTAAGGCTGGCTCGTAATAATTGAAAGCAACCAGTTCAGAATTTTATTTTCTAGATTAATCTCAGAAATGAACATTTCACCCAATTATTGCTGTCTTAAAATCAATTATCATCAAAAAAATGTGGCACTTCTGGTGCTGGCAAGGGTCTTACTTGTTGATCTTTTGGTCCTGGAAACGGCAGTCCGCTGCTCGTTGAGGAAGGGTTTAGAGGTGTTGCATCATGACCGCGCCTTTGGGCTCTCAGATACCATAATCTTCAAGGAATAATGCATGCTTGGCAGGGATACTTTTAGAGGCTCGCATAAAAGGTGGAATACTGCGGCACCGAGGAGGTGGACAAACA
The DNA here is from genome assembly GCA_016648135.1 of Agrypnia vestita. Taxonomy (NCBI): domain Eukaryota; kingdom Metazoa; phylum Arthropoda; class Insecta; order Trichoptera; family Phryganeidae; genus Agrypnia; species Agrypnia vestita. The sequence goes on along the minus strand of JADDOH010024777.1, from coordinate 477,188 downwards.
CTTTCCTTCCATCAGTATCGATTCCGGTGTTGGACCACTTCGCGACGCAGATGATTTCGGGTCACGGTGAGTTCAGAAGTAAATTATTTAATTTGGGACTTGCTAGTGATCCCAGGAGTACCTGCAGCCGCGTGAAGCAGACACCGGAGCACCTACCAAAAGAATGTCCTATTCTTTATGATTGCCGACAGGACTTGAGAAGGGGCATAGGTGTAGTTTTCTTCGGAAACTCCGACCTTTTAAGAAAGCGAACAACCTGTCCTGCTTTAGATCTTTTATTCGGGTGTAGTTCTTTCACTGGGAATCCTCAGGGCCTCCCCTTGAAGAGTGACTGCTATGTACTGGGTTTTTTTGTTCATTCTCCGCCTTTTATCTTATCAACATCTTTTGCTCTCATTTTGTTTCCGCTCTCTCTCTTTTGCTGCATTTCAATCTCTTTTCTTTCCTTGGTATTCAAATTGTTTGTTTTCATTAAGAATTTGGCTTTTCATATTAAAAAATTGGGGGTTTTATTTTTAAATTTTACTTATAATTTTTTTGCACCTGTATTAGATGTTATGAACCACAAACCACCAAAGTATATAGACATCAAATAAAGTAAATTTTTAATATATCGTTCCATGGCTGGTTTCAATGCGTTTACTTTTTTTTTAATACAAATAAAATACAAAACAGTAAGTTTTAATATGTTCAATTATAAAAGTTCGAACTAAATACTCATCAAACTAAAAAGTATAAATGGCTTAGTAATTAAGTCGCGCTTATAAATTATATTATTAAATATAAATTTTTTTGACGTATTCACTTCAAGAATAAATTCATAAAAAAAAAACATAAAAACCAAGTTCTTATTATACTCCCTCTCATTTACTAGAAATGAGAATGGGAGTATAATACTATATGGCGCTTAACCTACGCGTTGGGTTCGAGTCGGGCGACACTACGAAAGCGAGTAATAAAAAAATTCGAAAAATCCAAAATTATACTATAATTATTGAATTTTTTTAAACTTTTGTTTGTTGAAAATTTGTTAGACACGAGTCTGTCTGCAAAGTTTCAGCTCGATTGGATGGCGGAAAAAGGATTAAAAATCGATCCAAAATTTTTTCGACAGACAAGCAAGCAAGCTACAAGTTAAAAGAAAGAGAGTAAAAACAAAATTTTCACAAAAGAACTTTTTTCTCAGTTTTAGTTTTCTATTATTGGCAGCATCAATTGATCGTTGACGGTAAAGCAACGTCTAAATGTTTGCTATTAACATTTACCTTACTGCAAGGTTGAGCTGATTTTGCATTTCCGAATATCCGACTGGATATTTGTGTTTATGCAGTAACTCTTCCTGGGAATTGGCCAAACATGTAGCAAACATACATAATATCACGTAATTTTCCCTAAGGAGTAGGTTATGACTATTCATCGCTGTACACTGCGTACGCCTGAACCGCCATAGCAAACTTTAATTATTATTTCTATTATGCTCGTCTTGGCTTCATGTTACTTTTCTATAACTTCGTTTCATATTTGACAAACTTGTCTTTCATAGCCTCCTCTATTTTCACTGAATCTTGTTTGTTTTGCCCTTTCCTAGCCATTTCATTGTCTAACTGTAGTTGAAAGGCGATTCTCTAACACATTACACGTGCGTATCAAAATGTTAGTAATAAGCTCTTAGCTCATAAAGGCTTAATGTAAGAATGAGTTCATCATGCTAAAATATTAGAATGTTTTAACGGAAATTTTTGTTGCATTACATGTTTCTTTAATGATATTTAAAAAAAATGATACATCCGTCATATAAATTAGATGAATTGGATGTGTTCTCGATGTTATTTTATGGAATAAAATCATGGACACTTATGGAAGAAATTATATAAGGCGACAAAATATGAAGAATGCCTCAAATTAACAGAATGGATATTTTATTTTTTTGTAAACTGACGTTATTTATTTGTATTATCTTTGGTATTTCCCAAATTATCTATTTTCGGGAAAATCTAATATCTGCCTTATATTATTTGTATTTTTTCAATTACTCTTGTTATTTCTTATATTATCTATTTTAGAGTTAACATTTAATTATATATTCAATCTTATAATTGTAAAACCATTACCTCTGTTGTTGTATAATTATTCGTGTAATTTTCCGTAATTTCACCAAATATTTTTTGTTAATAAATTAAAATGTTCAAGGTTTACCAGTTGATAAAGGCAAAATCTGCCGAAACGATCGTCCTGGTTTGGATAGTAAAAATATTGAACTCTTAAAATCTTGCGTTGATTGATTATTTAATTTTTTTAAACAACTGAATGGAGTTAAGATCTTATTTTATAAAATACAAGAAAACACTTTGTTCAAACCACTAATTTATTAAATTACCAACATGTGTCGGGGTCAACAGTTTTTTCATCAGGATACATTTACTAAAAATTAAAATTCGAAAACACAAAAACATGACTAACGACAAGTGTGTATTTAGAACAAAAATCCTAAACATTAGTATTATGCAATATCTCATGTATTAAAAAGATTTTTTATCTTATAATGTGATGTATCAAACATTTATAATGAATGCATCGTATTTAATTTTTCTTTTTTGAATACAGAGGGCGTTCTAACAAAAAATAACGGATTTGGAAATAGAATTTCGGTATATTTAGCATACGTTATTTATTTTGACTTTACCATTTAATGAGCAGGAAACTTTTTTTTTGTAATAAATCAATTTTTTCATTTATTTCCAAATGACAACCGAACAGATTTTGCTAACTCTTTTTGCAAGGAAGTGTTTTCTAGAATCGGACGTAAAAGGTTATTCGTTTATCTTTTTATGTCCATGAAGATTTAAATTTGTTTTTATATTTACATTTCCACAATAACGTACCTTTTTTTATTTTTTCAGCAGTTGAATCTTCGCTCGATTTTTTACAAAATTCCACTTTAACGCTAAAAGTCTGATGGCATTAAGTTACTAGATCTAGGCAGCCAATCAACTACAACTCTTTTAGAAGATTATCCGCTCAGAATATTCTTAAGACTATTTAGTGTTTCAACGGCTGTATAACTCGTTGTATCATTACATTGAAACCAATAGTAAACCAAGTTCAATAAGTTGAAAAAAATCGTTCTAAAAAGCATCTTATTGTAGCTCACACCATTGACTGTATCGCATCACCCGAAGTATTTTTAAAGAAAAAAGAGTCAATAACTCCTCTAGTCTGTATAGCGCAAGTGACTAAGGGAATGCATGGGATTGTTCTGGATGACGATATTCGCACAAAATAGATATCCGTTTCTTCGAATTTTGCCGTCAAACTCCGGATTTTCGATTGTCGATGTGTACCCACTATTGGACGTAGTTCTGCTGAAAGCGTTCAACCCAAAAAAAATGTAATTAAGAAAATGGTTCTAAAAATTTGAACACACACAAATATAATACATTCTTTATATATTCTTTATTGCATATTTTTTGCATAGGGCTCATTACAGATATGTTTTTTTAAGTGCAATTATAAGAAAAAACTTTGCATATGTTTATTAAAAAAAAATATTACTAAGATATGACGCGTTTTATAGGTTGGATCCACAAAATTGTACTTATTACTCCCTTTATATTAACTCGTGGCGTCTGCTTGTCTTATTGTCTTCTTGTCTGACGAAAAAATTTTGGATCCATTTTAAACCCCTTTCTCGTGATCCAATCGAGCTGAAACTTTGCAAGCAGACTCGTGGCGTCGATCAAGAAGATCTATCAAATTTTCGTTAAAAAAAATAATAAATTTTTGGATTTTTCAAATTTTGCATGGTTTTTTCATACAACTTATTAAGTTTGATATGTGGGCGTGGTCATTAGCCGCAGCATAGGAGACGTAATAGATGGAGTTTGAATATTGATTATAGTTTTATTACTTTTAATCTCTAAAATATCTTGTTTCTTTCCTTTTTTGTATATGTTTATTAAATCCACACTATTACTGTCGAAACGATGACTTCCAGTTCACGCGTGGATTTAAAAAAAATATATTCCCCTCAAGTGTTCTTCGATCCTCGTCTCCATGTTTCTTCCAGTCCATCCATTACAATGTTTGCAATTTATTTTATAGTGTGCTATTTTCTAACGCATTTTTTTTCACACCCACAGCATTTTGTGGGTGTGACGCTTTCTGCATAACAACGTCCAATTTAACCGTTTTTTTCATAATACGCTTTTACTTTGAGCAACTGTTGCTGAATCGTGTTGCCCTACATTTTGTAATGGCACACTGTGTACGTTTTAGCTGTCAAATATTAACTTGCAAAATGTACCGCGAGAGAAACTGTGATATTTTTGAACAGGATACGATTTTTGAACTTGAATGAACATCCCTTACATCAAATACATACTCTTTACTTTATTAAAAATTTCCACAAATTCCGTTATTGTTAAAGTCGCCGTCACTGTATTTACGACTAATGAATTTAATTGACCGGGCAGACATTTCATTGCCGTAATTATTTTGTCAAACTTATATTTGCTTTCACACGGTCTATCTTGTTAGACGTCAAAGAATGACTGAGTGTTGGTCCTTGGCCTGAAATTGACATTTAAATAATACACCATCCCACTTTACTAAACTTGTGCCTATAATTAAATTGTTAAAATAGAAATAATGTTGTAGAATAAATTTCTAGTGATTTCGGAGCAACGCTCCATCTAGCGTGGGTATACTTACTTGATATTGCGAGCTAACTGTCTATTTTCAAATATAGATTTTTCACGCGGAGTAGATGCTAATGAAAATAATTAATTGATTAGATGCTGACAAAATGAAGCTTGGACACGCCTTGCTCCTCGTTGCATGTGCATCTGTACTAGCTAGTGGCAAAAACTTTCATAGCTCTCGTTGGAACGACGCATTCGCAAAGAAAACAATTCAAAACGGCCACTGTATACCAGCTTGGACGCGCCTTGCTCCTCGTTGCATGTGCATCTGTACTAGCTAGTGGCAAAAACTTTCATAGCTCTCGTTGGAACGACGCATTCGCAAAGAAAACAATTCAAAACGGCCACTGTATACCAGCTTGGACGCGCCTTGCTCCTCGTTGCATGTGCATCTGTACTAGCTAGTGGCAAAAACTTTCATAGCTCTCGTTGGAACGACGCATTCGCAAAGAAAACAATTCAAAACGGCCACGGTGTATCTGCTCGGGCTCGCCTTGCTTTTCGTTATACAGGGTTATTTGGAAAACATTAATAACCCCGCAGGACTATATTCCTGCCTTGATTATGAGTCGAAAATGTTCGAGCTATTATGACCTAATATCAATTGTTAAGGAGATATGCGACATCAAAGTCTGCATTTTTTTTCAATATTTCTGACTTATTTCTTGTGAAACATTGGACTATCATTACAGTTACTTATATCGAATATGAAAAATTTATTCCCTTTAATACAAGTCAAATAAAAAAATAAAAACCTTTGAATTCCAATTGGAAAACATTCCAATTGGAATTTTTTCAGGGCTTTTATCATTTTATTTAACTTGTATTGAAACAAATGAATTTTTCGTTATCGATATGAGTTACTGTTATGAAAGTCCAGCGTTTTACAAAAAAGAAGTCAGAAATATTGAAAAAAATGCACACTTTGATGTCGCATATCTCCTTAACTATTGATATTGGGTCAAAATAGCTTGTACATTTTCGACTCATAATCAAGATGGGAATATAGTCCTGCGAGGTTATTAATGTTTTTCAAATAACCCTGTATATGCATCTTTAGCCAGCTAGTAGCAAAAACTCTCGTAGCTCTCGTTGGAACGAGTCCGCGCCATCCAACACAATAGCGGGCGCACGACAACTGCACAACCCCCATTCATCATCATCATCATCATCACCACATCAGTCCTCGCGAGTTTGTCGCGGGACCCTCTCCAGCTGATTCGCCCCAAAGTAAACCCGCTCAGCGTCCTACATAATAAATACGTCCTACAAATAAATCTAAAAATATTTAATATATCTTCTCTATACTAATATTCCTCATATTATATAATTACACTAGAATTAATCTAAAAGTAAAAGGAAATTTTAAACAAATTTCAAATAAAATGTAAAAAAGTTCTAGCAGGTAACGTAAATATATCAATCTGGTTAGTTAAATTTGGACGTAAATATTTCCGACGACTCGGTTATTATTTGTAGTTTGCCAAAGTTCCTGACGATATTTCAGAAACAAAGTAAACACAATATTGTGACATCACAATCACCCGCGACAGGGAAATTCTCGTGAAAACAAAATACAAAGTTTTGGGGAATTTCGAAACCAATTCTGTCGTAAATGTGAAAATCATAAAAGTCTTGGATTTTTGCTCTGACAAAGTTAACATATGGATGAGCAGCGCAAATGTGTACACATAGAGATACTATATCACATCGCGTTATATTAAAATATTTCAACTCATCACAATTTGTTAAGCCTATTTTTTTTTTAAAAGTGATGATTTTTTTTAAATATTGTCCAGAGTATTAATAATGGAGGAAACAGCATACAAAAATAAAATGTTAATATATAATATAAAAGTTGTCACCATATCAAACTGTATTATTATTGCGCTAAATCTGCATAAAGTAAAGGATTTTTCTCCATCGCCAGCTTCAAAAATTAATCAAATCATATGTTTTTTTTAAACGAGGTGTACAGATTCTTTTAAAATATTTTTAGATATTATGTGTAGAAATATTATATATATTTATACAATATTTATTTCGATTTTATCTGATTTTTCGGAATTATATTCGAGTCACTTTAAGGCGACATACAACGAAATGTTTATTTTGTTATGTCAATTTTGCTTTTTCTAACGGCAATTATATTTCTGAAATTTAATTTCTAGGTTAGAATATACGTTTGGTTGGAAATGCATCCAACTTGAAAGCATACATGGCGACGGATCAACTTTAATGATTACTTAAAAACGGCGCTATGCAGTGCACAATTTTGCCATTACCAGTATGAAAAAATAATCAAATCATATGAAAAGCAGCAGGCAATGAGCGATAAATAATTGCTTTACCTTGATCTTATTCGTGCTTAATATATTCCTCTCGAATAAGACTTAATTTTTCCAATTTCCATAGAATTTGATTTGCTTATAGGGTTTTTCGCAATTTCCTTGTATAATATTAAAAGATATCTACTTCGCATCAATCCCCTTCAGAATTCAATAGAACTTTGATACTGTACCACATTTATGGGGTTGCAATTGATTTTGATTCGTTCAATATTTGCTAAGTACATGTTTATCATCTAAATCAGCTGCAACAATAACAGTAAACGACCATCCATTGCAGGTTTAGGTCTTTTCATTTAAGAAAGACAATCGTGTTTATGTGTATGTGTGAGTAAGTCGTGCGTACGAGACGCATTGTTTCGTTGTGTTGGTTTTTATACCCGTAAACACCAACACAACGAAACAATGTGCGTTATACGCACGGCTTACACATATTAATTACATTGTCTCTCTTAAATGGAAAGTCCTATAAGATCTTCTTGCGTGTTTTTTCTGCTTCTTTACTGCATTTCAGACGCTAGATTAAGCAAACAAGGTGGTGCGTATGTAACGCACAAAACGTGTTTATAACACCCCCCCAGCTACCTAACCTTCAAACTTCAAACCATTTGGCTACTTCCTGCTCGCTCTGAAGCGCCCATGCAAATCACTGAACAAAACTTTATTTGCGGGTTCATCGTCTTCCTTTCGATGCGAGTGCTTTAGTTAGCGTAGTCTTCCTTTGCCATCTCCATAAATGGCGTAGAGTTCCGCTCTACATTATTGTCTACAGACTCCAGTGTCACTTATGGAGCCGTAAATTCTACAAAGAATTTTTCTTTCGAAGGTGTCTAGGATTCAAGTTCTAGCGTTCAAGTTTTCGTCGCACGTGTATTATTATTTTTTAATGTGAATCCGTTTGAAACTAAAATTTAATATTTTATTTTTGAAAAACATTGCTTACAACATTCACAATACCGTTGTTTTTTTGATTCGCAATGATTTTCTTGCCGATTTGATTGTATACAGAAAATGATTATAAAAAATACAGTGTTTTTATTTTTTATTACATATTAGTTGATTACAGTTCAATATTTGAAATAGGTGAAACATATTATATTTGTTTAATTATTTTTGATTATTAATATGATGAATTAATAATTAATAATTAAATATTAAACGTGCTACCTTTCTAAGAAAGCAGACCTGCTTGTTTTAGAAAGGGAGTTCATTTGCAGTGTAATATAAACCGATTGTTTCAAATAGGAATAATTTAAGAACGCCCTCCGTATAGTAAAGCAGCGGCCAGTGTGTTTTTATGTTAAATTTTAATGTTTCATATGTGTATTGAATATTTTTATCTATGTGCTAAAATAAAAACAAATACATTTGGGGGCCCTGATAAGGGCCTTTTTTCTGTAAAATATGTAAATCTGACCCAGCGTGTATCACATTCGGGCGAGCGCGGGGCGCCGCCGGAAATGGGCAACGAGCTGATTGGCTGATGCACGCTGGGTCTAGCGTGATAAATCAAATAAATGGGCTGGATTTGAAGAGTAAAGGCTTAATTATTCTTAGCTTCTTCGGTCCAGTATCAAGTTTAAACAGTGTTTAATACAACCTTCTCTATAACCTGCTCCTGGTATCAAAGCCAGCAAGTGAAATTTGGCGGATCACCCCTGCTTTTACAGTCTTTGTCCTGTGCGTGACATAGGGGATTGTACATAATTCAGTCTACAACGGATATGTTAAAAGTATAAATATAACGTTTAATTGAAGTTTATAAAATATATGGACCGTTAAAAATATATATGAAATAATCATGAAATATTCAGTAATAGTTGCACTTTTGGAATCTAAGTGGCAGTTCATTTACTGTATTTTTATAATTCATTTTTTAAATATTTTGGAAATTCGTTATAATTCAAATTGATATAAATATAAAATTTCAAAGAAAATAAATCTCTTTCGTGACAAAGGGGTGGCATTTATGAAGTCATCAAAACATAAATTGTCTATTATTTGAGTTACTAACGTTACGAGTTACGAGTTACGTATTCGCTGTTCATAATTTATGTATATTTTTCACGCAATTTACAAAATATTGTGATAACTAAAAATTTAATAACTTATTTAGAAAGCACTATGAAGCACTGTTACGCTAAGTCACTTTTTAAAATATTTTCCTTTTTTTTCATTGTGACCTTTATAATATAAGCTAGTACTGCTAATTTAAATGTATGTTTATTAAACAAATGTATTATAAAAGGAAATTACTTTATTTTAAAGATACGGATAATCGTGACGGACAGTATACTACTACATCAGACATACATTTATATTTTCTGCAGTTTATATTTATTTTACAAAAATATTAGGTCCTTACATATGAAATTGGCGTTTAGTATGGGAGGAACATAAAGCCGATTTTTTTTTATTATAATATATTTATTTAATCAAAGTATGTACCATTGATATCTATGCACTTTTGCCATCTCATAGGTAGTTCATTGATCCCTTTACTAAAAAAACCATTCGGACGGGAATCAATAAAATCTTTGAAGGCGGTTTGGACTGCTCCATCGGAGTTGAATTTTTTCCTTTGCAAGAAGTTATCCAAATTTCGACAAAAATGGTAATCTGTTGGGGCAAGGTCCGGAGAGTACGGTGGATGTCTTAGACATTCCAATTGAAGCTCCTCTAATTTGGTAGCCGTCTGTTGTGCAGTGTGTGGTCTAGCGTTATCATGAAGCAGCAGTGGCTTAGAGCGATTAACCAGCCTCGGTTGTTTAGCAGCTAGCTTTTCCATCATGGTTTGCAGTTGCTGGCAATAGACATCTGCCGTAATCGTCTGGCCAGATTTAAGAAAGCTGTAGTGAACGACACCAGCCCTAGTCCACCAAACGCTCACAAGTAACTTTTTTGGAGTCAATTTTCGCTTGGGGCATGGTTTGGCTGGTTCGACAGGGTTCAGCCATTGCGATGAGCGCTTCCGATTATCGTACAGGATCCACTTTTCATCACAGGTAATGATTCGATTTAAAATCCCTTCATTATTGTGCCGGTTGAGTAATGCAACGCAGCAGCCAACGCGCGTTTGTTGATTTGCTTCACTCATTTCGTGAGGTAGCCACCTTTCAAGCTTTTTCACCTTACCTGTGAAAAAGCTTGAAAGCTTGCTTCAAGTGGATTAAAACAGTTTTATCACTAACACCGCAGCCTGCAGCTAACTCGGATGTGGTTTGCGATGGATCCGCTTCCACACTAGCCTTCAATTCTTCATTATCAACTTTGGTCTCCGGCCGTCCACGAGGCTTGTTCTGCAGGTCGACATTTCCAGAACGAAAACGTTGGAACCAAAAACGCACTGTGTTTTCTTTTGCGGCACCGTCGCCATACACATCATTAATCCTTCGGGCCGTTTCTGCAGCACTGGTGCCACGGTGGAACTCGTACTCGTAAATAACGCGATATTTCAAGTTTTTCATTTTGTAAACTGAGTGACGCAAAGAAAAAAACAATTGAGGAAAAAACAAATGAATTATAATTTTCAAAACACAAATACATGAGTAAATAGCTGTATAAATATGGATTTGGAATTCCTAACCAAAGAGAAGATATTTGAGATCAAATTTGCCAGTACGGCAAAACGCCAATTTCATATGTAAGGACCTAATATCCCTCGAATTCATCATTGTATTAATCTGTCTATAAATAATTAAATGATAACATAAACGAACAAATGATAATATTTTCAAATAAACTAAAATAACAAATATTAATTTAAGATAAACTTTATAAGTTTCACAGAGACGGAGCTATGAATATGAAAAACGTATAAGGAAGTCTTTTTATAAGGTGGTCCAGGGCTTACAGGCTTAAATTATCACTCTACACAATGCAACATTCACCAATTCCATCGTAAAAACAACCACACATCAAAATTTGAAAGTTCTTTATATGTTCAAATCTGAGAATTTTGTTTTTTTTTTTTAATTTTGTTTGAATGGACTATGCTTGTGACATCTGTGAATGATGAATTTTCTCATGAATTTATTTACAGATTTACAGATCGCAGCTGGTAATAAATTTGTATACTAATTCTAGAGAAAAGACTACAGATGTTTCTAGCATAGTCCATTCAGATAAATGAAAGGTTCTCGAAATTCAACGTATATAGAACATTCAAAATTTGACAATGTGTGTATGTTGTTTCGATGGATTAGGTGAACTTTTGATCTCTAAATCGGGTTGTTCGTACGGGTTGTAAGCCGTAGGCCATCGACTTACACACACGTTTTTCATATTCATAGCTTCGTCTCTTTAAGACTTTTATAATTAATATTGATTAATTAATCAATTCCTCTGGGGACAAAAAGTTAAAACCGCTCTCATTAAGCGTTTTGCCGTAACTGAGTAGTCAGATTGCCTGAATCGGACTATCAAGACAGATCATAGACTCCCAGCTATCTCATAGAAAACGCTTACATTAACTGAAATGGAAAATAACTAAGAAACATCACGCTTATAGCTACCAGCAAAAGATGCCGTGATTGTTACAGGCTGCCATGTTCCTACACATTTCATTAAACTCCCATCAAGATGTTTCTAACCAGCGGCTCCTCCACCAGATCCTCCAAGTTTGCTTCCTGAATACAGATATTTTAAATTACTTTGATTGCTTTGTTAGGAAGTTGTATTACCCAGAAATGAGATGCGGAAATTTTGAGTTCGGGCAGGTCGCCCACGTATGTAAAACGTTCACATATTATTTACGGCTAGTCAATACATTCTTTTTAATTTAAAATCTTCACTCGCGCTACCTACGCTCGTATAAGAGAAAACTCCACTCAAAAATAAATTAAATGTTCATATTTATATTTCGCAGCGGAATATTAAAATATTCATACGGCTCTCTCTCTCTCTCTCTCTCTTTGTGTGTTTATTTTGATCTGAATACTTTTTATTCGCAAAGTAATTTGATTCATATTAATATATTACACATATAGAGAATATTATTTTTTGAAACTTGAACTGTATAACTGTAACTTTGGGTGACTATAAAAAATCTTTCAGTATTTTTAGATCTTGTAAAATTTTTTTAGTTAAGTAAATTTTAATTTATATTTACTGTCATGTTTTAATTTAATTAATTTAATGGAAGATATTAATTGTTCCAACAAAATGTCATTTATATTATATAACCACTAAAAAAAATTTTTTTGTCTACCGGTTTCGAGACATACCACACATTATCAAACAGTGATGACAAAGTAGATTATTATTTAAAATATTAATAATGGCACCACAAAATAATTTTGCGTTTTTGAAGAAGTTCTATAATTAATCTTAATTAATTATCATTGCTCTGTGGACAGAATCCAGTACTTAATTGTGTTCTCAGAACATACACATACTGATAAAACAAAGTTGTCCGCTATGTTTTCAAATTGAATTTTTTTACATGTAGACATTTGCAATAAATTTTAAATCCGAACACTTTGATATTTATTTAAATGTCGCTCAAATGAGTAAGTGGAACACGTGGGAACGGAAACTGTCGGTCGTTATTTATTGGGGCGGAGTTGTGATACTCGGCTAACTTAATAATATCGACTGCCTCAATAATATTAATATTATGTTCGCGGAGGGTATCACGACGGTGAAACATGTATCACTATTTATATCCTGGCAGACTGTAACAGGTTACGTCACACGGTAATTTTATTGATGAAACTCACGTACATTTAATAAACTCAAAGAATATTAAATAATATAAACAGTTACACAATCGCGCTATAGTTATTTTGACGTACTAATATTACTCTTGAATCATCAATCAATCATAAATCAATCATTCATTCTTTCAATCAATATATATACATGTATATAAATACATAAATATATATATATATATATAAGAAGAAACCCGCGTTTCCCTACCCGCCAAGATTTCTCCACAACCACCCACTGGTGGTTATGGTGGTGGATAGCTCTTGGTGTCACATCGAAAATATGCGAGTTTGGTGGGGATGGCTGTGCGTGGGTGGGAGTGGGTGACGAAAATATGCTTTCTAGCACATCGTTTTGCCATAAAGAAAGACCGCAAATGATTCAGATTGTTTAAAATAGGCGCGCCGCTGTGTCGGTGAGTCTAAAAAGTCCCGGAAAAAACTGCTCTAGAAAGTTCTGGAAGGAGAAGGTTCTATAAGGTTCTAAACTGAGTGGCGGAATGTGACGGTATGCCTAGAAGTTTCCTGTATATTCGATAAATTTCTTGAAAGTTCTGGAAGTAGAATGTTCTAGAAGGTTCGCGAAAGTTCTATGACGATCCAAACAGTGTACTAAAAATCTACGCGTGCGAAGCCGCGCAGGCACAGCTAGTATATCTATAAAAGGAAACCCGTGTTTCCTTACCCGCCATATTTTCTTCACAACCAGCCACTACCACCCACCGGTGGTTATGGTGGTGGATAACCCTTGGTGTCACATCGAAAATATGCGATTTTGGTGGGGGTGGCTGAGCGTGGGTGGGAGTGGGTGCCGAAAATGTGCTTTCTAGCACATTATTTTGTTATGGAGAGGCCGCAAATGCTTCAAATTGTTTCAGAATGGGCCCGCCGACTATGTCGGTGAGTCTAGAAGATCCCAGAATGTTTGATAAAGTTATAGAATGCTTTGGAAGCAGAAAGTTCTAGAAGATTCCCGAGAGTTTTATAAGGTTCAGAACTGAGTGGCAGAGTGCGTTGGTGAGTCTAGAAGATTCTAGAACGTTCGATAAAATTCTAGAAAGTTCTGGAAGGAGAATGTTCTAGAAGATTCCCGAAAGTTCTCTAAGGTTCCAAACTGAGTGGCGGTGTTTATCGGTGAGTCTAGAAGATTCCAGAAAATTTAGAGAAGGTTCTAGAATGCTCTAGAAAGTGCTGGATGGAAAAGTTTCTGAAAGTTCTATAATGTTCCAATCACAGATGTTGAAACTTACAAAAAAGAGACGCCAACATAATTCTATGCTCACCGAATTATTCTCCCGGGCGGAGCCGGGCTCATGAGCTAGTTACGTATAAAATATAAAGTCTCATAGAAACGAATATATTTACTGAGAAACGTGTATGGAAAATTTTATATAATGGCTTAGGGCTTAAAACCTGTATGAACTGGCTTAAGTGATCACTGTACATAATGTAACGTTCATACACAACGTATATTTGATTGGTCTATGCTAGAGATACCTGTAGTATTTTCTCATTGACTAGTAAGTATACATCGATTTCGCATCTAATATTTTAGATATACATATATTTCTGTTTTTTTTGCAATAATTTTGCAATAATTTTATCTACATACAACGCTTTTCAGCAAGTTAAATTAATGTATTTACATATACGAGAAGCTTAATCTCGGGTGAAGCTGGTAAATAAAGCCAGTAATTTAATAATATTAACATTATAAATGATTATGTTAAGTATCTCACAAAGTGTACCTCCAGAAGATTATTAATAGTTAATTAGTAATTTAATTAAGTTACTAGGGAATCAGCTTTAGGATACTCATTTAATATGAAATCTTTGCTCGTAGCATTTTATCCACTCTAGGTAGACAGGCTAATTTTTAAGCATGAAAAAAATATTACCCTAATTTTAAAATCATTATTTACTTCCTTTTCATTTTCTTTTCGTGTACTTCTGTCGACTTTCATCCAGTGTAGATAGATTATAGGCCTAAGTAGTTCACAGCGCTGTTTCTTGCACCTTGCTTCCAATTCTGATCATCGTATTGGAAAATTTTGAAGAAAAAACAACTCTGAGGTGTTTGAGGACATTCGGAGAAATATAGTCCGAAAATTGCTAAGAACAAGATTAATAGTAGCTTAGAATGGTAGTGGAAACTTATCTTTGTCTATTAAAGAGTAAAATATTATCTATGTCTTTCAATTGAGAAAATTTCAAATGACATTAATTCAATAAAAAAGTCGGGAACGTTTCTAAACTAGGCAAATTATTTTAAAAGGGTTTAACGGTTTACACCACTTTGGGGAGCTTGAAATTTGGGTAGAAATATGGTGATTTTTGACGAGGAGGTGATAATTTAATTAATAATGGCATTAATACTGGCACTTAATATGGTAAACATTAAAACATTATTTTATTGGAAAATTTTTGAAAAAAAAAAACGGTAGCGTCATTTCCATTGCCGTGAAGCTCTACTGCCGTGACTAAAAAAATATAAGTATAAAAACGATATTATTTACATATTTTACCACTATATGTACAGACTGCACAAAGCAATGCCGCCTTCGACAACCAGGATATCTAGTATTGCAAGCAGTAAGGCATACAAGTGCATAATTCAAAAAGAAATGCTACCAGAGATACGAACTGAATTCGTATTATTATATTTTCGAATTAGTTCTTATAGGTTAGCCACAGAGCTAACAATCTGTAAGCATAATAAAACCTTCACCAATTCCGCCGTAAGAACATCTATATAGTAACAAATTTTTGAAAATTGTTCTTTATATGTCTTCTTTAAATTTTTTAATGGGACTATGCTCTAGCCATTTGTGGTCGAAAATTAGTTATTCCCATGAAGTAACATACTTATATATATTAAAGGAAATGAATTTTCACGATACAAGTTACTGTTATCATAGTCCAACGTTTTACAAAAAATAAGTTTGAAATATTGGAAAAAAAATGCAAAATTTGATGTTAAATATCTCCATTATCATTCTTATACATTAGTTCATGGTTGCTTGAACATTTTCGAGTCAAATAATAAAAGCAGGAATCTACCTGTTAATTATTGTGGACTAGCTTTCTTACTCCCTGTTTACCTACTCCACAAATATGATTGTACAGTTGACGTATACATATCACAAGACCAGGTACACTGCCATCGCAACAGACAGACACTCAAAACAAACTACCATCCCATCTAAGTCAAACATCACGGAATCCTATCCTTTGTCGCGAGTCTAGCTCCCTCTGTTGTCAGGAGCATTACAGCCACAGCTTGAGCTACCAGTAAACCTTGTTAGTTAATTAATCATACAGTACATAAAGATCTCTTGTGATGGTATATTAAAAAAATTGATACGATAATTACAATGAGAATAATTTTATCAAAATATTAAATTTTATATCAAAAAGTAATCGGCATTGACGACATGTCCTAGGAGGAGATTATAGAGTTATAACCGAAGAGTATGAGAAGTCGTATGAAAGTGGATGAGGCGAGATTTGTCTGCCAGAATAAAAGAATATGGCGTCTGTCCTTCCTGTCTACCGCCATCAGTGGCTTGGAGAGAGGGCCAACACTTACAAATATAAGTAATGTATTTATTTATCTTCTTCTTCTTCTTCTCTTTCTTTAAGTAGATCTCCTGGGATGACGAGGTCCAGCTTTCCCTCCATCTTTTCGGTGGTCTTCCCGCTGGGCGTCGTCCAGAGAGGATTTCATTCGCTGCTGTACGCACGAGTCTGTCACTGTCTATTCTGGCTACGTGATCCCGCCAGAATTTCCTTCTGGATCTACTCCAGCGTGCTATGTACTCTATTTTGCAAGTTTTCCTAATGTCTCCATTTTGGACACGTTCACGTAGAGTTTTTTCAGTAATGGATCTTATTTCAGTTGTTCTGAGTAGTGCGGACAGTGTCAGCCCGCGTCTTTACAGCGTATGTCATAATAGGTCGCACGCATGTCTTGTGTATTTTGACCTTACTTTCAATATGCATATTTTTGTTTTTCCACACCAAATTCTTGAGACGCCCTGATACGATGGTTGGTTTGTTAACTTGCTCTCGAATTTCGGTATACAGATCGCTATAGCTACCGATTTCTACACCTAAATATCTGAATCTCGTGACTTATTCCACAGGCTCATTATCAATACTCAGCTTACAGCCTGTCGGTTGTTTCGATATTACCAAACTTTTAGTTTTGCTGACTGCTACTGATATATTAAGCCCTTGTGATGCAATGTGGAATTTGTACAATACTCTCTGCAAGTCATCTTCAGATTCTGCTATTATCGCTGCGTCATCTGCGCAACATATAACATTGATTATTTTGTTACCCATTTTGTATCCCAGTCTTAAGCCAGCTACCTCTTCTATGATTTCTTATATTATGAGGTTGAACAGAAAAGGGCTTAGACTGTCCCTGTCTAATATCATTACTCGTCACGATTTCTTCTGATAGTTCATTGTCGACTTTAATTTTAGTTTTACAGTTGGTTTATAGGTTTTGGACAATCTTTACCAATGTGTTCGATATTTCCTTTTCCAATAATATTCTCGTAATATCTTTCAGCAACACCCTGTCAAACGCCTTTGTTAGATCCACAAAACATGTAGGCTACTTTGTTATATTCTAATGTATTTTTTTTGATTTGCCTCAGAATGAATATTGCATCTTTATTGCACTTTTTCTTCGATTTGCCTCCGAAAGAAGATTGCATATTTATTTATTTAATTACATAATGCCAATAGTAATAGTTGAGCCAATATCATAGATATACTAAAATCGAAGAAGTCGTTTTTGCAAAAAAATCTCTTTTATTTTTTCTTAACTGTTATAACAATCTTGCTATTTCATGAATATGGTGAAATACTTCAATATACTTAAACATTTCAATTTCAATTTTCATAAGGTACAGTTGTGAGATTGTACCCCACAATTATGATAATTTATCTTAATTGTGGGGTATAAGAGCAAATTTTCATGAGCTACATTTGTGAGATTGTACCCCACAATTATGATAATTTATCTTAATTGTGGGGTATAAGAGCAAAGATAGCAATATCCTAAATTTAAAAAAAGAAATTGCATGCAGTCACCGAAAATTACTAATTTAAAATGTACTAAATTCTATATTTTATGTATCTATCCCTTCAAAAATCATGTTTTCTATAATTTTATAAGCTTATGTACAATATAAAATCTCCAATTCAGTTGGTATATTATTATAAATTAGTAATCATCGATGACTGCATTAATTTTTTTTAATATTGCTGCCTTCGCTTTTACACCCCATAATTAGTGATTACCTTAATTAATGATTATTTTAAATTGTGTGCTTAGATTATACTCACAAAAATATTGTTAAAATATTATTCCTATTGGAAAATCTTTTACGGGCGCCAATCCCTCGCTCTCGAAATAAGCCAAAAACATAGGAATATCAAGGTTTGTTTTTAAAGCAAAAATTGTTTACAGAAACTTCTAGACACCTGAAATTTGGTTTGTTTTCGTCAATTCAATGTAATAAAGCCAGCCCCAGCGTTTCATTCGTCACATTTCGGCAGAGGCCTCCCCTCGCCGATCTCCGCGCCGCCCCCTCGGCTCCCCGATCGTCCCTTCCGTTTCCGATAGGGAAGTTGCTGAAAGTTCACCTTTTCGTGATAGATTGTGACTCTGGCGGTAAGCAGCCGCCCATCAGAACACAGGGCAATACTTATAATTACTTTTTATCCAGCCGGATTATTTCGCTCCGCGAGTGGCTTAGATGGGTACCGGGGCGTGTACCGGGTGGTTCGATCTTCGGCCCTTTGAGAGTAATTACACTGTTCTGTAAAAAAAATTTTTTAGTCCCTTTAAAAAATTAACCCGATTCCTATGTTTTCAAGTATTCTGAGTCCGAATCCGGAAAAAATTGCCATACGCGCTTTTGTAGAAAAAAATGTGGTCGAAGAAAAAAAAAATCGCATGTTTATATTATTGATGTAACTGGCATTAACGTTGTAGATATTATTAATTATCAGCATTAAATTGGGTGACAAACAAACTTTTTTATTTCCACGTGACTTTAATTATTATTTTCGATTTACTACTCAAGTTTCGAGAGTATCAGAATCTCTCATCGACACGTAAAATATTAAACTGACCTAATACTGTCAGCAATATTGAGTTAAGATATTGATATTGTTACTATTATGAGATATTGATACTGATGCTCTTGAAACTTGAGTATTAATATAAGTTATTAATTTAAATTATTTATTTATTTCAATTGTATTCGTAATGGTAATTATAAGCATCTCTTTTATGTACCAACTAGCTGTAACCTATCAAAAATGACGGGTACTTTTATATGTCGGTTCCAAAAGAATAAGTATTTAAATATTTATTATTATTTAAAATACACATTAAATACAGTACTCACGTACCAAATTGCATTTTGCTTGTATACAAAGAGAAAATGAAACAGTAAGCACGTAATTCAATCACCATAATAACACAATATGAATTTGATCACAATTTTCATTTGAAAACTACACCAGTAAAAAGAAAATAAACTATTGTTGATGTTAATAGCCTTAACTTTGTGATTATACACGTTTAAGATATAAACAATGTAAATATTAGAAACCTTAGATTGAATTACTTAGAAATATTAGAATTCAAGAAATGCTTAAACCCTAAAGCCAATATAACCTGATATATTCTCTATTTCAATGTCTGCTTGTTAATTACTGCCACCATAACTATACCCAAATATTAATTTGTTTACTAAAATAAGTAATCGATACTTAGTATGCATCCGTCCTGACGAAGATACAGCGGTATCGAAACCGGTAGATTTTCAAAAATTTTAAAACTTCCAAATCGTCATGGCATCGTCACTCAGAAGATTTTCTTTAGGTAAAATACCATTTAGAAAACCGCCATCTAAGGATTTGATCTATGAGACGTGACGCAAATTTGTTTCATTCTAAAATTTCACCCTCAAAGCGCTTAAAGAAATAAATGTAAGTTCAAAACGCTAAAAAAATTTATGATAATCTATACGCAATTTACGAGTTCAAGCCGAGGTATACGTGAGTTATGATACATTGATAAAGATTTCTTGGCATCATACATTACCTTAAGGTTACCCAGTGAGCTTTGGAGAGAAGTATGCTCGAAATGTCCTTACGATATTGAATGAGAAAACAAAACATGCGTCGTAGCCATAGGTCCAGTAGATAATGGACCCAGAAAGGTTCTAGAGTGAAGGCTCCTTACTGGAAACCCTTTGGCATTTCCAGACTATCTGGATGATATATATATGATGGACATAAAAAGATGACGATAATCACAGAAAGTAGAATGGTAGTAATGGACTGATCTACTTGTATTCACACATGATGTGAATTTACCGATCAAACAATCAGCAAAATTAGAATAATACTTTCGTATGCAATTTTAACCAACAATTTTTTTTCTCTTTATTGTTTGTGTCAGTTATCAATATGTGTGTATTTTTTTTTCGTATCATAGGTCTTATATTGTGTGTTATACAAATATTATGTCTTCTTTATGTAGTTTAACCTTTCCCGTACTGTGCTAAAATTAAAACTTTCCACATTCCGGTGCTGTTAACTTAGTATACCTACATGTAAACTTTTTTCCATTTTTTTTGTCAGATAAATGTGAATATTTTACATTGTTTTACTTACATAAATCATTTAAATAATGGATGATATAATGTTAATGAATATCAATTATTGTGTAAAGGTGCTAAGAATGATAAAAAACATTGGACACTACGCATTACTTGTAATTGGGATAATGAACAGTCTTAATTAATAATTTATTATTTTTTATCTCTCATGTACCTATTAGTCTGTTAGTGTCTCTAATAAAATTAAAATTAAATTACGGTGTATACATACACGTATTGACAAATAAAGATCAGTTTCTTCCAGAAAACATTTTATTGTGTTATGACCGGTAATTATTAATATATTGTATTTAATTTATTAAATACGTAAATATATTATGGAGGAATGCCAAAACAATGAACTCTGTATTTAGTATATTTACAGAAATATTCACATAGTTGGAGGCAGTGTCAACTCAATTTACAGCACCGGAGAGGAAATGTTAAGTAGGTTTGTTGTTGAAAACCGCTCGGCCACCAAACTTTCTTCGGTCAGGAGATCCGACCCCAAACACGAGGAAGAAGCTGAAAATTACTTTTGAATAATAGGTACTTGCACTTAAATCTTTGTTATATGTCGTTTGTGATATTGTTAATTTCATAAATTTAATATTTATTTAGGCGTTTTTTTTTTTTATTTATATTTTTATATTATTTTTATATATTATATTATATTATATTATAATATTATTTAGGCGTTACAGTAAAGTAAATTATGATAGTATAGTATCTACCCAGGCAATGAGTTGGGACAGTGTAAGGAAGAGGAAAGAAGATTAAATTTTTATAATTATTTTAAGTTCTGCACGTTAAGTGTTATTTTAAACATGACTATTTTATCTTTTAGGGCCAGCTATTTCGTCTTGTAGGGCCATTATCAAACAGTGTTTGATATGTGTCTCAAATTATGTGAATAGCTCTGTAAATATACTAAATATAGAACTTAATAATAATATTTATTAAAATTTAATCTTTTTTTATTCCTTGCACTGTCTCAACTCATTATCTAGGTAGAGTGTTGGGGTCGACTATTCTCATTCTCAGGCTGTATGTTCTTTGGTTATGGGTATCGCCTTCATCCAGGTCGTTTCTCTGTAGTATTTTGGAACATTGAGTCATCCAGAAACTCTTTGGTCTTCCTCTGGATATCAATCGATTAAGTTCCATAGACATTTTCTACTTCACCGTGTAATCTGGTATTCTCCATCTCATATGCCCATACCATCTCAACTGTCGTTCCTCCATCTTACTGTTTACGTTGTGACACCCAGGCTACCACGAATGAATGAACATTTATTATCTTTTAGGTGTTTCCTAGAGTAGGAGTTGTACATAATGAAACCTTCATTATTATGTACAGACGTACATTATCGCGGGTCTAATAATAGTCTGGTAATCTGGTCTGAAGATATTTTTCTTGTAAGTTTTATATGAATTTTCGGTCACACAAGTTTCCTGTTACTTATCTAAATGTCATCAATCCCACACCTATTCTATGGTCAACATCCTTTGCACATCCTCCGTTTCAGTGAATGAGTTAGCCTAGATACTTAAATGCGTCACAGTTGGCTAATGTTTCCCCATCCAGTTACATTGAAGGAGTTACAGCATTTGTCTTCAAATGGCAACAGATATTTCGTCAAAAATCGTAACTTGAGAATACTGTTCATTTCTTGAATTATTAGATAATCATGACCATTATGAATAGCGGTGAGCTGAGAACAGTTCCTTGGTGTACCCCACATTAATTGGAGATTTCGATGGTGTTCTTGATGTGCATCTTACTTGTATTTCTACGTTATTATATAAATCGGAGAGCAAATATTCTTCTGGAACCTTATGAGATCGCATGCCGCCCATGTCAAGCTTCGGAATACCCTGTCAAATTCTTTTCCTAGTCTATAAATACCATGTGTATGTATTTTTTTGCATCTCGATATTTTTCGACCATGATTCTGACTATTTGAGTTGCATCTATTGGTAATATCCCCGACACAAAGCCGCATCGATCGTCACGTATTTTTACAATATTCTTAATGTGTGCTGATAATCCTCTCATTTATTTTCATTGTGTGAGATATAAGCTTTATCCCTCTATAATTGCTGTGAGTCTTCCTTATTTTTGTAAAACAGAAGAAGATAGTTCTTCCTAAAGCTTACTGGCATTGGTTCTCCAGTCAGTATTTTATTATAAAGGTTACACAGCCATTTATGTTCCACTTCTCCACACTCTTTCCATAATTCTGCTGGGATGTTGTCTGGCCTCACTGTTTTCCCCATTTTCATTTGTGATATAGCTACTTTAACTTCTGTGATTTCTTCGAGTGATTTCTTCAACTGGCCCCAGCACTGGTTCCTTTGACACAAGAGTTGTTTGTGGAAATTTTTCGTTCAGTAATGTAGAATAATACTTCTATCCATCTTTCGCATATTTCGATATCGTCTGTAAAATATGTTTCCCCTATACTTCTTATATTTTCATGTTTTGAGAGTATTTCTCAATTGAATTGAATTGAATTGAATTGAATTGACAATTGAAAAATTATATAATCTACATTTTAATATAGGAAAAAAATTACATGAATGAAATGGAAATACGGCTAATTAAATAATTAGATATTGACAATGTGAGCCGAATTTGCTGGTGTATAGATGGTTGTAACGAGAATATTGAGAGATCAGGAGAAGGACTGTTTCCTGAAAGTTCCTGAGTTCAAATTTGTAAACATTCCGAGTTATTTATTTGTATTTCCATCATGGTTTATGTTTTCCATCAATTTTAATTATCATAAATACCTATTATCTTCCGGATTACCAAAAATTACTCAACCATATTGTTTGCCTACAACTGCTTGCCAAAAATTGCTCGCCAACAGATAATCTAACCTAACTAAATCTAACTTCAGCTTACCTGACCTTACCAATCCTTACCTAATCTAATCTTTATAAATACTTTTAGTTAAAGCCAATTATTTTTAAATAATAATTGAAAATATATGTATATGTTTTATAATACAACAAAATGAGGTTACTTTGACTTTAAGTGTAACTTTGACAGTTTTTGGGGCTATTTTAACAGAGCGGAGCGAGCCCGAGTGGCAGACCAGACTTCTTCCGATGAAGATGTTACTCTAAGTGATTTGTCTCGCAAGAAGGAAATAACGAGCATGAAGAAGGGCAAGAAGAAGACTATAAGAAGGACTGTTATATTTGTAAGTGTGACTTCCGATTCTACCGCCATGCTGCTGACTGGGTTTGCTGCCTTATTTGCAAAAATTGGATTTGTGGCATGTGTAACAAAGACTCAATCCTGTCTATGAATGTATAGTGTACGAGGATACAGATTAATAATTATTTTTAGCTTTTTTTATTATTGTTCAAATGTGTTAAGTTTATTGCCAAAGTTGATTGTAATAATGTTAAAGTTAAATATAATTCTAAAGATTATTATGTGTATGAATGAATCAATGGATTATTCATACCATGGTTTGATATCACAAGAGGTATCGAACTGGATTGCGTAATATCTCCATGGCTATTCATGGATAATTGTGTGAAAGATTGAAATGTATGAATGTAGGAGCGAAAATGGGTGATTTGATTGATGTTGCAGTATTTATGGCAAATAGCGAACAAGACTTACAGAGTCTAGTAATCAGGATGTATAATGTATACAAGAAAAGTGGCCTTTTTTTGAACGTAAGCAAGTCAAAAATGATGTTATTCGAGAAAGCGGAAATAAGACAACGTAAAATTGTAAGTGTAAAATACTAGTAGGTGATGAATGTTTGGAACAAGTAGATGAGTTTGTGTACTTGGAAAGTATGTTCGATATAAGAAAAAATGTTGAGAAAGATATCGAGAGGAGAGTGACTGCGGGGAATAGAGTGAACGGTGCTTTGAACGTAATAATTTATAATAGAAATATATCTACTGAGGCAAAACTAGCGGTATATAGTAGAATTCTGATACCAACACTGATGTATGGACGTGAAGCCTGGAGCTGGCAGAAGAGGAACGAAATTAGACTGAATGCAGTGGAGATAAGATCCCTTAGACGTATGTGTGGAAAATCCATTTATGATAGAGTGAAGAATGAAGATATTAGAAATGAAAGTAGTGCCGATCTTAGCATAATTAATAGAATAAAAAAAGGGTGGCTCAGATGATTTGGGCATGTTGAGCGAATGAATGACGCGAGAGTTGTATGTCAGGACAGAATAATGTGGCGCTCTATGCTCTCTGCCTACCCCCAAACGGAAACGGCATGATGGTAAGTAAATAAGTTAGTAAGTAAGTTACTTAAAAGACTGGTTACGTGCCTATGATTGTACCCTAAGTGTTTAGTAGTATTATGTTAAATATTTCATCAATAAAAATGACGAATGGATTATCAATACTCGTTGTTTTTAATTTAATTTCCCGTTTAATGTATTAAGAATAAATTTTTTACCTATGTTGCATTTCATTGCCTTTACACTTATAAAAAAATGTATTTAAATTGTGTGGGGTTTGATATTGTTATGAATTCGATAGCCGGAGGACACATTGTTCTGTCGGAGCAAAAAAATAATTAATTTTGAATGTTAAAAAATAACGTACCATTCAACCACCGAAACATGTGTAAGAAAAGTAGCCCCGTTTTACGGTACGTGTTTAGTTATCCATATTATCTATATTAATTTTGAAAAAGAACTAAACATCCTGTCGTCCAATTTTCTTTATCATAAATGGATTTGCACCTTAAGAATCTAATGAGATTCTTAAGAATCTAATGAGATTCTTAAGTGTAAATGTACACTGCAATCAGATCACAGCATTTCTACAATACCAATCTACCAGAAATCATTTCAGAAAATATTCAACCAGACAGGGTCCACGAAAATATTTACAGGCCCTACAAAATTGTCTAACAGATCGAACGCAAAACGTCTAGTCCCAAGTTATGGCAGTTTAAAAAATCGCGAACAAGGAAAAAAGTAATAAATCTTTGTATTATTATATTTGAAAGACTAAAATACAAGAGGTAGGTATTATATTTTTAAAATGAACATTAAAAAAAAAAAACATTTTTTCTATATTATAAGCCCAAGATAAAGAGAATTGAAGAAAAACTGACAAAAGTCGGTCAAATTTCAATTTTGAATTATTCGAAAAGTTCTAAATGTGACTTAGCACCAATTTTTCGTGGACCTTTCAAAAAACATTTTTTCAAAAATATATTCTAAAACTTTTTTTTAATACACTCTCTATCTTTCACTTTGAATAACAGTTTTTTTTTTAATTTTATATGTACTGAGTTAAAGTTTATGTGTTTTTGGGATGGAAACGATATCATTTCGAAAGATACAGATTGTATATATATATATAATATATCTATATATATATATATATATATATATATATATATATACGTGTGTGTGTGTGTGTGTGTGTATACACATTAAAACACACATAAATACCAACACATTTTCCTTGAATTTGATAAAAAAGATGTTACTAAAGCGTTTTTTATATTTCCTATTCCACAACCCTTATCGTTAAAAACATCTCTAACAAAGCATAATATACATCAGATGTTTCTAAAGCCTTTGATTGTGACCTCCGACCTCTCGCATCAGAACAAAGGTTTGATCTTCTTACTTAAAAGACTCTTCTTTTAGTATTGTCAATTTGTTTTATATCGTGTTCATAATCGTATGTCATCGCAACACTGCATTCCTTTTCAAATTATATTAAAACGGAAAATGAGTTTTTGAAACAAACGAGATTTTTTTCTAAAATAATGTGAATCAAATAACGTTTTTGATTAAAATACTCAATGGCAAAAAATATATGGAAAAGTGAAAGAAAAATGAGTTTTTCCAAAAAGTTTAGAGTTTTTTACAGAAAAATATTTATATTAAAGAAAACACATTCTAATTGTGAAGTTGCAATTTCAGAACAAAGTTCTGTGAATTATTAAACAATTTTTATTAATCAATTAGAAAGACGTACAGAAAAAATCTAATTAACGAAAAAATATTTTAAATGCCACCGGGATTCGAACCACGGATCTCCATTCTATC
Organism: Agrypnia vestita; assembly: GCA_016648135.1. NCBI lineage: Eukaryota > Metazoa > Arthropoda > Insecta > Trichoptera > Phryganeidae > Agrypnia > Agrypnia vestita. Next base: position 450,670 of record JADDOH010024777.1, on the reverse strand, counting down.
CGGGAATGGCGCGTTATCCAATTTTAATCCAAGTGGATTGCTTTGAATATGGAATAAAAATTTTAATCAATTAAAAAGAGACTATATACGAGTAAAAGGTCGAAAATTTTTCGTTAACTTACCTGAGTGCCGTGGCAAAATTGGATAACGCGCCATTCCCAGATAGAATGGAGGTCCGTGGTTCGAGTCCCGATGGCATTTAAAATATTTTTTCGTTAGTTAGATTTTTTCTGTACGTCTTTCTAATTGATTAATAAAAATTGTTTAATAATTCACAGAACTTTGTTCTGAAATTGCAACTTCTGTATATCATTCTAACAGTATATAAACAATTATGTTTTTTCATAGATATGCTCTTCTAAACGCGTAGCGAGCTACTTCACTTGATCTTTAAGTATTTTATCAACCTATCGAAAGAGAGAGAGAGTATTTGTAACTTGGTTCAATTTGATGTATCAAACTTCCGTAATATCGAGAATCGCATCTCAAAGAGCAAATTCGTTTCCGCAAACAACTAACAGTACCATTTCATTTCCTGGATTCCGGACACAATTTCCCGAAACAACTTGTCACCGACAGATATCTTGCTTACGTGATACAGATTCAAAATATGCTTACACTTTCACCTTGACAAGACTTCCTTGGCGGACTCCTGGTACAGGAACCCGTATGATTGAACATCCAAAACCTCTTGCCTCAAAAAATAACACAACGAAATGTGAACACAGACAAAGAGATGAACCTTTTAATGCGTTGTTTTCAACCTAGAGGATGATGACATACGCAGAAAACGACGGCAACAACAACAAAAAGTCATCCTTCTTTTGACCTTAAAGAACATTTTCTAAGTTAAAAATCTTCTATAATAAAGTGACATTCACATGATATGAAAACTGCTCGTAGCAAAAACTAAAATATTATGGTTCAGAGAGAGCGATGAATCATTTATTTTATTTCTTTCAAAAAACCTTTTTGATTGTTCCATTCCCGAGAGAAACGAAGAAATAGTATAGGCAAAAATCCAAAAGCATTAACAAGATCATGAATAACTTATTCACATAGTGTTTTGAAAGGCTTTCAAAAAACAAATTGTATACTTTCCATAATTGTATTAATGAAAAATTAATTTTTGCAAAAGTTTGAAAGTTCATTATAGGAATTTATCGACTCAATCTCCGCGGAGAGTTATTTCCAACGGTGGTATTTTTGGCTGCTAATACTTAAGCTCTCTTTTAACGAGAAAAATCTGTTTTATGGTAATCTAAATACCACATAAAACCCGTAAAAATTTCAAACTAAGAAGCTTTTAAGTGAAAAATAATTTCGAATGTAAAAAAAAACTTTTCATGAAAAATATATTTTGATTGTCCGAGTACATTTTTCCTAATGCAAATATTAAATAAAATTTTGCAGGGGAATTTCAAAATTATTTTCGTTCCTACTGAAGATAAACAGTAAGGAGAAAAATGTTCCATCTTTAAAAAAAATGATTTTGTGTACGCGAAGTAATAGTTCTTTGGCATACTCAAAAAACCATGTGCAGTGTTATACAACTACGGTTGGTACTTGGTACATAGCTAGACAAAATGTGCATGGCTCTCCAGTTATGTTTCAATGCAAGGTATACAAGACAAACTAGAATTTACATCAATGACAATTCACCATCAAAGGATAAAAATCTTGCTTTTATAAAAAAGATATCTTCTGTGATAAGGAAATTGCTAAGACAATAATAATGTTTGTTTCCAAGGTACAATATTCGATCTTTTAGACACACCCCAAATTCACTTTTTTTTAATCCCTTCAATCCTTTTTTAACCCTTTTTTAAAAAAGGGTGTTATTGTCAAACACTATTCCATAAATCATCAACATAAACATTACAGCTGAATGCAATTACTCTTTAAGAATTTAATAAAACTTTAAATTCATTGCTCCTGTCCAACCTTTAAATTATAGAGGTTACACCACAACGGGAGTCTGAAGTTTAGGTGATTTTTTACAAGGGGATGATTAATTAAATTTTTATATTAGCACTTATTAAGGTAACTATGTACATAATAAATTATTTGAAAAATTTATGTGATATTCTCTTGTACACGTTTTTTTAATACACAAAACAAAATCATAAACCTATTGAGAAATAAAATATCTAAAATGTAGCATATCCGAATTTGGTGCGGTCCGAAAAAAATCCCTAAAAATTTGTTTAAACGATTGTTATCAACAGAGGGCTTATTGGGTTAAAAAAAACATATGCTTCATTTTAGACATTTCATTTCTTAATAAGTACATGACCTTTTTTCTGTCTCGGACAAATTTGTACTGGGGAAAGTTACTTCTTAGTCATGGCGGAGGAGCCACTCCAGCACGGCCATATTTTTTTTCAAACATTTTCCAATATAATAATAGTTAAATATGCACCTTATTAAGTTTCAAAAAAAAACTTCACCATATTAAAAAAAATCGTATATGGAAGTCTTTTTTTGGTGGAGATATGGTTTACGACCGGCATGGGCTGGCTTAAGTGATCACTTTACACGATGCGGCATTCATCAAATCTACAGTGAGAACACCCACACCTTACGAAATTTTGGAATGTTGTATAAATGATCTAAATCAGTGTCTTTCGAATATTCGAATGTACTACGCTAGAGACATCTATAGTCCTTCTCAGGAAATCGTATATGAACATAGATTTTGCAGACGGCAAGGATACCATACACGTTTCCCATATAAATAGTTTAGCCATCGTGAGACTTCTATTATCTATATATTTAATAAAAATATACTTCGTTTTTACCACTTATATATTGAAAATATCAACAATTTTCAGGGCCAATAGTCTCTTAGTCAGGATACAATGTATACAATATAAGTATAGTCAGTATAATAATATATGGGAAATTAATAAATAACTAAATACTAACATGAAAACTATTTGTAAAATTAATTATTTATAATACTTAATTAAACCTATTTAATTATTTATGTACATATTATATTTTAAATATTTTTATTTTTTATATATCGACTTTTTATTTTTAGTTTGTCAGTATCTATACATATTTTTTATCGTGACAATAAAAAATGTCGATATTTTCAATATAAAAGTAGTGAAAGCGATATACATATATTTTTATTAATTATATTAATAATATCATTCCAAAATCATTTTGAAGAAGTTATATTATTCATCTTAATAAATAATTAACCCTCTGTTGGAAAAAATCCAGTAATTGTGTTCTCAGAATATACATAAAAAAAAATATTTTAATAATATTTTTTACTTACATTCTTGGTTTTACACAACAAACGTTGTCCTACATTAGTATTTAAAATTGTCAACTGTTTACCAACTTACGTACATGATTTTTGAGACAGGTTTGTTTTCAGTATTTTTATAAATAATCTTGAAGGACGGATGGTAATGAGTTTCGCTCATTTCGGTCTGCCCATGTTAATTCTCGTTCACAAAACTTAGTCTTCCGGCAACGGCTGATCGATTTTACAATCCAAGTTGCAGGTAGAGGCTGAGCAGAGTAACAGGATTCGTTATTCATATAAAATATTTATAATCATTACCATTCAATTCACTTGTTTTTTCCAGACTGTTTTCAGTCTGGAAAAAACAAGTGGTAATCTTGTAATCTTTAATAAATAAAATATGGTAATCTTTTGATTACCATATTTTTATTAATATGTTCTAAGAACAAATTTTGTCCACAGGGAGAATAATCATTAATTAAGATAACTTATAGATGACACACTAATAAAATTATTGTGAACATCAACTGAATATCATACATTATACATTAAGGACAGATTTTATATATTTTAATAACACAAACTATTTTTTTTTACAATTAATATATTAACAAACCTACGATTTTTTTTAAATGAAGAAAATTGCTCCACTGTGTGGGCCTTTTATGACTTAATGGCCTTGTGAGATGTCTTTTTTTTCAATAATATTACAAAATAATCGATTTTCCTAAACATATTACAATTATCGCAAAATCTGTTAGTTTTGTTTACTTACCATTTATGTTTTAAAAATCGTTGTTTTTTTAAATATTTTATGTGTGTTTTTTTCAACCCCTTTTACATAGGTAGTTGACAATTTTTTTCTCAAACAAGTTAAAAGAATAGACATTATTATTGAAAGAATTAATAAAAAAAAATAAAAAACTTACTCTAAATTTCAGATATTTTATCAAGGCACTACGTATTGTGTCACAATACGTTGCGTTAGGAATATCAAAACAGATTTTGATTTTTTCTGTTTTTATTTTAAAATTATATTATCTATTCTAAGTAAAAAAAGTAGTCAACCATGCAAAAAGAGTTAATTAAAATATTTTTGTGTGGTCCCCCTCCCTGATCATGTATATTATATACGTTACGAGCACTTTTGTATCTATGTTAAGGTTAAATTGGAAACAATCGGTTAAATGAAACTTTAAAGTTGTCGTATCTGTCATTGTCAAATTGACTTATCTATGGTTATGTCCTATCTGCATTATCCTTTAATTGTGAGACATTCAACTAATTTCTTTTGTATTTTGTCTTACCAAGCGATTGTGTCTCCCTGTTGGGTGACCGAATAATATAAATAAAATTAAAAAAGGCCTATTCTCCAGTCAAAAAATATTTAAGTTTAATTTATCAGCGGCGACATCTGTAAGCTGTTTTATGGGAATGATTATTTTTTAATTATGGATGGTGTTAGCGTAGTTGTATCAAAGAAAGTAAAATAAAGAACCAAATTAACACATATTCAACATTAACAAAATTTTATATGTAGATGTGTGGTTGATTTGGGGTGGAATCGTGAACGCTATATTGTTTAAAGTGATCAATAAAGTCGGCCTTAAGAAAGGTCATAAAACCTGTAATGCCCAATAAATACTTACGTACATACTTTTCCATATAAATAGTTTCGTCTCTGTGAGATATCTATAATTTATGAAAAGCCTACATTTATTGCTTCCCTCGATGTGGCCAGACAACCAATTCTTATTTTGATTTCTCAAAATTTTCTTTTGATTGCTTTCCACGTCTAGACTTAGACTTTTGGCATGGTTTTTCCTTTGACGACTCTTGTACCAGCGTTCCCACCCTTGTCGGACTAAGAGTAATAAAGCTCGCTAACTTCTCTCAGCTTTTATAGCAAAGCTCATTACTTTTGTACATTTCAAGAACAAATGTTGACTACGATTCGTTCAGAAGTGCTCATCATTAAACAACTTTTGTATTTTCCACCCGTATTTTCAAATCCTAATTAAAGTCTAAATAGATACAGGGGTTCTCAAGAATTTAACTCTAATCATATTATAATTATTCAAATACTTAAATGTCATATAGAGAGAACTGAGACGTGTCTACAACGGAACGTAATTTCCTCTCATTATTTCTAAAGGATTTCGTATTCAATGTTAATTAATACCCACAGAAAATAAAGACATTTAACTTTAAAAAATATTTTATTATGCAATGTTATTCCTGAGTTCAAGAATCAAGGCTGCCTAAATGATTAAGTTTAAGAGATTAAGTATTAGAGTAGTTGGACCGACATATGGGAAACTCCTGGAACGGGGCCGCTAGTCTTTCGTATAGAAAAGTCACAATTAGTAAAGTCTTGCGAATACCAAAGAGGCGATAACCGATATATATCTTCCTGAAAGGTGGCAGGTGAATCGCTCGACAGAAAGCCGGGACACACAGAAAAAAATTTATGATGATACGTTGAGCCATGGATGCCGAAGTGGCGCAAAATGGTGATTTATTTATTTATTTATTCATATTAACGGACATAGTCCAATAAAATATAATACATAACATGAACAATATGTAATACATCAGAATAAAAATTATAGCAATTTAAATACAAAGCAAGGACAAATGAAAATTACTAACATGATGGAGACAAGGTCTGGACTATCTAATCAGAGATTGTTTAAATCTGGACAGACTTACACCAAAGAAGTCCAGATCCTGTCTTGAATTTATGAGACGACATAACCGTGACATGGGAGCATGAAATCCATAATTTTATTAATAATAAGATTATTTATAATTTTATTATAAATATTTTATTAAATTTATTTTTATTTTATTAAATAATATTATTATTAATTTTATTAATAATAATATTATTATCATTAAGGCACCATAATTTTATTATCATTATTTAATTTTATTATCATCATTATTTATTATCATAATTTTATTATCATGAAGGCACCATCTAGCGGATATCGCTCAAATAATTTATGGAGTTGTAGGTGGGCGTCATCTTGCGCCCTTAGAATTTTATTTCATCTTTGTTATTTTCATACCTTTATGTGACTCATTTGTGACAAGTTGTGACAAAATGAAGTACGTCCTTCAAATCCGAGGTAATCATCAATCTGAAAATCATTTTTTTTAAATAAAAACTTATTATATTTTTAATTTAGTTTCAAAATGTTGTATTTTATACGATCATGAAAGGCGTTTTGTGCTGTTCTGATATTTAATTACCCATGTTCTCGTTTTGTCGAGCCGTTTGCGGAAAATGTCAACATATCGCTTGGACGGTAATGAAACGGCTACAAAGTTCATTCCCGGGCATGAATGTGGCCCCTCGTCACCAGATGTGCCCGTTCCCAAGTCCTAAGCAACTGTGTCCTGCTAATGGTCAAGTTACTGACAGAGTTTCATGCTTGGCAAGGATTTCTGAGGCCACTAAAAAGATTATGTCATCAAATTCTGTGAAGTTGCTGTTACTTCTTTAAAGCCAATAAATTCCTACCTTTATAATAAAAAAAAGTTTCTTTTTAAATTCCATCTTTCGACACACACACACTGATGCAGATTTATGCGCTCTTTATTTGCGGTTTATAGTTTGAACTAGCTGTTCGTACCCGGCGTTGCACGGGTTAAGGATTAAGTTGAAAATAAATTTGTGGGGATAAACAAAGGTTTGATTCGAACAGTATAGATTTGCATCGAAAATATATCAGGGGGAGGATAAAAGGTGAAAGGTGATGGAGAAAATGTTACTTTTGTTACCCGCGGGGTCCTAAGGAATAAGTTTACAAATTTTGAGTCCGATCGATCGAACGGTATAGATTTGCATCGAAAATATATCAGGGGGAGGGTAAGGGGTAAAAGTGGAGGGGAAAAATGTAGCTTGTGTTATCCGCCGAGTCCTAAAAAATAAATTTCCAAATTTTGAGACCGATCAGTCAAGCGGTACACATTATCATCGAAAATATGTAAGGGGGGAGGGGAAGGGGTATGAGAATAGGGGAAATGTTGCCTATGTTACCCGCCGGGTCCCAAATCACAAGTATGCAAAATTTGAATCGAATCGGACAAACGGTGTGGTTTTGTATAGAGAACAGACAGACAGACAGACAGACAGACATTGAGTTTTATAGATATAGATTGACATTTTTAATAATGAACATACCTACTTATTTAACTATGATATTAAAGAACATATTCTTAAATATTGATTGTATTATTTGTATGTATCTACATATATTATATTAATTACACCTACATGTTTCTGAAAAACCTTTCTGTTGTCAGGGTGTTGTATAAAAACCTTTCGGTTTAAAAAAGGTTTTTTCGAAACATGTTCGTGTAATTAATATAATATATGTAGATACATACCAATAATACAATCAATATTAAACGTCAATCTACAATGTTTCTGAATCAATTGAAAAAAATAACACATTCTTATTTTTATTAAATTATTCTTACAATCTGTAAATAGTTATCGAACACAGAGCGCAGAGTGCAAATTAGCCCAATTTAGTTGCAACCTCGCTTCTCTGCAGTTCTCCAATTGTTTCCACCAGCTTGGTCTTGCCTGAAATATCTGCTTTGGCAGTCTATCTGCCGGCATCCACAAGACATGCCCCAGTAGTAATTGTGATTTCTCAATAAACGTCAATAGAGGTTTTACTTCGATGCATTCTCTTATTTGAGTATTTATTTCATATATCATCATCACTCTCGGCACTACAATCCTTGGTGGGTCTTGGCCTCCTCAATAATCTTCCTCCACTCATCTCGGTCTAGTGCCAGCTCTCTCCAGTTCCGAAGCTCTAAGGCAGAGATGTCTTTGAGGACGTTGTCACTCCATCTTAATTTTAGCCTTACTTCATATATACGCCACAATATATTGTAGGTACCATTTCAAGTAAGCTGCTGAGTCATTTCGCGATCTCAACGATCTTTACGGCGAAGGAGCGATCAGTGAAAGGTCATGCAGAGAGTGATTTGTTTGTTCCACAGCCGGTGAATCCTGCTAAGACGGCATGTCAGAAACGATTGATCTTCGGATTCCGATTAACTTACATACCGGAAGCATACCCGATGAAATTATTTGCAGAACAAAGCCGGGCATTCGGATGCTCGAACATGATTTTCAAAAGAGATATTTCACTATGTCTTAAATGAAAAGTATTCAACCACTGCATACAGCCACATGCATCATTCCACAGCATCATTTGTTCCAGTAGGGTAGACAGGAAAGATAAAATGTCAGTTAAATATGTACAATATGAAATATTACAATGACCGCCTTTTTAGACATCCCATCATCTACAACCCTGAGAGTTTGTTCACACCCATAATAGTTTCCTTTTCCAGGAGTAGGAAATAAGACACTGATAATAGATGGCAAATTTCATATTCACCCACATTTTAGACGTACATCGTTTAAACTCTCTTTCATTTATCATTTTATTGTCACGGGCTTACCCCGCTGTGAGAAACGAAGATAAACACTCGTAATTATTTCCAAATTTTTATTAAACACAAATTACTGGACACAAACTTTATCTGAAACGATCGGCCGTATTCTGAAAATAGCAATATTGGAATCTTAAGATTGTTTTCCCAACACTTAATAGACGAGAATAAAAATAATAGACGAGAATAAAAAAATAAATAAACGATTCGTCTATGTTTGTTTCTTTCAGTTTCTACTTGAGAGAGAGGGAGACAACGCGACAATGCGACTCGAGACATGATTATTATCCGTCAAACTTCAAAATATATATACGAATCCAACGCAACAATCACAATTTTGCCATAATTTTTCATCACAGCGCTATGGAAAAAGAAATTCATATGAAATAATCTTTATCTATAACCTTTAAATGCAGAACTAGTATTTATTTCATGTAATTTTAGTCGAAACACGAGAATTGTGAGGTTACGTTTGCGATATGTACTTCAGTAATCCGTTTCAAGCTTTGTCAGACCAGACCGTCTAGATAAGAAGGCACCGTAGAAATTACTTTTCTAAAGGCATTGCAGACATCGGACACTGCAAATAAAGGTATTTAATTTGAGAGAGCCATGTGAAAATAAACAAATCTCCTTATTTGAGTACGACGAATACCGGCGTATACCAACACCTATATCTCGTTTATTTATTATTTTTATTCTCATCTATTAAGTGTTGGGATAACAATCTGATATTTCTATTTTCGGAATACGGTCGAATGTACCGTGATTTTAACCATTTTACAGTCTATGGAACAGTTTATTCGCGCCGTTTTTCGATTCGCGCGGGTTCACAATTCGCTTACTCTGGTGATTTCCTTATTTCTCAAATCTTCTCGTATATTTTCGTGAGTTCCACTGACTTCCAGATTATTTCAAAATCTTCTAAAATTATTCAATCTGGCAGTAAAGCAGTTTCACTTCATCAAAAATCTCGTGATCATATTAATATATCTATGTATATTATATTATATATATGTACATATAACAAGTATAGTGCCAATGCTTCGAACAATGCACCGAATAAAAACAATGAAAGTATTTCAGTTTAATAATATGTTACACAAAGTACACATATTCTACAAAGTATGTACGTGCATACACAATACAACAATAATTGTTGTCTTGTTAATATGTACTCAAAATTATTATTTAATTGATTATAACAATATTTTCAAATGCATGTTCTAAGATCATTCTTCTTCTCTCAGCAACAATCGTTCCACTGCTGGACGTAGGCCTCTTCTAAAACCTTCCAACGTTTTCTATATTGGGTTATTTATTGCCATCTTCGACTCACAGGCTGGACAATGTCATCTGTCCACCTTTTTTGTGGTCACCCCACTCTTCTTTTATTGTTCCAGGGTCTCCATTTTAGGATTTTTGTCGACCATCAGCCAATGACCTGTCTCGCTACGTGTCCCGCCCACTGTCATTTAAGCTTTCTTATTCTTTCTTCAATATCGGTAACCTTTGTTCTTTGTTCGGCGTCTAATCTCCTCATTTCTAATTTTGTCACGGAGACTGATGCCTAGCACTTATCTTTCCATTGCTCGCTGAACGCACTTTAGTTTTTGTAAGTTAATAACAGTGAGGGACACAGTTTTAAGGCTATATGTCGTCACTGATAGATACACGAGTCATAGACTTTAGCTTTTAAATTTAAGGGCAATTCTCTTTTTTTGACTGACCGAGAGCAGCCCAGCTTAATTTGCCTCAGTAATTTCGCAGTTTGGTTTTCGTTTTCCAATTTATATAGGGTATATGTATTTGTTAATGATCCCATGATTTTATTTTCAATATTAGCTCTTTCTTGGGTTTTTTTTCTCTTTCTAAGAATTTTTGTTTTTCCCACATTTATTTAAAGGACGCATCGTGAAGATCCTTTATCATTTCCTTGAATTCGTATATGTCTTCACTAATTATTACTTTATCATCTGCAAGACGAAGATGATTAAGGTATGATCCATTTATTTTAATGCATTTATTTTCTCAATTGACTTTTTTAAATATTTCTGCCAGGGCTTAAAGTTTTGGAGAGATTGTGTCACTTTGTCGTCACTTTTTCCTTTTTTTTATTTTATTTGTTTTAAAATATTCGTCCATCTTCACATCCATGGTAGCATTTTCATAAATATATTTAATTAGTTCAATGTATCGTGAATCAATCCTCGCGTTTTCCAGAACTTTCAGTACAGCCCACATTTCTACAGAATTAAATGCTTTGCGGTAATCAATGAAAGCGAGGTGTATATTTATATTGTGTTCTGTAGCTTTTTCTATGAGCAGACGCACGGCTTGGATATCATCTGTAGTTCGCAAACCTTTGCGGAATCCAGCTTGCTCAACCGGTTGGTAAAAGTCAAGTCTTGATGATAAGCGATTTGTCAATATTTTTATCAATAGTTTATATAAGTGGAAGAGTAGGCTTATTGGTCTATAATTTTCAAGATTTTCTGGATTACATAATTATTTAACTTTTGCGTTTCTCCATGTATCTAAGAACACAATTACTTTATTTTATCCAGAGAGGGATAATCATTAATTCAGATAAATTATAGATATCTCACACTTTTTATAGGGTGGCCACATGACTTAAGACGTGTATTTTGTGACGTGTGCGTCGTTCACCAATTACACCGCAAGAATATACACACGTTATCAAATTTTAGAAAGTTGTATATTTGTTTCTTTCAAATATTTAAGGGACTTTGCTTAGTAATCCACTTCAAAACATGGATGTATCATTACCAGCGGCGACATCTATGTACACTATGTCACGGGAATTACTAATTTTCGACCATAGATAGTCCCTTCAAATATTTTAAAGCGATGCGAGTGTTCAGCGAAATTCCCCTGTTTCCCTCTCCCCTCCCGCCCCTCTCACTGCATCGCGAGCAGTCTACCTATGACGCCTGTGAGACACAGTTAAATTTTACGCGCTATTACCAGCGAGTTCGTAACGCTACTATCGTTACTATAATAGTACAATTGTGCCTGTGAACGAAGATAAAACCAAGAACATTGATACAGTCCCCACCCCTGAAAGAAACAGCCGGAACTGAAATGATCGCGTGTCGGATAAAAAAAAAAAAAAGAAGAAGAAAAAGAAGGTAAGTCCTTCCTTCCCCTTCCTCTTCCTCCCAACACGGATAATGAACATATTACAATTGCAGAAATTTGATGATGTGTAGAAAGTTTTGTTTTACTATCATCGGGAATACGCCTCTCTGGAAATTTCACAGCGATTGTTGTTACAAGATTTGTTAATTTCGTTGATAGATATATACATGAAGCTGAATTAAAGCGTGGAATAATACTGAAAATGCATCTTTACCTATCTAAAATTATAAAAGTTCGCACTTTCTTATTCTTCTTCTCAGGCGGGTGCAAACGAGATCCCAGATCTTATTGGGACGTAGGGGGGGTGAAAATAAAGGCGAAATGCATAGCATAATAGTTCGCAAATATTTTTCAATTTTACATACTCACTAGCTGTGCCCGCGTGGCTTCGCACGCATAGTTTTTTAATACACTGTTTGGATCGTCATAGAACTTTCGCGAACCTCCTAGAACATTCTCCTTCCAGAACTTTCAAGAAATTTATCGAATGTACAAGAATCTTCTAGACACACCGACACATTCCGCCACTCAGTTTAGAATCTTACAGAACGTTCGGGAATTTTCTAGAACCTTCTCCTTCCAAAACTTTCTAGAGTACATTTTTCCGGAACCTTCTAGACTTACCGACATAGTCGGCGGGCCCATTCTGGTACAATCTGAAGTATTTGCGGCCTTCCCATAACAAAAAAATGTGCTAGAGAGCACATTTTCGTCACCCGCTCCCACCCACGTACAGCCACCCCACCAAACTCGCACATTTTCGATGTGACACCAAGGGCTATCCACCACTATAACTACCGGTGGGTGTTTGTGGCAAGTTGTGGAGAAACCTTGGCGGATAGGGAAACACGGGTTTCTTTTTATATATATATATATAATATATATAATATATATATATATATGATATTATATATATATATATATATATCTATATATATTATATATTGATTATCTGAGATAATGTAAGATTAAATACTCTTTATCTGAAATGCCCTTGAGGTGAATTTTCAAAAAATGAGCGCTGGAAGATTGTTTATATTTTTTTTATTATTAATGGCCTCGTATATCTTAACTGTTCACAAGAATGATTTTCTATATATTGGTGATCGAAACATTTTAAGCAAGCAGAAGTTTTTACGCCGTCTGCGAAGCCTTCGGTAGCTCTTTCATTATTTAAAACCAGCTCCGGCACTAAAAGGTTTTTCATATTTTACATTTTCTCCTCCAGACACTGTTCCGGGTCAACCTGGAAGAGTGGTATTAAAATGGGAAACCAAAACAACGCGCGCTCCCTCTGATATATGGGAGTAATATGTTCCATTCTCAGGTGGCCGCTACATTCCCAGCATTTGGTCAGATTCTAAATTTTCTTGGATTCGAATTGGAAAATAAATGGATGGAAAAGCAATTTATTTCGCACGAGCGAAAAACAATACTAGGTCTTATAACATTTATCAAAATATTGAGCAGGCGCGCGCTGCATGTCGTCGATCGCCAGTATTTTTATGATTATTATTTTAATGAGATACTGACAGAATACTGAGTACAAAATACATTAAAAAACAATACATTATTATTTATCTTCTGGTTTGTGTCTTCTGGGGTATTATGCCATATTATTACAACCTTTCTGGCCGTCGTTTCGGATCCCATTGCAGGGTCCATCATCAGGGCTGATATGTTTATGTACCGATATATCCAACATGTCAGCCCTGACGATCAATGGGATCCGAAAGTCGGCCAGAAAGGTCGTAATAACAGGGCATAATACCCCAGAAGACACAGAAGATTCTGAGTGGCAGTGAAAACCTAAGAACATCATTATTATTTAAAACTCAGCCCACTATCCCAATTACAAGGGTCTCCATCCCGCTCTAGCAACACGCATATGTATATTTAGTGAATCAGTGTAATGTAATCATGTAAAAATAAGTAAGAAAATATAATTAATTCGATATATTCTATAGGTTCAGGTTATTGTCAAGAAAATGAATGATGTGTAGGAGTCACTTTAAATGATGATTAGGTTTTTGCAAGAATATCAGCATCAATATATATTGTATGTACAACTCATACATGCTTATGATGGGAAAAAATAACAAATGTAATGCTAACTTATTGTAAAAAGGTCCGGGTTTCTTGCACGGGGTCTAACTTTTCTTCTTCTTTTATTGGATCCCTGATCTGTATTGACAGGTCAGTTCTGGTCTTGTGACGAGGACGTCTGGCGGTTGGCGCCCCTCTTTAATCCCGTGCATCACGGCTCTGGGTGGTCTTCTCACTGGTCCACACGGTCCCTCCAAAAATGCCTTCTCTGCCTGCTTCATCGTTATGTCGCAGGTTTTGTGGATTTCCGCGATGGGTACTCTGTCTCTGAGGGTAGTTCCCGCAATGGGTCTTATCTCCCGTCATGTAATCGAGTCCAAGAGCTGTCATCTCCTCTATTATTATCCGTCCATAATCAATTTGAACAAAATAAATATCTGTGTTGACACAGGCATAGTTTACTATATTGTGTAGTTACAAAACATATGTAGTAAATAGATAACAAAGTTAAAATATTTTATATAAAATAAATCACAATGAAATGTGTATATGTCCCAATAACAGATACCCTAACTGAATAATTTAGAAGGTTAAATACAAATATTGGGTGCGTGTAGGTACTTATGCGTGCGTTAGAAGTTATACTTCATTGGCATATACAAAAAAATACGTGTTTTATTATACACCTTGCGTTGTAACATAGCATATGCTGCATAGATTGCACGCAGTATCACCGATGTATATGGACCAGGTATTTCAAATCAATGCACTGAGTTTTTAGTTTGAACATCCATTTTGGAAATTTCCACAACAATAAGCTCCATGGACGACCGGAGACTACAGCAGATACTGACGAATTGAAAACTATAGTGAAAGCGGATTCGATGAACATGAGGCATCAAAGAACTTCCATTAAAATGCCAAACGTACATCGACAACAATTGCCAATACTTCGATTAATTTAATATATGATTTTCATAAAAAAAATTGCTTGATTTTATCTTTACAAAACGCCAATTTCGCAGTAAAGGACCTGACACAACAGATAGGTTGTGAAATCTGGTTTTGATAATGAATACAAAATCACAAAAATGTAAATCTAAACGCTCACTTTACCCCGACTCGTAATTTCCCGTAAACCAATTGACGTCCATTTTAGTTTTCCAGTTCTCCGCTCCCCGCTATACATCAGCGCGGGCACCGAGAGTCGGGCGAGCGGCTCCAGACGTGCCCTCCTTATTAAGTTTCCCGGCTCTTATGAAGTTCAAAGGACCAATCAATCTATTTCCTGGAACCACTCTCCGCCCCGCGCCCCCCTCCCCCCGCAGCCCGGTGTAATATACTCCCGAAATATTGACCACTTTACGGTGCACCGTTAAACCCTCGTTTGGTCGTAATGCCGCTCGCTACCTTTAGTACAATTATTACGCCCGCCCCAAATAAGGCCGCAATGCATACGGAACGGAACCTTCACATTATCGGGCGGAGCCTTTCAAAACGTAATTATTTACGTCCAAAAGTCGTAACGTGAGCCGAGTACCCTTATATACTTACACGCGTTTATTATTTTATTTTTGATGTTTATAGCGTTAGCTTTGTGGTTGGATATAATTATTAATATTGATTAATTAAAATAATTGAAATGATTTTTATTATTGACCATTTATATTTTATGTGTATAATAGTTCTAGACATTATCCATTATCTGCATGTATTTTAAAACAATCTGTACTTATCGCTACTTTATACGATTTAGCCATTTGTTTTTTTAAGCTGGCTATGGAAACACATACAATACTTACATGGATTCATTTTATTATTATTAGATTTTAAATCTTATTCATTTTTATTTTTTAACAAACACACCGTCAACATGTCAATACTGACCCTAATGGTCCTAGAGTAATATTATACTTTGTACTCCAATATGACTCTAGGACCATTAGGGTAAATAATGAGCTGTTGACGGTCTGTTTTTAAAAATAAAAAAAATATTTGTTTGATCTTGAATCTTGAAATTTACATGGCGGACTAGGTTTTGCTGTTACAACCTGGTTACTCTGGAATAAACATATTATTATAATTATTATTATTATGATTAATAATATAGGTATCGTTAAATAAAGTAAGATATGAATTTAATAGTCTTTTACAAAAGCATGGCATTCATTTTATCATAAGATTGCGTGTCTCGCATCTTTTTACGCCTAATTATATTTATTATCGACCCAAAACATAATGATGCTGGCCAGATAAACGTAATATTATTTATACGGTGTGCGTGATAAATATAAAAAAATAAAAAACGTTGATGTATGTGAGCCTGGACGGTATAAAAAAGCACAAAGTATTTATTTTATATGTTCAAATCCTAGGGTTGGACGAGGCCAAAGGGCTTTAAGAATGTGAGACCATTTTTACGGATTGCGGTGTGATGGTTTGTAAATAATGTTATTGGATCCACAATTTTTACCAACAAAATTCACAGTTTCAATACATTTAATACAACTTATCCAAATATTAAAAAAGGTAGGGAGTTGTATTTTATTTTTATTTTATGTGAATTCCCAATATATAACAATTTATCGAATTTCAAAGTGTTTGAGAAAATCTTCTTTTTTCTTCGATAGGTCGTAAGCCCTATGGACGTCCCAAACTACTGTCATACCTACTTTCCCACATAAAGATATTACTTTGTCTCTTTGAGACATCTAGAATATATCCTACTGAGAAATTTGTTTCAATAATAAATTTACTTATTAAATGTTCTCTCTCAATAATATATATTGATTAATGATATCCCCCTGAGGATAAAATCCAGTAGTGTGTTCTTAAAAAATTTGAACATAGTCAAAATATTCTGAATATAAAAAACTAGTATAAAAAAAGTCAGAAAATAAAATAATTTTCGGACGTATTCTAGTATAATGTAAATAATTCAGAAGAATCTCATGTACACATATAGAGGATATTGCTTTAAAAACTCCAATCAAAATGTAGATACCTCATTATCAATAGTGACATCTGTATTGGATTATGGGAATGAAAAAGCTTTGGTCTGCAGGTGGCGGTAATAAAAATTAAACTCACATACGAAACAAGTTGTGTAGGTTAAACATATTCAACAACTTCCAAAAATTTGATAGATGCAGTAGTCTATCATGGGTGAGAATGGTAAACGTTACACTGTGTAAAAAAAAGTCACTTAAGCCAACCGTATGACAGGTCGTATGAATACCCAAAAAAGACTTCCAAACCTATTTTCCCATAAAAATATAGCTTCGTCTCTATGAGATATCTTTAATACCTACAAAGGAATTCGTTTCATTGATAAATTTACATATTAAATGTTCTCTTCTAAGCTCAGTTTTCAGGGTTCTTAATCTACCAGAGTATTCGGATTCCATTACAAGCCGAGTCCATCATCACATATATTTCTGTGCCGTAACACCCTCCTGGGGAATTCTCACAGGGTATTTCTATTATTTCTAACTTTTTACTGTCGCCTATTTTTATGCTTTTCTCTCGAGATAAAGAGCTTTTTCTGTTTTGAAATTCTGGTTATGCCAACAAACTTCTTCTTATGCCAAATCCAACAATTTGCGTGACCAATATCATTACATTATATTATTGTGTACTGATATATTAACAAATACACATGACACTTCCAGATTATATTTAACGTAACAGTCAAGAACATCTATTTACACGTACAAGTTGATAATTGATAAAAAGCAATTATCAACTTGTACGTGTAAACATTTAACTATAAGAGCACAATAGAAACAATTCGGAAATTAATTTCTATCAATATCATAACAATAATTCTATTATTTGGAGACTTTTTCCCCGTAAGAGGTTATTCTCTCAAGAGCAAGTTTCGTGCGAGCCGCGAAATAAGTCCAAACAAACTTTGATAGAAAAAGTAGCGTAATCCGGCGAAAATAACACAAAAATAAATATAATAAAAAGCGCAGATAAAACAAACATTATTTGTGTTTTTGGGAATTTTTTCCCAAATTTAATGATTCATTAATTACTTGGCTCGGTGGTACAAAACAATGCGGTTTCACATTCACTAATTATTTTCTGTCGGTTGCGTAATTTTAGGGGAGGAGTTACTCGATTCATTATAAAATGTCAGAGATCGGAGAGGGGTAGCTAGGGTAGGTAGGGTAAAAAGGAAAACAAAACCTTAACCGTGGCGCAGTAAATCACACACTTTGAAAAAAATAAAGGTGTACCTTTTGTGGGAAAGAGAGATATCATTCCATTTGCATTATTTCTCACTCGATGGACAGATAAAAAAGAGTTGGCAATAATAAAGAGTGTTAATTCCTTTGTGTCACGACTTTCGGACGGATTTTGGGATTTATTTTAACCTCATCTTGCAATTGGTGTCGTGTAACACCATCTCTCGTATGTTATCTGGTAACGCGTAGGAAGAATATTTTAGATGCTTTTAGATGATTTTATTTTATTTAAATTTGTTTGTATGGGAATGTGTTTGTATGCCCATAAATTTTGTGCATGGTGGTACAACATTACTTCATCTTGTGTTACACAACAGTACATCATCATCACCATGTTACATTATTATATTACAAAAGGTACAATAATCACAGAAAGAAGTTGTTTTATCCGTTGCATATTAGAAAAAAATGTTATTTTTTTGAATTTTTAATAAAAAATTTTGAATTTTGATTTGCGGTCTGAAAATATGCCTTTGGATATGAAGAATATCATACGTTCTTATGTGTAGCGGTAATGGAAAGAAGTATCCGATATTCGTAAAAAAAAAAATTAAAAATACTGCGTATTAAGGCGATTTAAATGAGAATTGTTATTTTAATGTCGCAAAGAACATTTTTACATCAAGGAAACCGTTTATAATTTTATGTAATATATATAGTTCACCAAATCAGCGATTATTCTTCTTTTATATAAAGACATTAGATGATAGAGAATTAATCTATCTCGGTATGATACAAATTGCTTGCTGGTACTTTCTCTATTAACAAATATTCTAGTGATTCTTTTTTGAGTAGATTCTTTTTTTTATATATTCTCCATAGGGTGGTGTCCATACCGGCGATGCATATTCTAACTTACTACGAATTAAACAATTATATAACGTTATTGCTATTTAAGAACAATTAA
Source organism: Agrypnia vestita (assembly GCA_016648135.1). NCBI lineage: Eukaryota > Metazoa > Arthropoda > Insecta > Trichoptera > Phryganeidae > Agrypnia > Agrypnia vestita. The sequence continues at coordinate 431,550 of JADDOH010024777.1, read as the reverse complement.
ATGTATTACTCGTAGTTACACGAAAAATGAAGCCTAGTGTTCTTAATGAACTTTTTATTAAATAATAATAAAAAATAGATAATTTCCATTTTTGTAAAAAAATCACCTCTTGGGCGTTTCATTATTATTACATTCTTTTTGTAAAAATAAAGGTGGTTAATAATAATTATTAACAACCTCCATATTCATTATTATTTTTTGAATAATACGAATATTTTATAGCTATGTGAATATTATCAAAAGTCAAATATGTCACATTTAACTATGTATTTATCTACATAAAAATGCTATATTTAGAAAAATACATTCTCCATGTTTCGTTTCGACAGTTATACGATCTATACGTGAATTAGTCAAATTTTAATGAAACAGAAAAACAAAATTTTATTTTGCCGAATATTTTAGAAATCAAAATTACTTGCATTTTTTGAAGTTATACTTTATATTTGCAATAATATGCGCGCGCATCACGCGACGGAATTTTACAGACCATGAATTATTTATTTAATAAAATCTCTTTTTACCTTTATTACCGCTCTCTGGCGATATCCTTCCGATTATTTATAAACTCGATATCTGCAAAGCTCTATAGACGTTGCCGCTACGTCGAACAGGAACAGGAGTCTGTAATCTGCGGATATCTTTTTTGTTGTCAGATCTTAGGACTGATTCGTTTCGCGCGTCCTCACATTCAGATAGTTATGCAATTCGTAGCACTTTGACGGTTGCACTGTAAGAAATTTTGCTGTTTATTATATGTAAAATAGGCGTACATGTGCCCAAAATTTTTCTACTGAAAGATATTTGTTAGTATAATGACAAAAAATCGCAAAAATTTGACATTTTCAATTTTCCCGGTTCGCGCATTTTATATTGAAGTAATACAGACAGCAAACGGAAACATCACTCTAATTCATTGTATTTATTTATACAATGAGTACATAAATATATACCTTTTTATTTAATTTGTTTAATTTTTCAGTTATTTACATTAGTTTTTTAGTATTATGTAAATGATATTCACCAACTCGTTAGGTAGACCGAGATATGTGGTAAAGGAGTCAGATGTATCCGTTGTACCCGAAAGTTTAGTCTAAACAATAACAATATTCTTAAAATAACACAGTTAAAAGGTTTACAATGTTTTTCACAGTTTTAATTTTTATATATTTTTTAAGACTGTTAACTTTACAATTACTTTAAAAATATCACATTAAATTACGCGAAAGAGATTAAAGAATTCCTTGGGAGTATCAATGCAGAACGGGACCTCTACATATATATATAGGTTAGCTTGAATTCTGTTTGTGCTCTCGTATTTGCGTCCCCTGTTTGTCTTACAAGTAACATAAAGGTCTGTTCTGAGTAAAAAGCGCCGCTTTATTTTAATTAAAATTGACAAAGACCTGTCAAACGCACATTTCAACAGAAAGGATCAAGTCAGCTCCCGGCAATTTTTACCACATCTTCAGGGACTTTATTTTAATTTTTTCGGGTGACTCTTATTTCAATTGTGTATTGTTGAAAACAATCTTGTAAAGGGTTTTCGTTATATAGGCTTAAAAATTATTTTTATCATAGTATGGCTCAAGAAGTATGAAAATAATGTTTAAGATAAGTTATAGATATTTCACAGAAACAAAGCTATTTATATTGAAAAGTAGTTACCCAAGACTTTGGGTGTTTATAGGGATCACGACTCATGACCTGTCAAATAACTGGCTTAAGTGATCATTTTATACAATGTAATATTAACCGTTTGTCAGTAGTCGGATCATTCTTCTTATTCGTCTGCTCTTCAGCTCCCCGGTGATTACTGACTGTTTCGTAAAATAAAAGTATTAACAATTTGAAGTACTAATAGGTACAAAAATCTAAGTTTCAAATAATTTACTTCTCTAAGGAAGATCCTGATACTAATCTTAATATATACGTAAAAGTGATATATATTTTTTATGTAAAGTTTATAATAAAATAAAACTATAAAAGTGTGTTAATTAAATATGAAAGTATAAAAATATATAATATAAATGTGATAAAATATAATGAAGGAATAAGAATAAACTGTATATTTTTTTTAATATATATGTTTATATTGAAAAAATTATACATTTGTTAATAAGTGACAATTACGAGAAATAGTTATATTGCCAAATTTTAATCAGTGAACAGAATCCAATTTTAACTGCCACATTATTTTTAATTACTACTAATCGATGAGAAAAGTTTTTAATCGAGTTTTTATTTCGTTTTAATAGGGTAAGGCAAATTAAAATTATCGAGTGGTAAATATTTTAATTACGTCAATATTTTTGTAATTGTAAACGATTATTTTTTTAAATAGTTCCGCAGTTTTCCGGATAGGAAATGTTCAAAGATGATTCTCAGTGACAACCTGATATTTTTTGAAAGATAGAGTTTTCTGTGTATGAAACATAGTTTCTTTAAGCAGTACTTGAAACTATACGATTATTAAATTCTCTGAATAAAAAGATAGGATTTGATTTTAAAAATGTAAAGCTATTTAGACAAAATTTCTACAATCTGTTTTTTTATATTTTTAATTTTCCTTTTAGGAATCTCAAAAGTACAATTTATTATAATGATATAATGAATTGAATAGTTGGTGGATCAATTAGATCAATTATGGTGATCCACGGAATAACATAAAATATTAAAGTCAAAGCAAAACAGAAAAGAACAATTAATCAAAGTTGCACAAGAAAGAAAGGAAAAATATGGAAAAGATAAACCACAGCATGTACAGATATACGTATAAGGAATATATATAAATATTTATATATTTTTACTATTAGAAAAAATATAAAATATAATAAGAAAAAAGTGGAGAGATAGGAGTGGGAGTGAGAGAAGGAAGTGGAGTGAGGTGGCTGGGATTGTGGTTGAGCGGAGTGTGTGTGCGTGATGAGGATAGGGGCTACGTGCAAAGAGTGATGAGAGTTAGGCTGGGTGCGCATATGTTGATGGTCGGTCTGAGCCAGTTCAGTTAAGACCCAGAAACAAATAATATAGGCTATTGGTGTAAAGACTTATAAATAAAGAGAAAATACTTATATTTTTGTAATTCATATTTTAGAATCACATATGGTGAATATAAACCTACCCAATATTTACATATATCGGATGGGGACCGTAGTAATAAAACTGTACCAAAACTGGGAGCGCTATTGTAAAGGGGTATGCCCGTGAGGCTCTGTGCTGACGGGGAAATTCGGACAATATTTGAACACTTTTCCGCCAAATATAATAAGGAATATGTATTTCCACGGCGCGTGATTATCGTTCGGGGCATCCCTGCCTCTTCCCTTAACCCGTTACTCGCCGGTTGCCCCGGAAGGCAATTCACAGCCTATTTACATAACAGTATAGTTTACAGGCTTATAGAGGTCTAAGGCTATATGAAATGAACGTTTTTATTCACAGGCAATATTGTTATAGCGATCGCCGGGTGGATATTGTGCGCGTGGGTTCATGGTTTTATCAAAAAATCGACCATAACGGAGTCGTATGGAAACTATCACATTTAAAACACTGAATAATCTGACATAGGTACTCACAACGCATGAACAAAATTCTACAGTACACTCATATTTTTTTTTTAATACACTTGTATCTTTAATCAAATGGTACTTAAATTGTGATTTAAAAAAGCATTTATTAAACAATTTAAAATAAATGTACATTTATTAAGATAAATTATAGAAGTCTTACAAAGACGAAGTTATATATATGAAAAAAGTTTTATAGGGTGGCCACATGGCTTATGATCTGTGAGGTGTGGGATAGCTGGCTTAATTGATCACTTCACACAATTAAATGTTCACCAATTTCACAGCAAGAACATCCAAAAATTATCAAATTTTTGAAAGTTATATAAACTGATGTATGGAAGTGAAGCCTGGAGCTGGCAGAAGAGGAACGAAAATAGACTAAATGCAGTGGAGATAAAATCCCTTACATGTATGTGTGACAAATCCATTAATGATATGGTAAATGATGAAGATATTAGGAATTAATTTATTTGTTTGTCTATTTCTATTTAATTTAAATATAAAATTTTGGTTGGACTGTTACTGCCTCTCTAGAAATATCTGTGTTGAGACAGGCATAATTAATACAATGGTATGTAAGTACAAAACAAAGTATGTAGATATAGAGTAAAATAATTACTTGTATATGAATGTAAAACTGATCTGAGCAAAATTAATAGAAATAAAAAAAGGTTGCTCAGATGGAAAGAATGGTAAGAAAGATATATAACGCAAGTATTGACAGTGCCAGAAATAGAGAGTGGCCGCGGAAGACTTGACACGACCAGATTAACCAGATTAACCAGATACTGGAAGATGTTCCTGTTAGAAGCCTCAGCAAACGTCGAGCAAGCATGCGAATATGTATGAATGTGGATGAGGCGAGAATTGTATGTCGGGACAGAAGAGTATGCGGCCCTATTCTCTCTTTCCAGCCCCATAGGGAAACGGCGTTACGGTAAGTAAGTAAATAAGTAAGCTATGCTGAATAATATCACTACGGATATCCATCTGTTCCATACCTCTGAAAGGGTTTTCCGATGCCGGATTCTCCTATATCTTTGATAAGAATTCTTAAATGTGTATATTAATTCAATTAAATTGCATTAGCGCAAAATAAATATTAGTTTGTTATGTATGTTTATTTTATTTATCAAATGAAATTGAAAAATACAAAAATTTAAAAAAATATATTGAAATCAGGAAAAATTTCACGAGCTCTCTAACACATGACACAGATAAAAAAATGAGATGTAACATTTGAAAAAATAATTCTCTGGGTGAAAATAACGAAAGTATAGTTGGATATCGATGACACTATCAAACTCATCATTTTTTACATCCACATTGCTTTTGTTGAATGTAGACCATGAGCATCTAATCAATGAAACACTTCATCATTGGCATTGAGTTACGTCATTTAGGGATTCTCAATCTTTTTTATTAATATTTTCTTACTCTCTGGCGCTTCAAAATGAGCCTTCTGTACGGGTTTGTAGATCACAAAAATGATTGAAAATTATTTGAAAAAATACTGGACATATCATGACATAAATAACACTTACAATATTTAACTAGATTATGATTTGATTTACTTGTCATTTTATCTGAAAACACAGTTTTTCAAAATTCCCAAATGAATTACTGTTCTTAATACAATGTTATTCATTAAAGTGAATTAATCATTAAAAATAATATGATTTGGTATAAAAAATATGCTTGTTAAATTTTTTTTTTAAATTTGGGATAAAAATAAATGTATATTGTATATATTGAAGACTCAATCGTATTACCTTATATTTAATATGAAAAGTTTAGTGTTCCTTAAGACGGATTAATTTGTTAATTTTAAAACCAAACAAATATTATATAAACCACGTTGAATAATTTAATATCGACTAGTTTCGAACTACTGTATCAGACTGGATCAGACGCTTACATACACGCAAATTTACCAAAAAATGGCATTACAGGTAAACCTATAAGTATCATACGAGTATACCGGTAATTATAAAGAGGTTTAAAAATAAAAATAGCAGTATATTATGATATAAAAAAACTAATAGAAAAAAAAACTTAACTAAAACCAAATGGTTACATGTTGAAATTTATTTTACACAAATATTACTTATTATTATGTTCTTACCCAATTTCTTAAAATTCAAACAATTTTTTTTATGAAGGGTATATATTTAATTAATTCAAGTATCGGCCATTGTTGTCAGGGAACATTTATTGACCATTGTCCAGTGTGTGGAAGAGTGTTGTCGTGGAGAAATAGTTGACTAAAAAGTCAACAATTCTTGGTTTTTTGATAACAAGCTTGTCCACATCGTTTTCAATTCTTGAAAATCTGTAATGAATAATGCCGGCACACCTCCTCTATATAGTAACAAGAAGTTTCTTATGATTCAATTTACGTTTAGGACATTGTTTGACTGCTTCTCTCAGTTCAATTATTGCGACGAACATTTCCAATTATCATACAGGATCCACTTTTTATTACAAGTAATAATCCGATTCAGAACTCCCTCATTTATTTGTTGACTCAACAAATTAAGGCAAGCACCAATCGACGCAAGTTTTCTGTTATCCATCAGTAAGTTCATACGGTACTTTGGAAGCTTCTTCATTTACCCAATTTGAGGCAAATGAATCAGTACCATTTTTTCAATTACGTTGAAGGCTGTTGCTAATTATGACGTGATTTGAGATGAACCCGTTTCCACAAAAAGATTTCATTTCGTCATTATCGATGTAGGTTCGTTGTTAAGGTTCAAATTTCCATAACGGAATCGAAAACGGTTTCGTTAATTTGCGTTACCTGGTCCATATATGTCGTTGATATTGAGTGCCGTCTGTGTAGAATTAGTGCCACGGCGAAATTCATATTTGAATATAATGCGGTTTTCCACAAAAAATGAACGGCTGGAAAACAAATGAATACATAATATTAAAAAAGTGATCTCAAAGCTTTAATTAATTTATATTCAAGAATACATTCTAATTGCGAAGTTTCAATTTTTTCAGAACAAAGTTCTGTGAAATTTAAAACCAAATTAAATAATCAATTAGAAAAAAATACAGAAAAATCAAATACACGAAAAAATATTTGGCTGCTACCGGTAGCAAAAATAAGAATTAGGAATAAGATATTTTAGGAATAAAATTGTTATAAACTTTAAACTAACTAACTAAACTAAAAGCTTTAGTCCAGTTTGTATTACAATACGGTATTATCTCATGGGGTGGTGCATTCAAAACTACATTAAAACCTTTAGAAGTTGCCCAAAAATTAATTTTCAAGATCATTCTTAAATTAAAACATTAAAAATTAATCCATAAATACCAAGTTTTTATTATACTCCCTTTCTCATTTACTAGTTGAAACTTTTTTTTTTCGCTTAACCTACGCATTGGGCTTCGGTCGGGCGACGCTACGAAAGGGAGTAATAAAAAATTTCCAAAAATCCAAAATTATATTATAATCGGGTTTCGCTTCTACCAGACGCGTTGAAGTATACATTCATACAACTTTATGAGTTGTATGATAAAACCATTCAAAATTTGAAAATTCCAAAAAAAATTTTAATTAAATTTGATAGATCTTCTTGATCGTCGCCACGAGTCTGCTTGCAAAGTTTCAGCTCGATTGGATCACGGGAAAGGGGTTTAAAATGGATCCAAAAAATTTTGATCAGACAAGAAGACAAGCAGACGCCACGATTTAATATAAAGGGAGTAAAAACCTATCCGACTACAGAGCTTTTTAATAAATTACAAGTCCCCACGCTACATACCATCTACAAACAAAACTGCATTTTACAACTTTATAAAAAATTTCAAAATAATAACGAACTGACCCAACTAGTATCAAGTATCAAGTAGCAGAAATATAAATCTCGGTAAATTGCATATCCCTGTAGTATCTACCACAACTTACATTTAGAGGTGTGAAATGGTTTAATGAATTACCTGTTAAAATGAGAATTGAAAAAAATTAGCAGACCTTTCACAAATATTAAAATAAACCATCATAATTAATTAAAATTCTCTCTTTACTATATTCATTTTAAACTGTTTGCTTATTGTTAGCTTATTTTTAAATTGTTTTACCCACATAAATGCATAAATTATCGCATACTATGTAACTTTTTTTCCTTCTTATATATATTTATATACTATTTACATTACTTTAGTTTATGCATTTATTATCTCATATTATGTAACTTTTTTTCCTCTTATATATATTTATGTACTATTTACTTTACTTTACGTTATGCATTAATTATCTCATATTATATAACTTTTTTCCTTCTTATATATATTTATGTTCTATAAAAAAATATATATAAAAATATATATATATAAAAGTGTAACTCCCTCTCCAGACTCTTTTTGGAGAGGTATAAAGATAAAAAATGTATGTACCTAAATTTTTTTATATGTATCAAATATGTAAACATATAAGATTTGTAATTAAAAAATAATAATAATAAAAAAATTGCGCCGCCGCGAGAAGGCTATAAAATGCCTTTCAAACTGAATACCAGTGTCTTTCTGCGTACAGTACTGCCTCAACCACGACTATTCTCGAGGGTCCGGGATCCATGGAAGAATTCCACCCGGTAAATTATAAGAAAAAGTGCAACTATTACTGAATCAGCTGAAGCTAAAGGCATCTAATTATTGTTAATTATTTTCTTTCAGAACCCTCGAAACCTTTGAACTCCTCGAAACATTCGAACTCCTTATAAAGTAGATCGTTTAGTCATTATATTAATTGTAATAAGTCCTTGTAATCCAATGTGATATAACAATTTATCATCCGCCATATAACTTGCGGGAATCATGTGCGATTGAGTACGATTTAAGAACCTGAATCCGGATTAACGTTCCCAAACTAATAATTTGCATTGCTACTACTATAATTACTGCATAAAACCTTGTATCAAATTTATTTACGATAATAATCTTGTAAATTAGTGTGACAAGTGGAGGATTACCCACTAGAATACAATAAATTATACGCTGTTGTATCTGAAGGTAATTGAATGGCTCGTCAGCCTAATGTCAGGGCCAGGCAGACAATGTGGTCCGTTCGGCACCAACCGACTCCGGTGCGCCATGGCAGCGACTTGCCGTCCAGGGTGTACTCGTCCTCCAACAATATCATCCCAACCCCGATGGGCAGGCGCGCATACGAGCCCTGCAAAAATTAACATTATAACAGGATAACAAACACACCACAGACAGAATATTTACGTATCGTATCGCAATAATTGAAATTAATCTAATAACATACCAAAAGGTCGCCATACTGCGTTTCTTTCGGGGCAACAATCTGACGCCTGCAATCGCTATCTAAAATGGCGCCGATGACGGCTCGAAACGGTGGCGCTATGCGCGCAGCCAACTACGAAATACCTGCAAGATGCTAACTAACTAACTAACTAACCATCACGCCGTTTCCCTGCAGGGGTAGGCAGAGAGGATTGAACGCCACACCCCTCTATCCTGGCACACCACTTTTGCTTCGGCCACATTCATACATCTTCTCATACACGTTCTACTGCTTATTTGTTTAAATTAATTTAGGGCTGATGCGAGCCCGCTTATGCGGTCACATCTCATCATATCGTTTTTTACGAGAATAATTTTTTAACAATAAGTATATAGTAACCTTTTAAAATAATGTCTCTGTATTTGTTTTGATTTTGTATTTACTGCTGTCTTAGCTTTTTTCGTTGGATTAATACTTTTATAAAATTTTATAAAACTTGCATAATTTTTAATTAATATACTTACTTGAAAGAATTTTATTTATTAAGAATAGTTTTAATAAACATTTAAATTGCAAATTGAATAACACGAATACAATACATAGAATTCAGAGGAGTGTGATCATCAATATGGACACAAAAGATTTTGACTGGCATTATTATTCCCTTTCAGACTTAACCAAACATTGAATTTCATAGAAACATATAAATTAATTTAATTTTAGTAATCCTAACTTCTTCAATAATAGCAAAATTACTTTGTGGTAATATTATTGTAATTAATAAAAAGAAAACACTTTGTATAAAACCAATATTTATTGAATAATAAACCCTTTATCAAGATAAAACGTATACTAAAAATTTAAATTAGAATTGTCTACAAAAATATATATGTATATACGGCACATAAATAAATAATAAAGAAATAATGTGAAAACAAATTAAAAAGTTAACTATTTGTAAAAAGGCTTAGGTTATTTATAATACATATTTAATTTTCCATTAACATTTTTTCTTATTTCTAAAATTGGTAACATATATAATTAATTGTAATTCTAGGTTATCTGTATACAAAATTTCTAAACCCTTGTTAATATCAAAAGAATGTTTGTTTCCAAATGAATTAATTGATCTAATGTGAATTTTATTGACAAATTGAAATAAATCAAACAAACACCTACATAAAAATGATTACAATCGTTAGAAATTAATTTAAAAAACTTTCGATTTTTTTTAAATATCATGCTTTTTCTTGTTGTTATATGTATAATTCTTTAACTTTTTATAAGTATAGAAAACTGTTTTTATAGAATTCAATAATTATAATTCTTTAACTTTTTAAAAGCATAGAAAACTGGTTTTATTTGGTTAAATATGGTATTATTTTTAATTTATTGAATTACGGCCCTCGTAGCGCAGTGGCACTGTAGTATGACAGAGGTTTCTCACACCGAGGGTTCCGAGTTCGATTTCCGGTGAGGTCACAATTTAATCTATGTGATATACTCAAACTTGGTTATTTTGTGATGTATTTCGCTTCTGTAATTGGGCCTCTTGGCCTGTTGAATCGTAAAAAAATAATTAAAAAAACGATTACTAAAAGAATCGGTTTTTATCCAACGTTTTTGAGTATTAACTATTGGTGAATGTAATCGCCAATATAATCGCTGACCTCCAAAAGGAATAGCACTGTAAAAATGTATAGGAGTTACTTAGTTCTATTGTGTTACATCATTATTTTTGAGTAATTGTGTTTCTTCCCTATGGTAACTCATTTCGGCAGTCTGAATTCTCGATATCACTCTCTCCGAAAGGATTGCGTATTTGGCAACCGTATATTAAATTTTTAAAAAAACAAATTTAAATAGACAACAACAACCGACATTTATATTTATATTTTTCTTAAAATCAATTGCACATACAGTGTTAGAAGCCCAGCCCAGCTGAGGGTTAATGTTATATCAAAATCTAAGACGTGCCTTTTGGATTTGGTTTTTGTCGCTGCTCTTTGTGAACCTAACTGTTCATTCTCATAAACTAATATTTTTTATTATTTTTGGTGTATTCGAACTGGAATAGTTAAAAATTTATTTATAAGGAACTTTTTTTATCTTCTTTATATGGTGTTGTTGTTTTTTTCATTTGTTTGTTTTCCAAGTTATATCGTCTTCTTCCTTGCACTGCCCCAACTCTTTGCCTACGTAGGCTGTTGGAGTCGGCTCTTCTCAATCTTGGTCTGTATCTTTTTTTAATTCAATTTCAATTTATTTATTTAATAATATATACATTACTAACTAAGTGTTCAAGGCATACATATTATATAGGTATATATATATATATCTATATATATATATATACTATATATATGAATTATGAAAAGGTTATTTTTCGGGACTTGCGGATTTGTAAAAAATATCTTATTTTTGCGCTATATTTCGGATAATAATAAAAATAAGATATTTTTACAAATCCGCGAAGTTCCCGAAAAATAACCTTTTCATAATGCATATACCTCTTCGCGAAAACTTCTATTTAAACATATATATATATATATATATATATATCAAAATAACCATACTTAAAAATAACATCAAATCTGGTCAAAGATGTAGGAGAATCCTGCTTCGGAAAACCCCTTCAGACACATTGAATATATCAATACCCAAAGCGATATTGTTCAGCATAGCGGTAGCTTTTTCAACAGGCATAACTATCGGCAGGTTGTTCCTGTATATTGGAGTGTGAAATAATCTATGCTGACGTTGTCTAAGGTAATTATCAGGAATTTTAATCAGATCGGTCGAGCGGTACAGATTTGCATGGAAAATATATCAGTGGGAGGGGTAAAGGGAAGGTGCTAAATGTCACTTATGTTATCCGCCGAAGCTTAAATATTTATGCTTATTTTGTTATAATTTGTATGCAAAATTTGAGTTAGATCGGACAAACGGTGCAGATTCTTATTGAGAACATACAGACATTGAGTTTTATAGGTATAGATATATTTCAGACGCCAGTTAAGGCTGTGAGTACAGCGCTGTCTTGAATAGCGTAGCGTTTTTATAATATTACTGACAGACATTCTTAAATAGAGAATTATTTTTTGCTCCTTATACCACATTATTATTTGAGCCATCGGCTAGGGTTAATGACTTTACAGTTTTAAAATCATACTAATTTTGAAATGAAATGAGATCAGCTATACGAAAGGAAGTCACGGAGGAACCTTCTAAATTATTATTATGGGGGATAAGTTTTTTAAGTCATTTCGCCGGAAAAATAATTTATTTTAAATTAGACGACGATAGTGCGTCAAATATCGAAAATGTATATTGTGTTTAAGGTTGCGGTGGAGTGTTTTTCACTTGTACCTTTTTTCCAATTTGAAAAAAATCGAGAACATAAAAGTGGTTTGTTCCCGCTTGAAGAGATCGTGACTCTGAACCGGGCGCTACAACGAGGCGGCTCCGATTAAATCAGCAAGCTGTGCCACCGTACATAATGCATACTACACCGCGTGTCGGGGAGCGACTTTTATAGCGGGGACCGAACCACGATACCGATATCGAGGAGAGAGATAAAAAGAAGTCGGCCGCCCGCAAAAATATAAAAAAATAATAGCACGCTTCACTTTCACTTACCTCCATTTACTGCCGCCCGAGGCACTTTCTGTACACTTTACGTCCTTTCTATTCTTACAGATACCTGCCCCCGCTGCCGGCAGGGTGCCCTGGAAGCCTATCCCACCTTTATCTTTTATTTATTTAAACACACACCTAACACACGCTCTAACCAATGGTGGGTGTGAGGGAAAATAAACACTTTCCTATTCTTCTTCAAAAAAAATTATTTTGTGGTGACGTTATAATTATATTTTATAGAAATAAACTTTGTTTACACCACTTTTTTGCTGAAAAAAATTCGACATGTTTCGTCAGAATAAAAAAATGTACACTAACAAAATTAAATTTAAATTTAATACAAATTTTTTTTACACCACTTTTTTGTTGAAAAAAATTCGACAATTTTGTTGAAAAAAAAAAAGTTTCGTCAGAATAAAAAAATGTACACTAACAAAATTAAATTTAAATTTAATACAAATTATACAGAATCACATTTTGATATATTAGAAATTTTGGAAATAAGAAAAAGTGTTAATAGTAAATTGAATATTATAAATAACCAGGTCCTTTTTACAGATAGTAGTTATCTTTTAAATTTATTTTCATATTTAGTAGGTGCTTTATTATTATTCATCATCATCATCTTCTTCCCCTTGTCCTAGTAGGGTCGGGGGCCCGAAGACTCGACAAGGTGCTTCCACGATCCCCTGATCCCCTGTCTTGCACTGCTTCTGCTCGAGTCAACCAGTCCAGACCCATTCTGTTTTCAAATACATTTTTTTGTTGTCTCTTCCAACTTAATTTGGGTCGACCCACCGGCCGTCTTCCCTCCGGGGTTGCCAAGAGGATTCTTCTTGGTAATCGTTCCTCTGGCATTCTGAGCACATGTCCAAGCCACCTCGATTGTGATTTTTCTATGTGCAGGAGTAGGGGCTCCATTCCGGGTGTGCGCCTTATGTCGGCACTTCTCACTCTGTCCATCAATGTGACTCCCGCTACCCCTCTTAGAAAACTCATCTCGGCAGCCTGGACTCTTGATCTCACTCTCTCCGTCAGGATCCAAATTTGATGACCATATATTAGGGTGGGCCTGTACACAGATTTGAAAACAGTCAGTTTTGCCTTGACACTAAGCTCGGATTTTCTTATCACCGCACTATATAAAAAGCGTAGAACGCCGGCTGCAGCTCCGATTCTTCTATCTATTTCACTTTTCTGCCTCCCGTCGCTAGAAAACTCCACCCCAAGGTATTTGAAATTTTCGACTTGCTTCAGCTGGGTCCCCTGTATGCTGATCGAGCACTGCTCTTGGTCTCTTCCTACGACCATAACCTCTATTTTGGCAGTACTAATCTTCATCCCTACTTGAGTGCACTCTTCATTGAAGGAATTTATCCACTCTTGTAGGTCCTCCTTTGTGGGCGCCAGCCTCGCTATATCGTCCGCGAAGAGTAAAGAGTCTATTTCCACATCTCCAACTCTCACGGCCCTTGCTGTTTGGCTTTTCCAGCTTATCCTGTCTATATAAAGGGTGAACAGGATTGGCGAAAGTGGGCAACCTTGTCTTAAACCTACTCCAACATTGAACACTTCCGAAATCGCGCCGTTTATTCGTACGCAGCTTTTGCAATCCTCTTACAGAGATTGAATTGCCTTGAAAAGGTCCCTCTCTATTCCGTATTCGTCCAGCACTGTCCACAGGATATCGCACGGCACCAAGTCATATGCTTTCTCCAGGTCTATGAATCCCATATAAATATTTTTTCCATACTCCCAGCTATTCTGGATAGTTTGTTGCAGTGTAAACTATTGGTCAAGATCCAAGAAGGCCAATGCGGTTTCAGAGCCGGGAGAGGCACAACAGACCATTGGTTTATTATTATTCATTTTCCAAATATAACTTTTTAATATTTTGATTATCTAAACTTCGATTATTAAATTTATTATTTATATGTTTCTTAAAAACCAATGGTACAAACAGTGTTAGAAGCCCAGCCCAGCTGAGAGTTAAATTTTATATTAAAATCTAAGACGTACCTTTTGGATTTGGTTTTTATCGCTGCTTTTTATGAACCTAACCGTTCATTGTTATAAACTAATATATTTTATTATTTGTTGGGGTATTAGAAATGGAATAGTTAAAAATTTATTTATAAGAAACATTTTTTTTATCTTCTTTATATGTTATTGTTGTTTTTTTCATTTGTTTGTTTTCCAAGTAATATCCTATTTTTCTTTGCACTGTCCCAACTATTGCCTAGGTAGGCTGTTGTTTTCCAAGTAATTTATCATTAAATAACATATTTTAACAATTGTGTTAATAGGTAATTATTATAACTAGAACAAAAAATACAATAGCTAAATAAGTACGAATACTAAGTATTAATAACATTTTAATAATCTTATTCATAATAATGTCGGAAAATATTCGTTTATTAATTAATTAAAATCTTATACATTGCCAGTATACTTCAGCTGGAAAATGACTGTTTTTTTGTAAGGCACATTTACAGCCTCCTGTTGTCCGTAAGTCAAATTTTTTTATTTCGAACATTATCTATTTATGTTTAGTTGGAAAGGTTGTTCCTCTGACGTAGCAAAACTGTCGAACGGTTCGCTTAGACTTTTTTTTTAATTAAATAGCGATTCAACGCGAATATTTACAGTTTGCGACGTTTGAATAAAATTATTGTCAAAAACTAAGGAATGCTCAGACAACAAAATATGTACAGAGATGAACTAAACTAGTTCTTTAAGAGAGAGGAATTTATATTGTAGTCAAAGAATTTATTTTTGCATAATTAAATACCGTAATAATTATTTAATGACTGAGAAAGAAAAGGAATTTTTAACTGTCTGTGTGTAATTTTGAAAAATGCCCAGAGAAAATTTATTTGACTGAATAATTTATA
Source organism: Agrypnia vestita (assembly GCA_016648135.1). Lineage (NCBI taxonomy): Eukaryota > Metazoa > Arthropoda > Insecta > Trichoptera > Phryganeidae > Agrypnia > Agrypnia vestita. The sequence continues at coordinate 416,182 of JADDOH010024777.1, read as the reverse complement.
ATAGCTTGACTTTCAGCTAGTTTTATTTTTGCAAGGATAATTTTTTCAGAAGCTATATAATTTTTATTATATATTCAATATGACGCCTACAAACGCCCAAAAAAAGACTTCCATACGTGCTTTCCTATATAAATAGCTTTGACTGTGCGAGACATCTATAATTGATCTCCTCTAATTTAGTTCTTAAAAATTTGTGATGTAAAATAAGTAAGATTCATGCAAAAATTTAGGAGTATATAATCAAAGGCAGCAATATCCCACTGAGATTTCTTAGTGAAAAAATCAAAAAACCTCTCGCTACTCAAATAAATTTCTCTGGAATCTATAAAATCTACTTCTTATTAGAAATAAGTTTTAAAAACAATTGCCATCTCGGTTTTATTTTTATATACATGTATAAATAATTATTTAATTTTTAAATATGGGAATTGCTGTGTTGGCTATTTGTTTATTTATTTAATATTCACGGAAGACCAACAGCACAACAAAGAAGCATAGAAAACCTTAATATAATATAGATGGCCATTTACAGGTCTCCACATTAGAAATATGTTAATAATGATAAATATGTTATGAAATAAACTTGGCATGAAACGAAGGCATGTTAAGAATAATATAACAAGAACGAATAAAAATTTAAACAAAAGCACAATTTTACCATTTAAATAATTTGAGATTGTTATCTTTGCTATGACATTTCAAATTGACATTAACTCTCACTTTAGTATGAAGTGGCCATTTTGTCACGTGACACATCATTGAGGTTGACCAGTTGAAGTGGATATTGGTACCATTGCTTTTTTTCCTACGAGGATTTTGCTGTGTTTGCTTTTTATATTGATTTTGAAACATGATTTTTGAAAGGATAGAGGATATTTTCTATCAAATCTCTAATTTAGTACATTTAAAATTAGAATTCCTCGGTGACTGCATTCAAAATATTTTTTTTTTTTTAATATTTCTGCCTTTGTTTTATTCTTTCGATTGTTGTGATATAAAAAAGTTAGATTACGTTAAGTATTGTTATAAATTATAAAACATTATTGTTATAAAATTAGTTGGTAAGATTAATGTTTAGGCAAGAAGTTCTCCAACCGAATGAAAACAAATTGATTTATCGAAAATCAAACCATTGAAACCTCGCCACCGAAAAACAATGTATTCTTAATTGTGTCCATTGTGTCACTATTATGCCCGGGGTCTTTGTGTACCCTGAAAAACAAATGTGCTCCACAATAACCATTGTTCCTTTGTCCGTGGCTAGTCACTCTACAACGCTGCCCGTGTTAATATAAATTGGCCCATTCTCTAATATTTTGACAAAAGCTCATTAATACTTACTTGCTGTACAATTTTTTTAACTCATTAATTATTAAACCTCCAACTTGTGAGCAGACGCAGTTTACATTAGCGGCCAACTAATAATTAATTTTTCGTGAAATTCAAATTGTGAAAACCGTGTTACAGAGTTTCGTTAAAATTATTATTTTGTAAACGTAATTTCGTGGGCATTTTCAAAAAATCCATATTTTTACAACAGAAACATTCATGTTTTAATATTATTTTATTCCTGTAATATTATATAAAGATATTTTAATCTAAGAAAATACAATTGGAAACATTTTTTCTAAAAAAAATCAATCAAAAAATGATCACGGTTTTAATAAAAATTTAGGACTTTCTATTTTACACATAAATAATTTTGGTCTGAAACTGAATTATTTAGAATCATTAGAAAATAGTAAAGCATGTAATAGTTAACAAAATATTATTAATGATCAATTAAATTTAACTACTAGCCCAATTCTAAAAAATTTTCCAATAGTTGCGAGTTATCAAGAACTTCAGCAATAATATTTAAAAATAAATTTTCAAATAATTTATAAAAACAAAAAACAAAAGACATTATTCATTTTGATATTTTGACGATGGAAAGGTATTTCCGAAATATGTAGGTGTAATTAATCAATTAATATATGTAGATTTATACAAATAATGCAATCAATATTTTTAAAAATTCAATCTAGAATGTTGCTAAATCAATTGAAAAAAAATGTTCTGTTTATTGTAATGTCACCGTTTCGCGACGGTGTAATCCAAATTAAACACTTCAAATGAATTCAACTTTTATTTACAGAGACACTGAACACAAAAATGGAATACCATTTATAATTCAATAATTCACACGAGAATATTCCACCTACAGGTACTTTGGCATACTTGGTTCGCTGATTGACTATATTCGGTCGGATCGCTCGTTCGCTTCTGTGGTTTTTATTACCTGTCTGAAAAATACTAAATTGACTTACGATAGCGTTACTGTTTATATAAAATCGATTTTTGAATGTTTCCCCAGTTTCCAGGGTTTTCCAAAATCTTCTAAAATAATTCAAATCATTCAGAAATCCTCTATTATTTGCATTTTTTTTGTTTCTGTATCTTTTAACAATTATAAAAAAATGTACTTAAGAACGCGCGTAAGAAGTTATTCTTTGGCACATATAAAAAAACAAACAAGCACAATTTGAACGTGAAGAAGAGCGAAACGAACCAGCCGCCAGAACTGACAACTAAAGAGGCATCCGCAGATTACAGATCCCTGTTCTACGTAAGCAATGAGAACAAAGAGAACTTCATTAAGTGCAGCGGCGATGTCTATCGTGCTTTGCAGATACCGAGTTTAAAAACAAAACTTCAAAAAGTGATTTTTTTTAATTTTAATATATTTTTTTTTAATTTTAACCTAGGGTTAAAGATATTTTAAATGTTTTTAGGATGATTTAAATGCGATGACCTAAATATTACTGAGCGTTAAATAATTTCAAATATTCAATTAGATGTTTATTTATTTTAAATAGAGGTTTGTACATATAATAATATATTATGTATAATTAGGATTAATCTATCTGTCTGTTGGAACGATGTTCGTAAAAACCATGTCATATGCCATGTCTTATCCGTACAATGTTTCACTGCGTTCCGCCGAAATTTTTCTCGCGCGACAAAAAATGTGACTGGAAAAGAAAATTATCAAACAAGCTGGATTGGAAAGAGGGTGAAATTATTTAGCCACCTTGTACTCGGTTCACCCCCACCATCCCCACAGAAATGCAGGTAGTCCGTTGGAGTGAAACAGCGGCAGGAAAAGGACAGATAAGTCATTCTCATTACTTCCGCCGCCGCAGATAAGGAAGGCATCTATTTGTGAAGTTCCAATACTTCCATCGTTCTGTGGCTGTACTGTACAATGTACGAGTTTCGCAGAAGTGCAGCGTATTGGCTATTACGGTACTGTATTTGTGAACGGTACGGGCGGCGAGGGGAATACCCAGGTCTGGTCATAAAACGAAAACCAATTCGGCGATGTCTATTTGACCATAAAAAGGATAGGATTCTGCAAAAGTCCACATTTCCTTTTCCGTGAGTTTTAAGAATGTTGGAACCATTTCGTTTGTCTAATTTAAAAATTACTAACTTTCCTACGTGATTCTACTCAAGATTTGGATTCTTGTGTACAGGGTGGCGTAGCTATTAATAAAATTTCGAAGGTGTCTTTTTCATTCAATTTTGAATAGAAAATATTCATTCCACTTTGGGTGAAATTTAACAGTTGCGGAGATAAATGACATCAAACTTTTTCATTATTTCTGACTTATATTCTGAAAAAATGTTGGATTATATGAAACTACAGTAACTTATACACAGTAATATGGAGTATTAAAAATTCATTAACTTTAATAAGTGCCAAATAAAATGACAAAAACCTTAAAAAATATATAATTTTAAAATTTCTGGTTTATTTGATTTGTTTTATGAAAAACAAAAGGTTTATTTGATTTGTTTTCATTTATTTCATCATTTTCAACCTTTTTATTTTCAATAAAAATATAAAACGAGCAATATGACTTCGTTTTTTTCATTTTTCAATATTTATTTAGAAACTACTATCATTATTAAACACATAGATTAAATTTTTGTTTAATAATTCGCCTCTTCCCAATAAAAATACTACTATCAAATTATATTCAATTCTAAAAAAACATGGGTATACGGTGAAAAATTATTTTGCAGATAAACTATGTAACTCATACTGTCAACAACGAAGACAACTTATTTCTTATTATTTAAAGTTTAAAGTATATTTGACATACCTAACTTTACTCACTTAAATTATAAGTACCTAACGTAAAGAATTATTGTATTTAATAATTGTTTGTTTAAATTTATAAAACCGCCTCGGCAATCGAATGAAATGAAAACTCATGATAGAAACGACACTCCTTGCTGAAAATAGTGACATTACTCTAGAATTCCAGACAGAGTAAGCTTTGTAAATATCATGACGCCACATCGACAGTTTTTGGTTCCTCACACAAACAGGTTTTTCGTTTGATATTAAGATAAAATTATGAATATATAGCGTACTCCTACCCTTGAACATAAACAATACTCCTAAGGTGTGCTATGTTCATAAGGCTCATGTCGGTAAACATTATCCCATAAATGACTTGCGAAAAAAGCGAACGTTCCCTGTTCGCTTTTGGTACCTTCCTGGTAAAAATAATACTTGAGGACCATTATTTTTGAAAAAGACTTCTGCAAACACCATTACCGCAAAGTACGGAAAATCAAAATTTCCACTGTTTATGTTGAAAAAAAAATTTTTTCATTTATTGATCACGGATATTATTCAGTTTATACGCACTCTTATCTTTACATATTGTAAGTTTAGCAACGTTGAGTGCGGCAAACATTTGATTAAGTCCGACAGGGTAGCTGTGATGTTTTATACAGTGGAAGATTATTATTATTACATTTATCAACTTGCAATCAAACATCCGATATTATCAGTTATCATTATTGCTTGCAGAGCTTAATTTTAAACGAAACATAGGATCTACAAACGTAAAAAGCTTATTAAACTAACTTAATACCTATCACGCCATTTCTTCGCAGGGGTAGGCAGAGAGGACACAATGCCACGATTTTCTTTCCTGGAACACAACTTATGTTTCGTCCACATTCGTTCATCTTCTTTTCCATGCTCTTCTATTTATTAAAGCTATTGGCCAGCCTCCAAATTTATTTTATTAGGTAAGGTCTTTCGCGGACGCCCTCTGTTCCTGCTACCTTCCACACCCGGCTCATATATTTTTTTTAACATCCTTTCCTCCCTCGTACGTTCCTCATGACCAAACCATTTCTTATACGCTACATCCTGCATTGCTTTCACTTATATTTTTTTATATTTCTTACTCTTTTGACTTTCCACGCGCTTTCAGTCTTGTTTTGCAATTACATTTTTCGGCAGTTCCAGACTTCAGTTTCATTAATATTTAAGGTTTATATTACGATCATTCGCGGACACCCACTATTCCTGTTGCCTTCAACACGCCTCATATATTTTCTTAACCATCCTTTCCTCGTTCGTACGTTCCACATGACCAAACCATCTCAGCACATCTTTCTTTATTCTATCTACCACACTACAGCTAGCATTACATTCACTTCAAATTTGTTCACTTCTCACTCTATCGACCAAAGATTGTCCACACAAACGTCTTAGTGACCGCATTTCCACCGCATTCAGTCTACTTTCATTGCTCTTTTGCCGATTCCAGGCTTCACTTCCATACATCGAAAGACTTGGCATGATCAGATACTACAAATATTTGAGGATGGCTCTGTTAAAAGCCGTAGGTAGGGCGATACGGTACTCTCTGTAATATGACTCTAGTGAAACGTCGAGAATCGAATTTCCACCCTCCAATTCGGTTCGTATAAAATATCCGTTTATTTCAATTCGTTTCCATTCAATGCATTAGAGGCACCAAAGTTTCATTACGAACCTCTGGTCCTACATCGTTTGCGAGATTTTCTTTGGCCATAATGGCATTCAAGGCAACATTCACCTTATTTCCCACGTAACCCTCCCTTCTACCCCACGATTCCTAGTAGACATACATTCCCAGATACACAAAGTCATTCACTTTTTCCAAGCATCGAAACTTATCATCGTAGGCAAACAGAGTAAACTAAAAAAATGTAATAATTTAATGAGTTCAATAATTAAAAAAAATATATCTTCCGTTTACGTTCTCTCCCGGTTATTGTTACCAAAAAATTCCTTTTCCATTGTGATGATATTTCACCGTATTTAAATTCTATTCGAATGAAACTTGAACAGAGCGTGTCCGCTAGATAATGGAGCGAACTGAAAATCAAATTGAAAGAAATCTTTGCGTTTGGAAAGTAGAAAGTAAAGTGGAACTGAATTGGAGTAGTATAACATCGGTCATATTACGTTTCCGGCGAAAATAACAAATTTTTTACATCCGAAACAAAATTGGGCCAAGCCGGAAAGGTCTGATATTTTATTCAGATGAAATATTGTTCTAGTAAAAAGAACGTTAGGTTCTATTAGCGCGGCGGCCGCATGGTTTATTCGCGCCAATAAAAAGCATTTTTATAACCTTTCATACAATCCGATTGCCGAAATGTATTAATCCCTCTCCAATCGTTAGGTCCATTTCGGAGGCTGTTGAATGAGTAAGAAGGGCGGAGCTATAGCCGGTCTCTCGCACTGCAGCCGTGGAAAAAACGCTTAAATGAAAGAACTGAGTTTATTGACTAAATTAACGGCGGGATCGAAACTAGCTTCAAAGAACCCCCAGCGCGAATCTCCAGTTAAATTACGAACCCGCTACAGGAAAATAAAAAGCCCTTTTCTCTCCACGAAAACACAGAATCCCCTGATTTGTGTCTGTGTACTACATCACACGCTTCTACCAGCCCGTACACGCGCGCGCATGTGCGGGCAATGTTTTCCAGCGATTTATTGTAAGTAGTTCTAGGAAGAGGAATCGAAGAAATATCTGTGATATCTGGTGTTTTCGTAAAATTCATCTGGATGATATAATAATGTAGCCATTGACTAGCCAAATTATTTTCGTGAAAACTTTTTTTTTTTTTTCATTTATTATATTTATTTAAACATTATAATGTTTTTTAATTTTACTTTTTTTAAATTTAAATTATTTTTATTTTTATTTATTATTAAAAACATAATAATGTTTTTTATAATAAATTAATTCTGTGTTATAACGTTTTAAAGACATTAATTATACTCCCCATAATATGAGCTCGAGCTTATGGGAGGAGTGTTTTCAAGCCAAATTAGTGTACAAAAGCAGAAACCTTTGAGACATATGGGCAGTGTTACAATACATCGTTGTCCAAAATCAAGGATTTGACTTCTTTCTTAAACTGTTTGTATTTTGGAATGTTCCTTTCTTGAAATTTGTTTTGCGACAACAATGTGTTGTACTATTTAACTCCCAAGTATCTATTTGTGCCGTGGTGGTTCTTAAAGTTGGTATCTTTATTTATCCCTTTGTTCTATGTCTATTACTTTTACAGTCTAAGGATTGAGATTTATTTATAAAATAATCTTTGTAAATTTGACATAGGGAAATTGGTTTGTAATATATATAGATATATATATATATACATATATATATATATATATATATATCTATGTTATATATATTTGTATATATATATATATTCAATGGCTACATTGACATGTAAAAAACATATATATTGACCATTGACATGGTCTTGCCATTTGACCACATTATCTCGACCGTGTTGAATACATCTAAATATTCTGTCAGTTAAATGTTTTGACTGCGCGCCCTTGTACATCACATGATTTTTTTACAACGACCTGATTCAGAAAATAGTTTATTTAAAAAATAAATTTCATGAATGTACCAGTAACAAATATACTTGAAGGAAAATAATCCATATCCGCTGTCGATTATGAATCTTTAACACATACGGTTTTTGCTTCAAACATTGTGTTTTGTACTTTTTACCGGTAAATTTTGTTTGACTTTTTTAAAATAAAATTGGCTATATAACCCATCAAAATGACTTACTTTTAGTATGTAATATTTCGGCTGCCAGTGAAGGCGGTGGTAATAGCGCTATTCAGAATAGCGTAACGTCTTAGTAACGTTAGTGATGGAAATTATTAAATAGAGAATTATTTTTTATTATTTAAGCCATCTGGTAGCGATAGTAACAGACATTATTATATTGTGAATTATATATATTGATTGATGATTTAAACCAATGAAATATATGATATAGTAATTGATGCACTTATTACATTAAATTTTCATTATCACTGAATTATTAAAAAATAATCTAAATAATTTTGAAAAAATCTAATTCAAAGCATTTTATTAAAAAATCATTAAGTCATTTAATCATATTATTTGATAAAAAATTTAAAATCATACTAATTTTAAAAACGGAATGAGTTCAGCTATTGGACGGAAGTTACGGACGGATATTCGAAATTATTATTATTGGGTACATCAATGTTGAGGTTTTTAAAATTTATATTTCTAGAATGGTTTCCGATTGGTGAATATATGAATTTCTATTTATGTCAATATACATTTATATATATTCGCGTCAATTTCGCACTGTACCGTAAGAATATACCGGTAAGAATACTATACTTATGAGAGATAATAAAAAAAGTTGATAAATTTTCAATAAATTTAAAAAAAAAAATACCTAATACGTAATACGGTATACCTTTACATACGAAGTTTCGTTTTCGGTGAAGTTCCAAGAAAACAAACGTAGATTTAGTCATAAAAGTGTTATTTGAAACACGAAATTTGTTCCAGGATTTCCGCAGAATAGAGACGACCCTCCCGCTCGAGTCGGGCGTCTTCCCGCGTGACATAATGTTATTCTGGGCAGACATTCATGATCCCACCGCGATTGGGAATCTGCAAAACAAATATATTTACCTGAATGTATTATTTAAAAATACGTCAAGTTTTCGGAAAATGTTTACTTTTATCGAAGGGATAGTATTGATGCACGAAAATTGATTCTATTTGAGCCCTTGAGTCGCCTTATGAAGACCTTACAAGCAATCACTTGAATTTATATAAATAATCAGTCTATAGTATAAGATAGCAAAATAAGTTGTGTGCCTGACATAAATTGTCAATGGGAATTTCGGAAGATTATTTAAATTATGCAAAATTCCAAGCGATAGTAAGAACACTTCTATTCCAGGCACTAGTATTTTATTAAAGGAAACACATTCTTATTGTGAAGTTGCAATTTAAGAACAAAGTTCTGTGAATTATTAAACAATTTTTATTAATCAATTAGAAAAGACATACAGAAAAAATCTAATTAACGAAAAAATATTTTAACTGTCACTGGGACTCTAACCACGGACCTCCAATTATCCAGTCCGTGGTTCGAGTCCCGGTAACAGTTAAAATATTTTTTCGTTTATTTGATTTTTTTTAATGTCTTTTCTAATTGATTAATAAAAATTGTTTACTAGTATTTTAATTTTATACTGATTGTAATTGTAATTGTAAAAATATTATAGAATTGTATTACAAATTATAATGTATTATAATAAAGGATATATAAATATAAATATGAGAGTAGAAAGCCAAGAGTACTTTCGACTTTTACAGGTGAGCAAAATAAAGTTCTGTCAATGTAATTTTTTCAGTGTTTCTTTTATTATTTAATTATTTCCATATTTGTTTATCTATGACAGTATAAACAGAGAGCGACTCTACCTGGCAATAAACGACCTTGATATACCAATGAAACTAACTAGCAAGGTGAGACTCACAATGTCCGAAGTAGTATACCAAATTAAAATACAATCAGATACCTCTGATAGCTTTAGAACTTACAACGACTTAAAACAAGGTTTAAACAAGCAGATGCCTTGGATTATGACATAGCACTGGAAAAAGCCATAAGGGATTCGGGCATTGAATTGAATGCGACCATATACACAAATTCAGTCCAAATATTAGCATATCAAACAAGCATAGCATATCATATCGACATTATCGCAAGATCTGAATCATCCCTCTGAGAAGCATTTTGGACATTGAAATCAGCAGCCAGAAGGGTAGGACTCGAATCAATGAGGAAAAAACAAAGTATATGCCAGTTACAATGATACCCGGAATCAGCCAGCCCTCAATAACCATCAGTGAATACACATTTAAAACTTTAAAACAGAGGATCAATTCACGTACCTTAATTTCATTGTTACTAACTATAATGACACTAGTATAGTGTAGAGATTGGGAAAAGAATCTTCGCAGCAAACCGGAGTTACTTCGGTCTCATTGGACAATTGAGGTCACGCCTACTGTCCAGAAAAACTAAAGCCACGCTCTACGAGACATTAATTAGACCAGTCTTAACACATGCCTCGGAGACCTGGTCATTAACTTAGCACGATGAAAATAGACTAGACACATTTGAAAGAATAATCTTACGCTGAATATATGGACCTATTAATGACGGTCAAACATGGCGTAAAAGATACAACACCGATCTCTATCATCTTTACCAGGACGTCAGCGTAGTCAAATTTATCAAGATTAACAGACTGCGCTGGCTGGGACATCTATGGATGATTTGGAACCCCCAAAAAGGGTGTGTGTTAATGACCTAATGGGTAAATGAAGTATCGGAAAGTCAAAACTCCAGTGATTAGATTGTGTCGGGGCCTGAGGCAGCGAAACTGGAAAATGGCAGCCAGTGACAGAGCAGCACGGAAGACTTTCTTGGAAGCAGCTAGGACCCACCAATAGTTTTAACGCTGAGGATGGATGGATAGATATTTGTTTATCCAAAATACATTAATAATAACAGAAATATTGACAAAACATTATTGGCTCTCCTGTAAAGTACGGAATACTCACTAACGCCTTTACGGCTTTCTTTCTTTGATATGTAAATTATTATCGAGTATGTATTAACGGTAGATTAGAATATAAATGTCACTCGCACTGGATGTCAACTTAAGAGATCAATAAAAAAATAATAAAACAAAAAATAAAAAAAACTATGCTGATCTTTGAGGAAGGGCGATATCCAGTAGTGATAAGACGTGTAAGTGATCAAGTAAATGAAACAAATTATCCCAAAAAAGTATTTATTTTATACATGTGATAACGAAACTCAATAAACTTGGCTGGAAATCGGTAAATTTTGAATTTTTTTTCGTATTATGAATGTTGATCGATTTAACTCTATTCGCAACATTTCAATGTCAATCAATTTTGCAATATATCTATAAACAAATAACATTAATTTCAAGCCATCCCTAAATCTGAATATTCACGTCAAATCAAATATTGCTTTATTGGCCAGAATGCAAACGGCACATAGTATGTAAATTAGGGGAGGTAATAAATTATGCACGTTATGTGTACATTACATATTATTTTACGAAACTCAATAGCTTATAATTTATATTAGCAATTTATATGAAGCTTATCACTTCGCTGAAACAATGCTGCTCTTTCTCTTTATTATATTAATTCGTTCATATTATAGTTTTACAGATTTTGTTCATGTTTTTAGATGAATCTTTAAGTTACTCCTATAATCTAAGAACATTATCATATATATTGCCTAAGAATTTGTCAACAAAATTATAAATTAAATGTCTATGGAATTTATTTCCATAAAAGTGAGACGACATTAATTCAAATTATATTCAACGATTTTTAATTTAACTAGCATATACTTTATTTACACCAATAATTTTATGAAAATACTAACACTTTTTGGGGCCAATGGTCCCCTTATCAGGATACAACATATACTAAAAATTAAAAAAGCATAAACAATAACAATATATATATATATGGGAGATGAATAAATAATTAAGAACTTATATGAAAACACATTTTTAAAAATAACTATTTGCAAAATGGATCCAGTTATTTATAATATTTAATTTTTTTAACACTTTTTCTTATTTCTTATTTATTGAACTGTAATTCCGTGTTATTCCTTTGTACCATTTGCAAAATTTTATTAATATCAAAAAAAATGGTTTGCTTCCAAACGACGCGATGGTTTGAAAATTCGGAATAGTTATTATTATAGTCACATCTTAAGTGCTTTTTAATCCTAGTATTAAAATTTCTACGTGTTTTACCTATATCAAAAAGATAACAATGATTACAAATTAAAAAAATTTAATTATTTAATAGAATACTTTGAAAAGAGATATCTCTGGCCTGCTGTAACTAGGTCAAATGTATATGATGATGCATTTTAGTATTTATGTTAGGAAAAGCTTAGACAGTTGGGTCCCAGAAAGGCCAGGTGCGCAGCCTCCGATAAATCATTTGGCCATCTCCCGGAAATAATACAAATTTCTAAAATAAATTCAGGGCTGAACAGAAGGGCTGGCAGGGGTGGAGTCCAAAGTATACATAATATAAAAAACTTGAACCAACATCTTTTATGCAGGTGGAAAAAAAGGGCAACAGCGATTTCTGGTCCAGACGTTCTAAGGGTGAAATCGTAAGATTCTAAGTATGTACATATATGCTCATGCTTAAGTTTTAGCAAACACTTCTCAACTAAAATCAACCAATTAATTGTTAGTTACTAATATTTTAAAAAGTAAACGTGGATATATTCGACATGCGTTAAAAACATTTTATTTAAAAAATCGATATAAAAATTTGATTTTAATAATAAGTAATATTCATTGCATAGTATAATGTTGATAACTATTTGAAAAGTGAATTAAATGTATTATAAATGGCTACAGGATAAATTCTAGAAGCATGTATGCTCTTATCCAATACAAGAAATTGAGATAAACGTTTTTGATACTGATTTTAAAGTTAGAATATATAAATTTTATAAATATTCCTTTTATAAAATGTTTCTGAATCAAACTAAAAGCCTCAAAATTAATTTCCAATTGTAGTCATTTTCGAACGTGTTGCCCTGTAATCTAGTTACAAGCAAAGTAGCGCTTTTGCTTCCAATCCGCTCAAATATATCTAACTATAAAAATGTTCGTAATCTAAAATGATAATAACGGGAAAAGGGTCAAAAATCAATCCAAAGTTTTTTTTGACGGCAAGCCGGCAAGTAAGCAAGCAGACGCCACGAGTTTATATAAAGAGAGTAATAAAAAAAGTAGTCAAGTCACAATTCTGCAGCAAAAGTGCAATATTTTTAACTGTCTAGGAAACGAAAGAGCCAAGATCTTATATAACTGTGCCAATAGCTCACATAACATGTTTGTTTAGCGAAACCTTACCTTATATTTATTTTTCATTATAATTCGCGATAGGTTATATGCAATATTTTCATCTAGTGATTTGATGAGGCACATTTTTAAGAATTTTTGCATGAGGAAATTCAATAATTTCGTGACCATTACCAATTCATTAATTTATTTAAAGCTCTTTTTATTAATTTATTAAGCTCTTTCTTAAAAAAAACATTTTGAAATTTTATTTTCGGTCATTATCTTTGTGTCACGTAGATCTTTTGACGCGTGGGCCTTTGTCGTCGGACCTAATTTTTGAGGACATTTTGTCATGTCACGGTCAAATAAATAATGATTTATTTTTTTAATTTAATGGATATACAAAGTGTTTACTCACTAATTGTAATTAGTTATAAAAATATTCAAAACAGCGTTAAATTAGATACATCCCCACCACATGAATTGTAGAATTAACAAAAATGCTTAGTTATAATTTTGTTTCAAATTCTTAAAACTGTTATTATTACAAGATACTTGAAACTTTAAAACATGAGAAATTTGTGCAGAAATAGTTCAAATACAAAGGGATTCTTATCTCTACACAGGTAGCGTTTACGCGAAGTATGAAATTAATAACAGGGTTGATGAGGGTTTTGGCGGCAAAGAAAAACCTTGTTTCAGGTTCCCGTCTACTATATTAGATTTCTGCTGTGTCACGGGCGCCATGAACTTTCCTCAAAATTTGCAACGCATACAATAAATCTCTTCATTTTAAAAATCCCTAATTTTGTAATGAAAACACTTTTTTTACTGTGACATTTCATTTTTTCATAAATATCTACTAATTTACTAACTTACCATCACGCTGTTTCGCCATGTGGGTAGGCAGAGAAGATAGAGCACTATTCTGTTCTGATATAAAAGCCTCGCCTCATCCACATTCATACGTCTTCGCATGTAAGCTCGACGATTGTTGGGGCTTCTAACAGGACCATCTTCCAGTGTCTGGTTAATCTGGTCATGCCATGCCTTCCACGGTCACTCTCTCTTTCTGGTGTCGTTACGCTTGCGTTATATATCTTTCTTACCATTCTTTCCTCATTCATTCGCTCAACATGTCCAAACCATCTGAACTACCCTTTTTTAATTCTATTAATTATCTTAAGATAATTTTTGCATTCATTCCTACTATCTTCATTATAAACTTTATAATAAATAGATTTGTCACACATACGTCTAAGGGATCTTATCTACACTGCATTCAGTCAACTTTCCTCTTTATGCCCGCTCCAGACACAAATGTATAAGATATTTAAAACAAAAAAAGATAAAAAATTAGTTGTATCGAACACATTTATTTATTTATATATTTATCAATGCACTGGTGAGCTTTTATAGTGTAATATAAAGGACAAGAATTTTTACATGCCTAATATAAAAAACATAAATCAAAAAAATAATAAACATAAAGTATATATAAAAAAGAAATTAAAAATCATTAAAACTCTTAAAACAAAAAACACATTTACACGATGATCAGTAAAAGAGTAAATAGTAATAATTAAAACCTTTGACGATGATAATAAATAAGATATAAATAAAACATTAATTAAATCATTAATAATAAAATAAAATAAAGAATTAAAAACAAATTCAGAATGTACTATTTCATTGAAAAATAGATTCGTTTATCCTGACTTTATGATTTTATAACTTCATGGGGGAGCTCATTGCAAAATAAGTAATCCTCAAAGGTGTAAAAAATTAAATTATTTTCTTGTTAAATGATGTAATATTTATGATGTAACTTATCGAAAAAAAAGTTTTACAATTCAGATTCGTTTAATTTTTTTCTAAAAAAATCGAAGTTAAAAAATTTATCACAAATCGGCTTATTCATTTTTGGGATATTATCTACAACAGTCTGAAAAGGGGAGTTTCTATAAATATGCAAAATAATAATGTAATTATTTCAAAAATTCACCAACCCCGCTAGCTTCAAATTGCTATAACTCAGCAAATTTTATGGATTTTTGAAGTGACGACTCAAATTATTCTTAGAAATGCAAGCTGTAAGATTAAACAATGAAAAAAAGTTTATTTTGTAAATAAAATATTTTACATTAATATCCAAAAAAATATAAAATTTAAAATAAAAATGTTTTGAATGCAGTCACCGAGTATAACTTATTTAGAATATACTTAATTCGAGATTTTAAAATAAATTTATCTCCATCTCTTCCCAAATCATCTTTGATTTTAATGGTTTCCAAATAACCATTAAAATCAAAGACAACAATATCCACTTAAACCAGTCAATCCCCAAGAATCTGACAAAATGACTGTTTCATATTGAAGTGAGATTTGATGTCGATTTTTGACTAAAATATAGCAAATGCAGCAATATCCAACAATGTAAATAGCAAAAGCAGCAATGTTCGCCGTTTGGTAGTTAACACAGCAATATTTTAAAAACTTATTTCCAATAAGACGCAGATTTCATAGATTCCAGAGAAATGTCTATTTTTTTATACACCTCAAGTATTACAAATCAAGTAGAATCGGATAAAAAATCTCGTCGAAAAGCTAAAAAAGCTAGCGTTTTGGTAAAAAAAAATGTATTTCACCACTTTAAATGGATTTTAAATTGGCAAAATACACACCGAAAATGACGGTTAGTAAAATAAATCGTCAGGTTGGTCCCCTTCCCCGCGGGTGATTTATTCCCCATTCAGGGGGAGAGTAAAAATGTATTTCGATATTTGACATATCTTTTCCATTTGGCGGAGAGGTCGTCAGCCGCCTTTGGATTCGGTTATAAATCGCTGCTCATCTGCAGGGCGGTCACGCGCGCGGCGGAGTGGCGACTGGGGCGGCATCTGCGCCGAAGCTAATTGTCCGATCCTTGAGAGGTTTATAGACTCCTCGCGGGCGGGTAAGGGTGGAGGCCCCGCCGCCCGGGGGCAAGGAGGAAGCGCGAAACGAACCAGCAGCAACAACTGACAACTATAGAGACATCCGCAAATTACAGATCCCTGTTACACGTCGGCAAAGAAATGAATGTCATTCAGCGCAGGGACATCTGTCAATCTTCACAGATACCAAGCGATGAAGTTTAAACAGATTTGTATTAAATAACTTTATGAGTGAAAACTTCCGTACGATAAACACACGCCAAAAAAATTGTAACGCGTATACATAAAGTATCATCAAAAATTTTGTTTGAAAAATATAATAGAAATATCACTTACATAATAATAAAAATGAGATGTTGTACCTCATAATGCAAGGAAAGATTATCGAAAATCGGGGCCTGATATTGCTGAAAAACTTAAAATATCGGTTTGACCAGTCTACTGTTGAGCTATTCCAGAACGCAGAAAATAAAGTGATGATAACCAACATGATAGCGAACGTCCGTTGAACATGGCACAAAAAGAAGAAGAATAATAAACAAATTTTATTACATCTATGCACCTTCTGTTATATTTGTCGACAACGGATGGGACTTAATTACTAACCCCTCCAACTTCAAAATTTTCACCACCAGTGGTTATCACACTGTAGCAGTCACCGTAAACAGGTACAAGGTAGCACGAGGCGACCCATAAATAACGCTGATGCAACCACTTCCGAGTGGGTTTCGTAATAAACACTTCCGTCAAGGAACTAAGAAACAAGGAAAACATTCGTCAGGAACCAATTCGCTGAAAAGGCAAATTTCCTAGACAACAAAGGAATCGAGAAGTATATAATCCCCGCCCTCTCCATACAAAACATCAGTTAGCAGTTATCATTCAGTCCGCGTTCAGACCCCGATACTGTACCCGGTAACTCACGGAGTTATACCGACGAACATCTCGCTGCCGGTGGACGTCAGTATCTATGTCGAGAACTGAGTATCCGACTACGGACAGCGGAACCACAAACAAGACCTACGCCGCTACCACGTTCGGACCTACGCTACCCTGCCGCCGCAGCACGATCTACACACGCAGAACTACACAGTCCTAACCCCTGTACGTGTATTTTGTATACACACGGGGCTTCTAGAGTCCATTTATTACCTCTGCGTGTGCGCCAGTACTTAAAATTTGACATTATTACCAACTACTAAATATATTCATATGTATATTTACTTACAACGATACCAGTCAATTCAAATGTAAATTTGTGCAAATAGAATAAATAGGTAAATGATTCTAAGAAAGCTTCTAGCCCTTTTAATCCTAAGGATTTTCAGTCACTCTTTGTAATACCTGCAACTCCTCGAAGATATCTCGTTTCTCATATCACATCATAATCATCAGCCAATAAATATCTCTACTGCTGAATATAAGACTCCCTCAGGTACTCTCTGTATTTAACCGTTCTCCACTCTCCACTCTTCTGCATTCATTGAGCTTGCGAACGGCCAACACTGTGGCCCGAATTCAGATTACTTTTGAGGTTAAGGTACGCCTTAAATGCGTAATTTTCAGTACAAAATTTTCAGTCCAAAAAATAAACAAAAATACAAAAAAGCATTTTTAAGATGTACCTTTTTGTTTAAATCATCCAAGTATTTACTCTGGATTCTGGCTTCATTCTGTCACTCAATTTTATTTTATTTTTTATTTCCTTACATATCGTCCAACTTAGGCTTTATGCTGCAAATTGTTCGTCCTATATGTCATTATTTTAATGAGACCTTAACAGAATACTGAGTACAAGTACATAAAAAAAAACAATACAATTAAAACTCAGTGCACTATCCTAATTACAAGTGTCTTTGGACTACTTTAGCATATTTTATGTTTCAATATTTATTTCACTCCCTAAGTTATTGAAGACATAAAAAATCGAAACATTCCCAATCTCAAATCTTTTTATAAACTTAACTAAAATAAACTTGTGAACATCGTGAAATGCAGTGATGAATGTCTCCTTAGTCACGGACTACCCCTTCGGCAACTTCGGCGTTGTGGTGAGAATGAATGAAAAAACTTACGACTTTACACTAGGAGCATCACAAGCAGTTAAAATAATACATGGATTAGAAGGTAAAAATGAAACAACGAACCCTCTAAACATTTTACTGCTCTGACTGAAGTGAAAGAGAACATTATACGGTTATATCGTATGTTAAGTGCGAACACTTTACCTACGCTACCTCCTTATTCTAGATTCATGGCTGTACTTAACTTTAAAGTTTCTAAAATAAATTTACAAACATGTACAATTAGTATATTTATTTATTTATTTCAACGGTTTTACACCTTAAATTAAGATATAACTTATACCTGGACAGTTGTACATTACTTGTGTTGTGTAAATGATAAAGATAAACTCAAAAGAAGATTCATTGAAAAATCATATTATTTAATTACACACCGCACTCCTAGAATATAGAATAATACGAATAAATTAACGGTGAAAGGGTTATTGAGCAGATACTGATAGCGACTCAAATTCACACAGAGAATGTATGCTATTTGTGCATACTCTTTTCCTAGTATTAAAAGTCTGTTAATGTTGGAGTATTTTTGATTATGCGTCATGCATACTTCAACGTGACCGACCAACGCAACCTGACGTTGTGCAGGAGAGAGTGTGCCTCCCGAATAGGGCTATTTTCCCGTTGCAAAGCTCGTGAGAGGCGCAGCAACAACTAAGTTAGAATGGTGAGGGGACCCTCGATCACGAGGCCTGGCTACAAACCGGTTGGGAGCCTCAACAATCGACGAGATTTCATGCGAAGATGTATGAATGTAGATGAGGCGAGAACGGTGTCAAGAGAAAAGAATGTAGCGCTCTATCCTCTTAACTATATGCGTATCATACTGTGTACATCTACATGTTCATCGCTGTCAAACCAATAAATATTAAAATAACTTGAGCAGTCGTTTCACTAGTGTGTCAGACAGAAATCTAGCAATCCATATTTGACCCACTCCCTGATCAAAAAGCGATAATAAAATTTGACAGCGAAGTGTATTCCGGATGACAATGTAATAATCATTCATCAATTTAATTATTCAAAAATTACATTTAATTTTTTGACGCTTCTTCTCAAGCCTTAGCGATCGCTTAAATCAAATATGCTTTACATTCACATCACTTTTCTCTCTCATTTATTCATCTCTCATCTTAACTTTATTTACATTGTTACATTAGGTATTTTTTTTTTAGAGGAAATTTTTGAAATGAAATAAAACACATAAAAATCGGGGTAATTTCTAAAAGGTAATAATGATTTTATTTGAATGATAATGTTGAGTGTCTGAATAAAGGGTGTTTTAGAGGGTTATTTTCGAATTTTCAACACATTTAACACATTTTTCAGCAATAGTCAATTTGATATCTGATAGCTGATTTCTGCTCAGTTTGGTTTACCGTTATACTGTGAGCAGACTTACGGCAAAACAACGCTGGCAAATTATGTAAATTTATTTCGAAAATCGTAGTATCGTAATCATATTTAACCGCAAATTTGATGGAAAAAAAATTCCAATGATGCTACTACCATAGCCCTGTTTCCACGATTTTTATGTGATATATTTCATTTAAAGTTCCATACTTCATTTAGCTGTGTTTAACACATATTACGAATTGCCAAGATTCGCTCCACGCTTTTGAATATATTGACATACGTGTATATTGTGAACCTTCTTAGAACTATTGCTAATAAAAAATTATCATTATTATCCTTTTTACATAATATATAATTGCGTATTTTTATTTTTTCTTATGAAATATAACATTTTTGACGTATAAGGCAACAATGTACAAAAAAAATAATAAATGTTTTGAATGCAGTCACCGAGGATCGATTCCTTTAAAAAACATATTTCCTATAAATCTATGTGATTTCTAAAAAATCTCCAATTCAGTACATTATAAATAAGTAAAAAAGCAAATCCTTTGCTTCAATAGCCCACATTTAATTAACATTTATATTTTTTTACTTTAATATAATATAACATTTAATTTACAAAAATTACATTCATTTTATTTTCGCCCATAATAATTTTAAGTACATGGATTTGACCCTTTCATATCAACTGTAGATTTTATAATCATACAAACCTTTTCCTTACCCATTAAATATAAAAAAATATCCGGATGTATTCTTTTTTCCTCAGATCCGGTTTATTTATGGGATACAATAATCGGCTTTGGCGGTCATTATCTGCTCTGATTAATAAATACGAAAGTAATCCTTTGAATTAGCTGAGTATATCCGGTATTGCTCGTTCCGTCTGTTAACGCGGCAATCAGTTGTTCCTCCCTTGCCTTTCTACCCCGGCTCACACCTAATAAGCCTTCCACCCCCTCGCTGATAATTTGTAAGGTTTTAAAAGGTTAATGAGCCTGATTCGAATAACGATAGTACCCGAACTCGGCGTGAGGTGCTAGGTGCTGGGGTAATGTAAAACACATTTTATTCCATTGGGGCACTCTTGCATATGTCTATCGGAAAATTCGTATCATCAGGTTTTGGAGTATTAGAAAGAAAAATATTAGGTAAATAGATTTAATACAAAAGATGGCGGCACTCGTAGCCCATGGGCACGACACTGGCATCTCACACCGAGGGTTCCGGGTTCAATTCCCGGTATAGTCATAATTAATCTATATGATTTACTCAATCCTGGGTGTTTTGTGTTCAAATGTATGCATTGTCAATAACAAAATATCTTTATGTTGGTAAATTTTCTTTTTGAACCACCAGAGGTTTTAAAATAAGTCATCATCCTTTGGTTATTTTTCTCCCATCACAAGAATGTGTTGTACATATAATATGTATTATGCAGACCCTTACATTGATGTTAATATTCTTAAAGATCTCTATCATAATTAAAAAAATCACTCCTACAGAACACCAATTTTCTTGACATTTTCTTTTCTCTACCTTATCCCATAGAACACATAAAATCAATTCTTTATTTACATATCCATACATGATCACACTACATTATATACTTAATACGTATATTCATGTTTCTAGAGTAGGCCGATGACACTTCTAATTGGAATAGTGGGTAGTGGGATAGTAGACTGTGTGGACTGAGTTTTAATTAAGTAATGTAACCTTTTTTATACAAATTTTTCATCCAGTATTCTGTCAGTGTCTCGTTATAAATTAAATTAAATCAAAACCTCCTTGAATCCCTTACCTCACATACATTTTAACATTTTCACTTGTGCGTTCCGTATTTAATACTTTCTCGAATATTATTTTAATAATGTTGTGCCTACGGAAGATCCAATAACGCATAACACGCGTGATTGGTTTTTTCCACCTCCAAAATTTAATTTAATGTAATCCCGATAGTTGTCCAGTAGCGATATAAAAAGTAAGTAAGATGGTAGTTGGATGAGTGTTCCTAGATGGTAAAGGAAAATCCTAACGGGAAAAGCGTAGAACCAACTTGAGCGTACTGAAAAAAGCAAACAGTCCCAATATTGAAACAACGATCCTAAAGCACCAATTGCGATGGACAGGTCTTTATGGGCATATAGCGATGAGATGCGAAGAATACAGGCTGAAAAATATATACAAAGATACCCTGAAGGATGAATTTTGAGAACTCGGATATCACGGACCATGACCGGACACAATGGGGTCAAAAATTATAATGCACCAGGGAAACAAGCGAACGAAATAGGGCCGATGCAGTCTCCGAGAAAAGAAGAAAGAGGGAATAAAGGAAGGAATATCCATATCTCTGAATTCCTCTGCCCACTGGATGCACGTGCGTAACTTGTAGAAGGGTGCGCGAGAATAGGGCTCCTCAGCCACGCTCAGACGCACAACCAATAAAAAATGGCATACGTCAACTTCGTAACGAGGGACCGTTGAAGAAATTCCTTATCAGAAATCCTTATATACAACTGCATCTGAAACATGCTTAATGAAAAAATTTTGCGACAACTTTGACAAAATTACGTAGCTACAAATCTCAAACAACGCCTTTTGTATAATCGGCTAAAATACCATCACTAATGAACTCTTTATTTTGTTTAATGAAGAACTTGTCTTAAGTTTTATTAAAGTATAAATAATTCGGTGGTTGGGCATGACCAAACAGCAAAACGGAAGCCGTTGCTGAGCATTAGAATGCAAGAACTCAGTAGGGTGAAGGCTGAGGTGTAGTGAGTATGTCTTCAGTAACATATTTTCTTTAGAAATCCAGAATAATGATGGATCCAGATAAAGGAAAAAAAATTCAAAAACATTCCTTCAGACATTCCAGAACAGTTCAGCTTGGTCAAAAAAAAAACGAAAACCATCAAGAACACTCCGGAACGTTCCCGACCAATCTAGCATTATCAATAGTAGTCTAGAAACGTCAAAAAATCGGATATTAATCACACACTTTCAATACTATTCTAAGAACGCAAGTATCAGGTATAATATAAGACACTGCGGATGGCCGAGCGATTACCGAACGATTTATTTACCTGACTACATATTTAGCAAGATTACCGAACGAGTTCTTGGGTATACTTAATTGTATTGAAAAAAAGACATTATATACATGTATAAAAGACAACAGTATATTCGTATTTTTATATACGAGTATTTAAATAGGATAGCATAAAACCTGTGTATTCCATGTTGATCGTCGGACACCCGTAAATAAATAAAGTCAGTATTATTTTGAACTCTTTTTTTAATATCTTTTTAATTCCAAGGGGTAAAATTTCGTACCGCAAAAGTGTCTTAGAGCCTTAAGCCGCATTCAGATCCTCTGGTGTATATTTAAATCTCGGTAAAACCGTGCCTAATTAAGTTTGTTTTACGAGGATTAATCTAAAGCACAAAGGAAGTAAAAATTCCAAAGTTTGATTTTGGAGATACTTCCTCTTCTTTATCCTCCATCCATCATTCATCTGGGGTCGGCTACACTAATCATTCTGTTTCAATTTCTTCTACCTGCACCTCAAGGCATGTTCAAATTCATAAGATTGTCAGTAATTGAAGTTATCCGTGTTGCTTAGTTTTATTTTTTGTTTTATTCTGACCATTTTATTACTGAATCAATTATTTGATTTGCAATTTTTTCAATAATTTTATGTCCACTCAAACACATACAGGAATGTTGGGTTAACCGCCATTTTATAAAATTACCAGCTGTGCCCGCGCGGCTTCACGTAGATTTTTAGTACACTGTTTGAATCGTCATAGAACTTTCGCGAACCTTCTAAAACATTCTCCTTCCAGAACTTTCTAGAAATTTATTGAATGTACAGGAAACTTCTAGACACACAGACACATTCCGCCACTCAGTTTAGAACCTTATAGAACTTTAGGGGAATTTTATAGAACCTTCTCCTTCCAGAACTTTCTAGAGTAGGTTTTTCCGGAACCTTCTAGACTCACCGACACAGTCGGCGCGCCTATTTTGAAATAATCTGAAGCATTTGCGGCCTTTTCATAACAAAACAATGTGCTAGAAAGCACATTTTCGTCACCCACACCTACCCACGTACAGCCACCCCCACCAAACTCGCATAATTTTGAAGTGACACCAAGGGCTATCTGCCACCATAACCAACGGTGGGTGGTTGTGGCTGGTTGTGGAGATAACTTGGTGGGTAGAGAAACACGGGTTTCTTTATATATATATTGATTACACAACACACCTGTGTGATTAAGTCAAGTCTGGAGTATTTTTGTGACGTGTTTCACTATAATAATTGGCTTGTTTTATAAAAAATTATTCTTCCACTATCTGCCTCTATACTTTGTCTCGCTTAATCATTTTTCGTGTCACCATTATTTTCAATTTTCTAAAAGTCATCAAAAGTTCATTTCACATACATACATCGGACTTTCTATCCATTAAGCACTACATATTATCTTTACTCTTAGAGACTAAGGCCCGAACTCAGAATCAATACTTAGATGATTTAAAGGTTGAAATACGCCTTAAAAGTATTATTTTGTACTGAACATTACGCTTTTAAGGCGTAACCTTTAAATCATCTATGTATTGGCCTACTATATTTAATACTTCATCATATGCATATAGAAGATAGGACGTTCTATAAGCTAGTAAAAGCATTTTATTCGTAGTATCGCGTAAGAATTAATGCTTAAGAATAAACTCAAATTTCTTAAGGAAGCACAGTGTGGTTTTTTACTAGTTTATATAAATGTTATCCTTATCTCTGTGGATTTAATGGGCTATTTGTGTATTGATTTTCTCCAAGCAACATCAATAACATTCAAAGTAAGCAATTCTTACAAATGTCGTGTGCTGTCGAAGTGAATCCAAGCTTTACGTTGGCCATTAAACGGTAGTGAAATGTACCCGCATGCCTGACAGAAAACAATTCAACGATTCGCGGTGGTTTGTGTTGTAAAATAAAAATTCTAAGTTTAATTATGTTCCAGTCCACTGCGGAATACACGAGACTTCACTGGGTCTAATAACCTCCTACAATGTATATCCTTAGCATTTTGTTGATTATATACAGAGGGGACAAAAAAAACTATATAACACTATAAAAGTTGACCTGAAAGCACTTTATTTATATTATTTTTACAAATTTTATTACAATTGAAAAATTTCGTTGTATGCTTAAATTGAAATAATTTTAACTGGTTTCAATACAGGTTTTGCGAGTAATCGCATATTACAATAGGATTTGTACATAAAAAAATATTTTTTTATAAGTGACATCGCGTCGGTGTCACCAATTTACCCTTGTTACCGCAGATTCGTGTAAAAGAAATGATTTATCAAATGTGGTAAAGTAATTAGACCATTCGTGCTAACTGTTATATCACTGTTTATATACAATGCAACTAATTGACTACATATTACGATTTTGGGTAACAATACTAAAAGTTACCAAAGCGTGGTTGACTAAATCAAAGCGGACGACGGAATGTTGATTCGAACTCGGACGCCGTCCGATTAGTCTGAATTATAAGAGGCCAACAGAATAAATTGAAAAACTTCTTACTGGGCGTTCGACAGCGATAATTGTGAAAAGAGGCAGTGTAATAAAGTACAATCAAACACTCTGGAAGACAAGTATAAAGTACGCCACAAACTAGTGGAAGTCTTTCTATAGTGACACTTAGGGTGAATAAAAACAGTGGTCCAATTATGTTCGTGTCCAGTTATTTTGGTGATTAAATAAACTTAATTTAATTTCAAGTGCTGCATTTGTCTTCCACCACCGCAATTCCTTGACAATTTATTTCGCACCGGGAAGAACCGGGAAGAAAGAAGCTGGAAGAAGCCACCGTGCGCTAGTGGAAATATGCAATATAAAGGAACACGGGAAAAGAAAAAGCCGAAAAATCCGATTCCAAGATAAAGACGAAGACTGATGCTTCTGCGACGCCGCTGGATATTTCCCTCAGAAAGCCTCCTTGGATAAGGCGTCTCGGTGAGATGTGAAATTCTAAATTTAAAGGCTCAGGTTCTTTATTTGTTTAAGTGTGTACACGATTAAAATGGCCATCTCTGTGTAATATAATATAGTACGTCATGTGTATTCTCTGTTTTGTGGTTTGGAACTGCATACAAGTCTGAACACCGAGCTATGAATTTTGTCCTGGCAAACTGTCTGGGGAATTCGTGCACAGGGTACAGTCCCAACAATGATTTGTTAACAGAAACAAAGGAGCGTGGGATCTTACCGCTGCATCTCTCCCGTTCCGAGGAGATATTTTACCGCAGTAAGTAACGTTTATGAATTAATGGCGATAAAATAGTCCACCCGTAATTATATTACGTCGAAAACGCGCATAATGGCGGAAAACAATCACTGTTGCCAGCATGAAAAAAATACCGCGATAGAGTTCCTACCGAACGTCATAGAATGATCTGGTCTTTTTATTTATTTTTTACCCAACATACCATCGTCATGTTTTCATTGACCCTAATAGAGTACAGAGTATAAATATTTTATGAACATTTTGAAGAAGAAGAAATTATATAAATATCATTATGAAGAAAGTAAGAAAAATTTTCGTATGGTGAAGATATGTAAATAATGTTTTAATAATAAAGAAATAATAAATAATATAATATTCTCATTGTCTTGGCATATCTTTATATTATCTATAATAAATAGTTGTTTAAAATTAGTAATAAATTTAATCTTATGGTTGGTATAAATCAGTTTCATACACATCTAATTTTATCATTGAAATTTTAAATTAAAGTCCACATTTCTGCTTAAATGATATTGAAACTTCACAGATGTCTTGACATATCTCATAGAAAATTAACGCGAGCCTAAATAAGAACGTCCCATTATTTTGTCTTGGCATAACTATGTTGCGATACTTACCGTACGGAGATGTCCGCATTTATAATCTGTCACCAGATTGCACGTGCATCACGGGAATGGCAAGTTATATTTTTTTTATTTAAAGTTTTTTAATTTTTTATATTTTAGTTTATTTTATTGTCAAGCTATATTTAAATCATTTTTAGAATATATCTGATTGCGTAAATTGGTTAGATTATGTTATAAAACATTTTGCATATTTTCAATAATGAAAAATAAGTTTTACAGAAACGCACAGTCACTACTAGAAGATGTCTCCTAGACTAGGAGTTCATTCGCGTAACAAATTTCACCTGCGCCTCGATTTAATTTAGTCAAATAACTAACAAGCATAATTCAAAAGAATTCTACAATATACGTTGACGTAGAATAGAATTAAAATAACTCTACTCAAGAGGAGATCCTTAGTTGGAATCATATGTGATTATAAGATTCCAAATTTTATAAAACAGCGCTTAGCCCAACTTTGCTCTAGGGGTCAGAGAATTGGATGAATATAAAATACATTTAGAACAAGACAAACAAAACATTTTTAAACAAAATTCAAAATGAAATAATTGATTCAACAAAAAAATGGTAAAAAGAATACAATTAACGAAAACAATAAAAAACATTTTTAAATTTTGTTGAATTTTTGTCATGGACGTTTTGTCGTAGAACCACCATATTGGCCATCATCCCATTGATTGCTTCTTCTTCTTGTGCCCTGTTCATTCAGCGGACGTTGCTATCATTACATTATTTACTGTGGCCCGGAATAGCTCTACAGTAGACTGGCCGAACCTCTGTCTTAGGATTTTCAGTCATGATGTTCACTTTCTTCGCAATCTTTCCCCATTATAAGGTTCAAGATCTGGTACTTCTCTGTATGTCACGTTACATGTCCGAGATATTTATGTTTTTGGATTTTTACAGTTTAAATTACTAATTTTTCTTTATTCATCCGAACCATGACATATTCGAAACTCAGTCCATCTAGCTATTGAGTATTTTTCTGTAGATCTTCATCTCGAGTGCTTCAAGTCACCTTGCAAATTTTTCGGCAAGCGTCCATGAAATAATATCGAGAACACGAAGCATTTGATTGATTTGTTCGGAAAATCTGTTCAGTAGACTAGCCAAACCATTGCTTTGGGTTATTTAGTCGAGATTTTCTCCTCCTTCAGGGCACCGATTTTCAACTGTCTTCCCCTGCATTGTGAGATGCAATCTCTGATGTCTCACTACACACCGGATTCAATAAAATTATGGGATTTTTATTATTTGAATCACTATTTTTTATTTATTTTCCGAACCATAATATCTTCGAGAGTATATCATTCCATCCAGCTTGTATTAAGCTTATTTTTCTAAAGATCTAATTCTCAAATGCTGAAAATTGCTTTTTTCAGTTAATAAACTAGCTAAACACAAAAAGGAAATGCATTGTGTGTCGAAATAAACCAGTGAGACTACTGCGTGTGAGAATTGAATGTTCTACAATTGATAAATAAAATGTTCCATCGATAATAGAGTGTTAATGTACGATATACCAAGAAATAGTGTAATTTTTAAAAAGTGTTTAGTTTAATTTGTGTTAAGTGACTTTTCCATTTAATAATTGATTAATGACCTTTAAATAAATCGCTGATTAATTTCTCTTGTTGTCATTTGTCACTCGAAGCCACGACCCGTGACAATACTATATAATATAAGACGCGGCGTTAGTATAAGACTTCAGAACAAAAACAAAAACATATTTTCATATAACGTTAAAGCGTTAACTTTGTGGTTGGATGTAATAATTAATTTTATTAAACTTTTTTTTTAATTTTATTATTTTTATTTTAATTATATATAATAATTTATTAATTATTAATTTTAATTAAACAACTCTTATTAACTCCTTAACGGTTTAAGTGGTTATGTATCAAGCACTTAACTATTTAAGTGGTCATGTATTTACCACTCAACTTAGCACTTTTTATTAACCACTTAACTATATAACTAGTTAATACAAATTAATAATAATAACTGGTTAATACAAATTTGTTTAATTAAAATTAATATAAACAAAAACACTTTATGAAATTTAAAAAAAAGTCATAAAAACTTCTTTTTTTTAAATATTATTTTATATACAGAGAACCTAAAATCTTCGGCAGTCTACCGAAAATAATACAAAATACAGTGAATATAAAGAAATTTAAAATGGAGTGCAAAAAGTTTACTATGAAAACCTTTTAAATGGGTAATGGTGACTATATACTGCAATATGTTTATGTAAATTATGTCCATACAGTACAAAATATGAACATAATTTACATGTCATGTCATAGCCCATTTAGAATAAAATATGGAACTGAATAAATAGTGAAATAAATAACTAATACAATATCATCGGTCGACACCAAAATCCTGTTTAATTACTTGATGCATTTTGAGTGCAGTTTTCTGCATTTTAACATGTGCAACTGCCTTCCATGCGGCTGAACTAATGCGGTCGTTTTAACAGTTTCTAATTACCTGCAACCTTCCTACCACTGTATACTTAATAGAATACCAATTATTAGATGCATTTTGAGTGCAGTTTTCTGCATTATTTTAATATGTAGCGAACTGAATTTTGTGCCGTTGAGACACCATAATATATTATCTGTTTTAAAATATTCAATTATATTAATTATTAAATCGGCACAAATTATGGCGATAACGCAGGTAGTTGTATTGTATATAGTAAGAGAGTGTAACATCCGTTCGTTAGAATCCGAATTTCGTTCGAATTTACGGCTAAAAAAACGAAATTAAAAGGTCGGATATGGAGATTGAACCGGCCGCCCAACGAATGTTGCTAAAGCCGCCTCTCCGTGGACCGCCAAAAACACTTTTTTTTAATAGAGATGCGAACACGGATTACGTCACATCAATATTCTTACTATTTTCAAATTAAGCTAAACGCTTTATATGTCTAACTTGCTAATCTGGAGTGAGGTTCGAACCCACGACCTTTGGATCACGAGGCGGATGTCCTAACCATAAGACCAACAAGCTACTCGTTTTTATATATACTTAGCAAAGACGCAAACCAATGTTCCGTCATTTTTAACGAGTTGCAGCTAGTATCATATAATACATAATTTTCCAAATTAATAGATGTGTGGTTGGTCATGGGCGGATTGTGAACTTTACATTATGTAAAGTGATTGCTTAAGCCAGCCTGTGAGAGGTCACATAAAAAGCTTTGTCTTTGTGAGACATCTATAATTTATATTAATTAATGATAATCCTTCTGGAGACAAAATCCAGTAATTGCGTTTTTAAAAATTGTAATACAGGTACTCAAAAAATATTGTACATAATTATACTATTGTCATGGTTAAGCATGAAAATAATTTTTTCATTGACAATCGAATATACATCGATGGGATTAAATGCGTTGAATTGTTTATTTTACACTATTTTTAAATACTGTTGATATTACTAGCTGTTTTTATATTGGTTTATTTTATGATCTTTATTGATTTTGTTCTTGTTTTTATGCTTTTTATAATATTTTTTTCTTAAAACACATAAAATATATTTAAATATGAAGCGGTTTCTCCAGAACGGGCATAGCAAAAATCACAAAACTCTAAGTACCAGGAAAACATCATGAAAAAATTACTAGCAGAAAAGAACCTGAAAGACGAAGGACAGCCTTGTTGAAAAATCTATGACAATTCGAGAAGTCCAACTAATTCGAGCTGCTAATTACATAAAAATATTTTTTTATATGTGTAGTTAGAAAATGTTCTAAGAACATACCTACACATATAGTTACTGGATTCCGTCCCCAGAGGAATGATTAATTAATTAAGATAAATTATAGAAGTCCGCCAAAGACTAAACTATGAATATGAGAAACGTGTGTGAAGTCTTGGATACAATAGTTTAGAAACTAGAAGGAATATTTGATTACGCATTTTATCGATTTTTGTGCGGTATGATAGATAATTCTGGAACTATGCAGAGCTTTGGTTTTTATGTCTTTGATAATTACTCTACACAGTGTCACCATAGCTTGTTTTACATTCCAATATACAGGACCAACCTGTCAATGGTTATGCCTATTAGAAGAGCTACTGCTATGCTGAACAATATCTATTTTGATCTACTCCATGTCTCTGAGAGGGATTTCCGAAGCAGAGTTCTCCTACACCTTTGATATGAATGTTTGAGATGAATGATTTTATACATACTTAATATGTGTTGCTTATTAAATTCATAATATTTATGAATTAAAACGTTTGTAATTCAAACGGTACATAAAAAATTAGTAAATAAATTGATAGTAAATAAACTGAGATTGAAATTATTTTTATACGATGGCCCAGGGCTTACAACCTGTATGATCTGGCTTAATTGATCACTCTACCGTAATAAAATCCAAACACCATAGTTTTTTTTAAGTTGATCAAATCTGATAATCTATCGTTTATATGAATAAACTATGCTAGAGATATCTATAGTTTTTCTAACGGATACATAGATTTTCGCAGCTGATTCTCATATTCATAGCTTTGTCTCTGTGAGACATCTATAATTTATCTTAATTTCCTAATAACATCTGTAAACACTGATATAAAATAATTGTCACCAACACGATCGTAAACGACCACAAACAAAAAAATAATATCTAATATCCAAACGGAAAAAGAGTTTCAGACCTGTTGACCTTAAATTAGAATGACATAATGTTATAACTGTTTACACAAATTATGTAGAATGTCAATGTCGATGCCAAAGGAGAAAGGATAGTACTTACAAGGGGAATGCGGGTAGTTTAATGTCAATACTTTAAGGTGACTATAGTAAATACTGGTTTCATGCTTTTTATGCGCTGCTCCAATATATATATATATATATATACTAAATAATAATAAATGTTATTATAATCATAAAGTTGATACTTATAATTTTCACGCGTTGGGGAGATTTAAACGAATGCAAAGCGTCCATAAACTTACTTACCATCACGCCGTTTCCCCGTAGGAGTAAGCAGAGAGGATAGAGCGCCACACTCTGTTCTAAGATACAACTCTCGCCTCATTCATACATCTTCGCATGCAAGCTCGGTCCCCGTCGGACCGTCTCTCAGTATCTGAATAATCTGGTCGTGCCACGTCTTCCGTGATCGCTTCCTCTTTCTATCACCGTCAACACTTGCGTTACATACCTTTTTAACCATCATTTCTTTATTCATTCGCTCAACACGTCAAAACCACCTGACTGGCCCTTTTTTAATTCTATTAATTATGCTTAGATCAGCTTACAATCATTTGTAATATCATAAATGGATGTCTAAGGGATCTCATCTCCACTGCATTCAGTCTACTTTCGTTCCTCTTCTGCAAGCCAGCTCCAGCTTCGCGTCCATAAAGCTTGTGACAAATGGTTAACATTATCAATTTAATTTACTGTAGTCGGGAGAAACCAATCATAATTAATTTGGCAGTAGACTGAACGTTGATTTAATAATTAAATGAGCGATATCTACAGTACATGGAAATGTACGTAGATGTATGTATGTAAAATGTAATAATATGAGTTATTCAATTTCAATTCAATCTATTTTATTTACCATGTGTGTATTGGAATTATTACATAAATTTAGTACGTAGTAGTAAATAACGTACCGTAGACACTAAGTGCGTTATTACATGAATTTACCACACGGTAATAATACGTTTTGTTTTACTCGTTCGAAGTGGATCCAATATCAAGCGACCTTATTTTAACCTGAAAATTTTTACAATTGTAAATACAAAAAAAATTAAAATGGCTTGTGGTCATACATATTTAAAATAAAACTTGAGTACTGACATAGACCGAATCTCGTTACGAAATTTATTTATCCACAAACGCATCTGGGTCTTTTCCCATCCTTGCGCTGGCAAGGCAGGGGTGAGATATTTCTTGAAAAAAATTAATAAAACTACCCCTCCTAAACAAACTGCAATTTAAGATGAAAAACTAAAATAATGAAAAAACGCAAAATATTCTTAAAATAATTTCTGTATCTTAAACTTGTGGCACCCATGTCTAGCAGGCGCGTGCAGTGAGAGTATTGAAGCATTACTTTTACTTACACATATTTGGAAAAAATCAAAATTAAATATTTATCAAACGGAATATTATGAAATATTTAAATCAGAAAACTATGTTTATTATTGTGATAGGAATATTGCGAGATATATATTTTATTTTAATTATTTTTTTAATGTATGCTTAGGAAACAGTTATGCAATTTTCCCACTGCACGCACCTGATATCTACACATTTTTTCATAAATGAAAATTCATGAAATTTTTAGAAAATTGCATGTTCGAAAAGCTACAATCCTAAAATATTCGAAAAACAAAAATAATTCCTTTCCCATCTTAATAGGTAGGTACAGACATTGTTTTTAAATTACCTGAAAATTATAATTAAAATTTTATTCACGTCCAGTCCCACCAACACAAAAATGCAAAGCAGGCGTTTTTAAATAATTAATTTTTTAAATGTCAAAAACGAATTTAATAAAAGTACATTTTAACAGAGTTTAGTTAAAAACCATTACCAGATTTAAGGTCTACCTGTTTCGAGACGTACCCGTCTCTTCGTCAGGACCAACACTACACTACAATACACCATCTAAAATATACATCACAACACTATACACCACAACCATAGTATTGTTAAACTTTCGCCAATGTTTATCACATGGGTGTTAATCTTGTCAGAGACAAGCATGCACTAATTTGCCTATAGAACAATCAGGAATCTAAGAGGGAGAGAGAGTGAGAGGGGGCGGGATCTAAAATGGGTGTTACCAAATCTTTTGTGAAAGTTAAAGTGAACAAAGGGCTCTATGGAAAATTATTAATACTATTAATAATAAAAGTACATTTCTTCCGCAATACCCAGTGATTTGTATATATTACAGATACGCTTATACATTAAGGTTCTTATTTTAGTCAGTAGATTTTTTCAAATGTATACTTGATAACTACTTTTAAGTTATAAGCATATAAGTATATCGTTTCCTTAGAGATGTTTCTATTTCTACGCTGTCTCGTACACACGTACAATACACAATGTATCATATTTTATTTAAAATAGTCTCTTTTAGGTAAATCTCTCCATGGCACGCTACGCCTGCGGATACAAATATACCTGGAATTTAATTCTTCGAGTCATAAATTGGAACTTAAATCGGAAAATATCGGAAAGTAAGTTCTCTCCCCAGAATCACCCATCCTATTCTGCAGATATGCACTAAAATAAACATAATTAGTTTGGGAGGGGTAGATTATTTTTACGATTATTTTTCCATTTTATAGGTCCATAAATCGATCTGAGCTCCTGGCATAGTGGCCGGTAATGTATAATGTTAATCCTGTTAGTTGGGTTTTGCTGTTAGCTGGATTTTGCCCATTTTTTTGCTTTAAATATTATAATTTAATTTGCGTTTTCAACTTGTTATTTTTAGATAAAGCATTATTTATTAAAATATAGGTAGAGTTATTTCATGAAAGCATTTTACGGGTTACGGTATATACGGTTATTTATAACATATGAATATAAAAATTCTGATATACGGGGTATACCTACATGGTATTCTTCGGAGGAAGGAGAAATAAATCAAATTCAAGATAATTAGGTATTAATATTTAAAGCATTAAATTTGTGGTCACTAATATCAATTTCTAAGTTGTATGAAAAAAACCTGTTTAACAAAAATTATTTGACTAAGATAAAAAACCCACTGTCACCATCACTGTTTCCAGAGAGGAATATTTCAGGGGCTCATTTTTCCCTATATTGCGAAATATTTTTCGATAAATAATTTTGTTTTATATATGTTTTTTATCGATAAATCCATTTTTTGTTGCCCGTTGCTCTTATCTCAATGCCTGAGTCACGAATAACTTTTTCTAAAGCTATGTTGAATAAGAGGCAGGCCAATCTATCTCTTTGTCTCACCAGGTGGAGCGCTTCAAAGGGCTCGGATAGACCACTGCCAACCCCGACTCTACACGTTACTGGGGACATGCTTAGTTTCACCAGATTGATCAGCTTACGCGGTATTCCAAACTAACTCATTTCATTATACAATGCGTTCCTATTTATGCTATCATATGCGGCCTTGAAGTCTACAAAGAAAACGACAAACTCATACTTTTTTTTATTTATTTATTTCAAAAAAATCCTTGTTTACAAATAAAGGTACTTAATACTAGTTTAACAATAAAATATAAGATAAATTACACTTTTTTTTTGTTAAATTTGTGGATTATGCCACTCTACTAGGCTACGCCTGTCCCAGAGTGGCGTTATAGAACACAATTATAATATTTTTTTGAATTCGTCAGTGATATTTATTTTCATAAGGTAGTAATTATATATCTAAAAAGTATCAAGTGTAATGTCATACACATGTATATTTCAGATTTTGGCGGCTACTGTATAAAATCGCTGTAAGGGTTTCGCACTAAACTATTCGTCTTCTTCTTGTGACTTATCCTTTCAATGGACTTTGGCCAGCATGTCGACTGTCATCACATTATTTTCTGTGGCACAGAATAGCTCTACAGTAGAATGGCCAAACCACCGTCTCAGGTTTTTCAGTCGTGGTGTTCTCATTCTTCCAGGCCCCCAACTTCCGGCAATCTTTCCCAGCATTATGCGATGCAATATCTTCTACTTCTCTGAATATCTCATCACATGTCCGAGATATGAAAGTTTTCGTATTTTAATTGTCCTTACCATAATATTTACATTCGTAACTCTGTCCATTCAGCTTATTTTAAGTATAATTCTGTAGTCGTCTCGAATGTATCATGTTACCTTATAAAGAATAGCTTGTTGGTGTAATGGTCATAATCGCCTAGTGATCTGGTGGTAGGTGGTTCGAGCCCCGTCCATTTCAGGACACCAGTAAGTTAGTACCTACTATTTTAATAGCACAAGCGTTTAGCTTTTTTAGAAAATAATAAGACTATTGATGTGACACGTATTCCGTGCTCGCATTAAAAAAATAAAAAATATAAATCTTTGAGTCTTCGGACTAAACTGTAAGGAGATGAAAATGCGTCACGGAAACTTATCTAGCCAGCTAAACTGAAGTTGAGGGCTGAACACAGAGCGGCACCTTGCGGAGCAGGTCCAAACTAGCACAGTCAGCTGCGGGTGGGTAGTTTCATGTTCCCTTCCTTTGCAACTCTTCTCTTCAGGGTCCATCATGATGGCTGATTTTGTGTGCAAAGGAGCTGAATTGATACGGAATTGCAAATGAATCCCGCTTCTTATGTGCCGTCTCCTATCGGAGGTTGGTCATTCTGGCAATTACGATTTTATTTAACGCCGCACGGAACAACTCAGTCTAGTTACTCATATACCACCCCCTCAAGTTATACAGACATGAGATGCGGCATCGTCCGACGCTTATTTTACTATTTATTTTCCCCTGGATTATGAGTCGGTTTAGAATATATTTTGGTCCTCTAATAATATGTCCGAGATACTACAGCTTTCTTATCTTGATAGTTTGCAGCCCTTCTCGGTCTTTTTCCATACGCCATCATTCGTCACTCTATCCACTCAGGAAACTTTCAATATGCGTTTGTAGATTCACATCTCAAAAGACTCGATTTTGCGGATTACCTCTCGGTTAAATGTACATACCTCCACCCCAAAGAAGCGAATGGAAAAAATATAACACTGAACCACACGCATTCTAAATTTTAGGTCACGGTTAGAAAATAACGGTCTCAGAATGAGACCGTTATTTTGAGAAACGCACTTCGCCATCTCTATTCGAGCTTTTACTTCGTGAGATAGATCCCAGTTAAAATGAATCCTTAACCTTTGCTTAAATCGCTTTTCTAATCGCAGTTTTCGTGATAAATTTTACTGATTTATATATAAAGATTTATCTTCCCCAATGATGATGAAGATAATTGAATGGAAAAAAATAATTATTTTTAAATCTACCTATCACATACTCATACTTAGTATTTGTGTGTGCCTATATATTTTATACTATTCCAAAATATTCGTGTGCTTTTCAATACACACGCATTCATTAATTTCCATAAATACCATAAATTATTTATCCCACAATTTTGATTAATTTTGATGCAATTCGCGGTGAATTAGAATTCCATAGTGTGTTTTGCAATCCTTTCTACTATTCAATTCAATAGCAATTAGATATTTGGTTGAGCAAACATATGAACTTAAAATATTTAAATGATGTCACTGCATATGAATATGCAATGCAATTGCATGACAGAGAGGACGTGATATTTTCACAATAGAACAATATTATATATTTCCTTTGTGTACTGTGATGCAGACTGGGAGATTGCACAGTTAGAGCATTTGATTATATTTTTATATTATATCACATGCATACACGCACTATCACACATCTGGGTTATGAAGTTATATACCCTTCATATATGATACAAACAACAAATTATTACGTTAAAAAACCATTCAGATTTGAAAAATCCAAAAAAAAAAATTTTTTTAACGAAAATTTGATAGATCTTCTTGATCATTGCCACGAGTCTGCTTGCAAAGTTTCAGCTCGATTGGATTACGGGAAAGGGGTTTAAAATGGATCCAAATTTTTTTCGTCAGACAAGAAGACAAGCAGACGCCACGAGTTAATATAAAGGGAGTAATAACTAGAAACATAACGCCAGCTGCGTCAGATACATGTTGTAAACAAATGATCGATTTAAAAAAAAATTGAATTTGAATGAAAGTAAACGATCAACTTCAATTGTTGCTTGAAACCGCTTATAGAGTGTAATATTTTATATTTTAAAAAAATTTTAAAGATAAATCAATATGCGAATACAGAATACGCGTGGCATCAATATTCATATTTTTTTCAAAATAAGCTGAATGCTTTTGCTATGAAAATAGGACTAACTTTCTGGTGTCCTGGAATAGGGCTCGAACCACCAACCGCTTGATCATAGAGTCACAACCAGTACACCAACAAGCCACTCCAACAATTTAAATTGTTCTATATATTGTGTTGCTTGTAATACTTATTGCGAATTATAAAATAATTGATAATTACGAAATTGTCGATTTATTGTTATAAAAAAGTTTTATTTCTGAGATATTTCTCAAAATCCTTGAAATTCATAACATGAACCCCCATGAACTTTGAATGAATCCCTGATATTCATTGTATGAACAAATTAAGTAAGTGTATTAATGTTTATACAATGATGTGCGGCAGTTTCTCGTGTAATAATTGTAACTTGTTGCTAAAACACAGAAATGTGTTTTAGCAACAAGTTACCATTAAAAAATAATTTTAATGTTAACTTTCATGTCCGTTATGGTTTTCAAAGTTTCTACTAGTTTATCGTTGAAACTGTTACTACTCATATTTACTGCCGCCGCACTGTTATCAATTAGTACTAACGCTAACTAGACAAAACGATGAAATTTAGTCTCACAACTATTCTCCTAGTAATTTGCGTAATAATAATAAAAATAAAATAAATTTTTACTAGTATGTGCTTACATGTGGACATGGCAACATTGTAAGGTCGCTTTTTCCAGGCGGAAGCGCAGGTCAATTCAACAACTTGTATTTTATTCATACCCCGTCAAATAGTCCTGAAAAGGACTTTTAAACTCCCGACGTTTCGAACAGGTAACACTGTTCATTCTCAAGGGCCTCTTATTTTGAGTCCTTCTCAAAACCGGACGAGTAAACCCGACTGTTCGGGGCAAGAGCCAGAAAAAAAGTGAATTGGTGCTAAAAGTTATTGATTTATCTATTTCTTTAATAGCCGAATTTGCGAACGGGTAATGACTTTACTAATTGGTTTTTCTATTATTGTTGAATTTTGTGGGTTAATTTTCAAAGTTGGGTTTTTTCCAGGAATTGCAGTATTACATGTTTGTCTTTAAGATATTAATTAGTCCAGGTATTTGGGATTCTTTTTAACTTTTTTTTAACAAGTTAAGGTTAGCTATGGTATATACATTATCTTTGTTTTTTGCTATTAAGCTCTGCTGAAGTTCGCCATGAAAGTCTTGTTGATAGTGGATTCCACTTTGATCCTTATACGTACATGTGTAATTATGTACATGTAAAATAATACGCCGTTTCTTACACATTCGTTAGATTTTATTTGTTTATAATCATTTTGACCATACAACGTTGTAAAAAGTTGTGCTATGATTTAATTTTGCTTTAACTTTTTTATTTGTGAACTGTGAAAATAATTCATATTAAGAATAAAATATTTTTTCATCAATTTTCATTCAGTTTCAATTGTGAAAAAAAAATTCTATGATACATGGCTTTTGGAAATAAAAAATTAGTTCGTATCAATAAAAAATAAAATTAGTGCACGACATGTCAGACAATCGATTGATAATATTTGGTTATTTTCGTTCTGCCATCAACACAATTACTTACAACAACAATTAATTTTTCCAGAAGAATTATTAATTTTTCCAGAAAACTCACTCTTTTTTATATTGTTAATTAAACAGTTGCCTTTTTGAGTGTATTACCATTTATTTAAATTTAATTAGTCTAGAATCAATTAAAGCTGTGCAAACATTTATGAAATCCTCAATACGTCTATTAAATATTTTAATTTTATTTTATATATTTGTTTGGAAATATAACAGATACAAGTTAGTGATATATGTAGGTAAGAGTATAAGAGTATAAGCAGACAGTATCAAACAAGTTGACTTATATCCTAGCTTATTTCATGTAGACAATAATTTTGGAATATAAATAATAATAATAAAAGTAAATAAAAAATAAAAGACAAGAGTATGTAACAATAGTAAACAAAACATTACAAAATAAGTACCTAACAATATTAAGCATATATATATATATATATATATATATATATATATATATATATATATATATATAATATATATAGATATATATACTAGAATTAATCCTTCGAACCGTTTCTGCAGCACTGGTGCCACAGTGGAACTCGTACTCGTAAATAACGCGATATTTCAAGTTTTCCATTTTGTAAACTGAGTGACGCAAAGAAAAAAACAATTGAGGAAAAAACAAATGAATTATAATTTTCAAAACACAAATACATGAGTAAATAGCTATATAAATTTGGATTTGGAATTCCTAACCAAAGAGAAGATATTTGAGATCAAATTTGCCAGTACGGCAAAACGCCAATTTCATATGTAAGGACCTAATATATATATTTTATATGAATGGAAAACGCGTTTTTTTATTCCTAAAATCGCACCAGTGCCTACTTTTTTGTCCGGTTATCCGGTAATCATTATCTTGCTAGCAGCACAAAACAGCTGGACCACGGGTTTCCCGAAGCACTACCTTAGGCTTTTCAGCCAGTCCCTCGTCTTCCAAAACCTCTTTTGCTCGCAATTTCGCCTTAAATTATGAGATCTGCTACTTCTCTGGATGTCTCATGTTATGTCTAAAATATTTCAATTTCCGGATTTTGATTGTCTTAAGGATTTATTTTTCCTTTCGCTTCTAGATATACTTCCTAAATGTTTCAAGTCCCTCCAGCTTTTTTTAGTAGTGTTCATGGCTCTATTCCATTCCGTATAAAAGTAGAGGGAACACATCATTCATTCTCATTCGCAAATTTAAATGTATGACACGGCTACCTTTTTCATCCGGAAGAATGCAGTTCTGGCTTGTAAAACAAACAATGTTCTACCTTGATAGATAGAGATATTAAATGTTACGTAATGTATCAATTTTTTCGGTAGTCCATAGAAGTGCAAAAATAATTTTGTCTTTGTAGGAGCTCAAAGTTGATGACTGTGCGCCGACTGGACCGCCGCGGGTTCTCCGGGCAGGCGGGCGGCACCGGGCTTTGCAAGGTTAATAAATTATTCAGATAAAATACTTCATTATGTGCGCGCGCCATAACTCACAACGTGCCCGGCCAGGTTTTCAGTTTCGGGCAGCGGCACTCGGTGCTCATTTTCATAATACGTCTCAGGTGTGCCTCACTGTTCGGCTCACTGTTTAATTTGCCCCGAGACCCCGCCGGCTGTGCCTGCAACGTGACGCGTCAGGCGGCAGTGTGACGCAAATACGTGTCGTATTTACTTTATTCAATTATTTCGTGTTTGTGCGAGGCAATAATCAAAACATAATGAATCATTCACTACTACCGAAGAATGGAGTTCAGTTCTGTTTCTGATATTTTAAAGGCATTATTATAGCAAAAACTTAATAATTGTCAGTTTTCTTGATACCTATAATATGGCATTTGAGCAATTCACTAACTCTGTTACGCATAACGTTACGAGGTGACACATTTACCCTCACACATGCGCGCATGCATACGCATACATATACACTCATACACACACACACACATATTTACTACCTGACTACTTGAATCACCACTAACCAACACATGTTCTGTACTTACTCACGTAAAAGTTGGCTTTCTTGTAATTGGCCAAAGACTCTGTCTAATTATATCACTGCTTTATAAGAATAGCTTAATCTTTATAAGAGTGTATGAAAGCTAGTTAGTGAAAAATAAATTAATTATCCAACAATTTTGAAAGGAGCAAAACAATAAATGGGCGATAAATACTACAGCAGCTAAATTATGCAATTTAGAGTCGAAATCAAGAACAAGAGAAAATGCGTCCTCTTTCAAATTCTAAAGGATTTGCTTACGGTACCATGTTATTCTCCCATGATATTCTTTCCTCAAGGCTGAGACAATATTTTTTGACTTACAAAAAATTTGAAATATGTATTTTCATCAAGAATATGTACCAGACCCGGAATACTACTCAGCAAGAGCTGAAATTTGCAGGAGCTGTGGTTCGCAATAAAGTAATAAAAAAATTTACCGCATTTTATGGCAACATTCCGGCCTTCTACCACAGACGATGTTTGACCTTGGTCCGACAACTCTGACAGGAAAGGATACCATTTTATATTTCTTCTCCTGTGGATTACTTGACTGGCTCTCTTGATGCTATTAAGAGATAAAGGTCATTCTCTTTGACCTTTCCATTTTCTTCTTTTCCTACCACCATCTTCTCCGGGTTGCCGTATTCGAAACAACATCCATATATTCGTCCAAATTTCCGCACCGCTGCGCTGGTCTCAAACAGCATCTTAGACGATAACAGAAATGCAAGCAGCAATAGCATGACTGTTGATAAAAGTGTGTGTAAATGAACAAAGGAACTAATTTGAAGTTGATCAAATCTTAGTTGCAGAAAAAGGTAATTTT
Organism: Agrypnia vestita; assembly: GCA_016648135.1. Classification (NCBI taxonomy): domain Eukaryota; kingdom Metazoa; phylum Arthropoda; class Insecta; order Trichoptera; family Phryganeidae; genus Agrypnia; species Agrypnia vestita. The sequence goes on along the minus strand of JADDOH010024777.1, from coordinate 374,491 downwards.
AAAAAAAGGATGTGTTTTACATATGCTTTACGGATACACCGAGAACTGATAGATAACGACTTAGATTCCTTTGTATTTTATACAATGAACTTCCTAATGACGTGAAGAAGTTAAATAATATAGGTCTCTTCAATAAAAAAACTCAAAGGACTTGTGTCGGAGGGGAGATTGTATGTAAATCACAATATTTCAAGAATTTAATGTGTTTGTCTATAATTTAAAGTTCTTAAGTGTTTAATTTATTGCATATGGTTCTTCTGTACTATAGTTATTAGGTAGATATGTATAGTGTTTGATATCCCATTTCGGTTTCTTTTTTTATTTGCATTTTGTATTTATAATTAATAAACTGAGATTAGACTCTATAACATAACTCACATTAAATGTGAAATAGAAGCCGGTAGGAATTAATTTAATATTTAGTTTAAAAGATAAACAATTCAACTAGCGGTTAAACTATGATTGCGAGTTTAGTTATGGATGGACACTATTATTTTAGAATAAATTTGTTATCTATTAATGTTATCTACTAACTTTCAAAATGTCTGCTCCATCGTCGGAACAGTGCAAAGCCATTCTAATTTACTTATAATCGAATAATGGTTCCATGTGAACTTGGTTCGCCCAAATGCGGTACACATTTTAGTTAAATGCAATATCCTGGTCATATCTGCGTTATGTTGAACACGTACTTGTTAGCTAGTGGTTAGTTAGTTGGTTAGTTTTTATTCAAATATTTTAAAGTTGTTCGTTGTACAGACCTTTGAAAATTAGGTTGCACGGATAAATATAAGGTTTCTAATTTATTACTCTAATTAATGCTTTGAGAGGTATTATTAATGTTTCTAAAATTTTATTTTTCTCCGCCTCAACCTATTTCACCACAACTCGACAAACACTGTGCCGGTTATTAGAAAAGTATTTTAAATGAACGAGAATAATTTTAACATTCATTGTATAAATGGGTTATTGGCTATTTTCAATTCTGATTTAATATTTCTTCAGGGTTTTTATTTAGTGTGTTAAGGTACAATTTCATTTTATTTTAAAGCAAATAATTTATTAATTTTGACAAATACAAATAAAAAAATTATATTTCCGAAAAATGTGCGATTTAATGGGATATGTGCCTATAATTTTTTATAGAAATTTTAAAATAATGCATTTTATTATTTATTATTATAAATTTTAATTCGCAATGAATCTCAAAAAACTTCGAATAATACAAACTATTTGTTGCCAGGCCAAAACTAAGCGAAATAATGAAGAATAATTATTTATTTACATGGTTTATCTTATTAAGCTTTTACACAATAAAATTCACAGCCCTCATTTACAGAATCAAATCAATTTCCTGGTTCCATCCTAATCGTGTCTTATTATTGCAACAATATCGTGATGGTGGCTCATTTAAATTCTTCCTTATGTAGAACTTGTCCAATAAGTGAGTACTATAAAATCACCGATGTATGAAACGTAATGTTAACGTAATATAAAAAAAATCTTAAGGAACATGTTCAGTACAAGTAGATCACCAGATCTAACCTGAAGCAATATAGTGCAGTTGCATAAATATATACATATGTAAATAATATATACGATACGATTGAAACTTGGCTATGTTTGAAACTTAAATTTAAACAAAATTTTAATATCCCTATGACAATAGACACGATGACAGTATTAAAGAATAAGTGATTTTAGAGAAGAAAATATTTTGAAAGGACTCTATAAATGATCCAATTTTAATATACACATTGAGATTAATAAGATTTTCAATAAAATAACAGTATAAAATTGTGCAATCCGCCATTTTAACTGAAACACTGTCCAGAGTGCATAACCTCACGCCTAAGTGCCGTCACAGTGTCTCTTAAACTGTTTTCGTAGACATAATGCAATGTTTACTATGGCTTGACGTCACGTACACGCCATGACACCTTCGGGCGTTTTTGCGCGAAATTAAAAATAGGTAGATGAAAATGCAATTATTGGTGTAAAAACTTAGTTTATTACTGACATAATGTTATTTTTAGTAATAGTAGACGTGTAGGCACCTATATTAAAGAAGTTAATTTCCAAATCTGTGATCGTGCCTATTATGACGTATTATTCAGATTTAAATATGTCGTAATATTCTGTCATATAAATATTTCATTTAGATTTCAAGTTTTTTCCTAAATATATTTTATATAAAATTTACGTAAACGTCACACTTGACTGCACGCGCCTGTAAAATACATGTTATCCAGCCGCACTCTCGGCTGCCTCAAAAGACGCGACGCGCGACGCGGCAAATTGAGCTTACATGACTGTTTACTAAGGAGCGGTTTGTCTTTGCAGGTGGAGAGAGCGACGCCCCCGCCGCGGGCGGGCATGGAGCCGGGCCCGGGGGACGAGCGCGGATGACCCCGGCGCGCCCGGGCGCCGCGCCCCGCCTGCCCCCGGGACCTCTGGCGGCGGCTGTGGGGGCTCGCGCTGATGCTCGTCTGCCTGCTGGCGTCGCCGTCGCACTCGCTCGACATCAGTGAGTCATTTATTTATTTATTTATTTTTTATTTATTTATTTATTTTTTATTTATTTATTTATTTTTTATTTTTTTATTTATTTATTCATTTATTTATTTATTTATTTATTTATTTATTTATTTATTTATTTATTTATTTAGAGTATTCACGAACTCTCAGTTACAATAAATCGAAAAAAAATATTTAGAGATTTTATTAAAAAAGCGTAATGTTATTTTTTCTTTTTATTTTATAACTATTTTGAAAACGGAATGAGGTCAACTATTGTATAAGAAGTTACGGATGGACATTCGAAATTATTAGTATTGGGTTAGTACAAATATTTTACTCGCGCCTACCATTTAACATTTCCTTAAATAAAAAACAGTGATAAAATGAAGCTATAAAAAGAAAAACACATTTTAAAAATTAACAATCATAAAAACATCCTTTGTATCTTCAAGAACTCTGTATCACAGACGACTTAGATAAACTTTGTTTTTCTTTGTAAGTCAGTAATTAAACGCAAACTATGACATATCCTTATTTCGGTACGGTATTGCAAGCCAATATTTAACCTTAACATCGACACATCCTCCGTTCGGTATCACATTGTGATGTTAGATGATATACACTCACAAAAGAAAACCAAACTTTGAGGTCAGCCACTATTCCAGCTGCAGGAAGGGTGTAAAACCGATCAACCATTGCCAGGCCCAAAGGCGTGGAATTCACCTCTCGAAATATACGGAACAATGCATCAGAAACAATGTTTAAATAAGATTCAAAACGTACCTTTTCGAAAAATCCTTTTCAAAAGATCACATTATTAAATTTTAAATCTAGTATACGACTAAACCATTTTTGAGTAAAGGGTCCATGTGGTGAAATTTTAACAAAAATGGCGCCATATAAAGTATCTATTATTATTATTATTATTTAAAAAAAAACTCGCGGACCTTGAAGTACCTACTCTGGCATAATTTATATTAAGGATTTTGTTTCAGAAATATTCCCGTTTTTACCTATGTCTTTTTCCCAGTTAATAATTCAATATGTTGTCGAATGCTTTATCAAGAGTTCTATAAAATACCTGCATATTCATTAAAATTTAAATGCTTGTCGGGTTTTCATAGCTGCATAGAATTTTGTGTGTACATTTTTCCGGGCTATTCAGCAGTACGTCTCTGACCCGTATGGCCGAGCATCAGATTTCATTGCAGGGTTAATATTGCTTATTAATTGTCATTTTCCCTGATTCTCCAAACAATTTAAAAATTTCAAACGAAAATGAACTTTTTAATATTAACTTTGAACAATAATTAAATATATTACCCAATAAATCCAATACAGCCAAAAAACAACCGCTTAATTAATCAAAGATAATTATTTCACCTACATACATGCATATTTTATTGCTTTTCTTCTGCCTTATTCCACCCTTTTTACACCCAGCCTTACACTCCTATTATCTTTCACTTTCACCTCACATATTGTTACTTATTTCTTATTCGATATCTTAATCAATGCTATATTCAAACATTTGTAAATCTATTGGTTTATATCTCGTAAGATATGTTTCTATATTGTAAAAATCCCTCCCTCAAAAACTAGAAATGAAAAATTCGTTCAACAGAAGTCGAAGAGTCAGAAAAGTTCAGAAAACTTTACACGTATGGAATATTTATATACAGAATAAATTTTGTAGGTTAAGTACATATTATACGTTATTTTAAAAAATGTACTTTTAATTCATAAATTCACATTTAAAATAACATTAAATAATGCTAAATCCTTAGGCAGTTTCTTTTAGAATACGTAGGCCTTTTGTATCAGGTAATTTTGTTAAACGTAATGTTTCCAAGTTACTCAAGCATTACCTTCCTTAGGAAATTTTTTATTATTATTAAGGTACCAACGGGCCTATTAATAACCTAAGAGCTTACTTTTATAAGTTGAAATAAAAATGGTTTATGAGATTACATTAGTCGTATGGTAAATTTTTGAAAACAACCTAAAATTTATGTAGTATATAATAACAACAGAAACAGAAAACAAATTAATGAAAATGTATACTTTCATTTGTAATACAATATTGAATATTTATCGCTAATCACCATAAATAACAAACATACTTCACGTTTTCTGAACGTGTCTGCTCGTAAGCATGATACTAAGCGGTCGACGTACGTACTGTATTGTACATATTATATAAACCATATTTCATATCGGTTCAGGTAATAAAAGTGATGAATTTGAGTGTTTCTAATGCAGACATTATTATTCAATATATCTTTTATATTTTTTTTGGAATAAGTGAAAATCAATAACTTGTTTTCGGTTTTAAAATAAATTTAGTCATTTTATTCTTTCACATCAAAAGACCATATAAATAAACAAAAACTTCATAAATTATGTATTTAGTTCCGTTATTATCTACCATTGTATCAGGTGAAGAAACGTCTCTTTTTTCACAGTTTTAATTTTTCTCTAAAACGAGCTTACTATTTGACATTAAATTTGTTTGTCTACACGGTGTGTAAATATAAATTAAATTTGTGTACATGGTGTGTATTTAAATTGTATTATTTTAAATGGTTTATTTCATAAGAAATATAATACACCCATCAACTATCAGATGATATAACTTTTTTAACAAAATCATTTCTATATTCAGAGTATAACAGAGCTAGTCAACAATGCTTTAGAGGTAGAGTCCTACCTTAATCATGAGTCGAAAATGTTCAAGCAACAATGTCTTAATACGAAGACAATTCAGCAATGAATTACTATGAATATGAAGACAGACAACTATACCTACTATAAATATTTCTAGCTCATTTTTTGTAAAACATTGGACCGTTATTAAAATAACATACATATTGAATATTTATTTAATGAAAGATATTATACTGAAAATTTATTCGCTTTATTACAAGTCGAATGAATTAATTCAATAAAACCTTGCAAAATAAACCGATTCAAGTATTTCCACGATTGTTACCATTTTATTTGACGTCTTTTGAAGCGAATGAATTTTTAATATTCCATATTAGTTACTTTAGCGATATTCCAACGTTTCACAGAAGATAAGCTAAAAATATTGAAATAATTGCTAATATTGAGATCGCTTATCTTCATAATTACTGACATTAGGACAATGCCCGAAAATTTTTGACTCATAACTTAGGCAGAAATCTACCTGAAAAGATTGTGGATTAGCTCTGGATAAGAAAATTTTTTTTTTTTTTTTAAGTCGCCGAACGCCTTTTCAACAGTCGTTGGAAGTAGTCGCATTCATTATGGCTTATTACTTCTTATTACGAAAAGTTTTTATGCATTCGTTTCTGTTACGAGTATATAATATGCCGGTAAATTTTCGATTAAAAATCAATATACATTATATTATAACTAGTGGTTGTAGTCCGGCGTTGCCCGATATTCATATTTGATTATAATTGAGTTTATAATACTTGTTTTATTATATCGTTTATAATCCAATAGAGGGCAATGTTCAACATCATCATTATCTTCATGCCCTTATTCTAGTAGAGTCGGGAGCCCAAAGGCTCGAAAAGGTGTTTCCGTATCCCGCTGTCTTGTACTGCTTCTGTACATTTAATCAGTTAAGCCCCATCCTATATTCGTACATTTTTTTCTGTTGTTTCTCTCAGCTTAATAGTTCCTCTGGTCCAAGGTAAGTCATTTTTGATTTCTCTGCATTTAAGAATAGAGGCTCAATGCCGAGAATGTGCTTTTTGTCGGCACTTCTCACTATGTTCGACAAAATTCTACCTTGGCCCATGTCCGACATGAGCTAGGCATACTAAAAAAAATATTTTTTAAATGCTCAAAGCAGGCCATGCATAAAATTTGTATAGACTGTACGAAAAAACAAATTGATCTTAACACTGTGAAAAAAATGTAGCAAAATTTGCAAAACTTACCTGAACCTGTACTAAAAAAAGAAATATATTTTACAGGCAGGGAAAATACTTTGGATCGGAAATAGTTAAACAGAGAAAGAAATTCCAAAAGACATGGATTTGAATTCCAGGTGAATAAGTTTCAGACATTTTCTTTCTTGAATAGTTCAGACAAGTTTATGTGCATCTTATGCGCAATCAATTGTACTTGAAATAATAAAGTTCTTCGTACAAAATTACATCTTCGGCATCTTGTATTCCATGTATGCATGTATTCCATGATATCAAGGATATCACAACAAAATAATTGTACTTTATCACAATTAATTAACTTACTTTGGATTGTTACACAACTCTCGCCACATCCACATTCATACGTCTTTTCATACAATCTTAAATTTTTAAGTTAACTTAAATTTTTAAGTATCGTCGGGTTGATTGTTTTTCTTCAAAAACAGTACCATTGATTAAAATGACATAATTTAATTGACAGTTGGTAAACCAATCATAGAGATCCAAAACACAAAACAGAACGCAGCAAAGTAACTAGAATATGATTCCCAATAATTATAATAATTTCTTTATCTGCCTGTCCATCCGTCCGTCTGTCTGTCTGTCTGCCCGTCCGTCCATCTGTTCCCGTTACTTCGTTCAACGTCCGTAATTTCGTTCGAATTCACGGCTAAAAAAAAAAATTAAATGGCCGGGGATGGGGCTTGAACCATGGGCCACCGAACCCGGAGGCGGCAATGCTTACAATGTCACTATTGCCAAACCTGCATTATTCGACAATAATACAGTACACATACTAAAATATATTTTCTCTTTGTGTACACTATAAGGATTTTTTCAGATATCAATGGCATCTTCGATATGGTATAATAAATACGAACTTGAGTCCCCTGGCTCTCACTCAGGGGACACGAGTTCGAATCCCGATGCCGGAATATATTTTTTTTATTTTATTCTACTATATATTTTTCTATTTTTGATTATATTTTTATGTCTATTTCATTTATAAATTAATTATTTAATTATATTGTTGTTAGAGTTATATTGTCATAAAACGACAGTACCGCGTTTATTTTTACGCGCAATCGTATCAGTTAGTAACTTTTTTCTGTTGGCAGGGGAAATAGAAAAAATATTTTTTTCAAATAAAAGCTGTTTATTTATTATTTCACTGATGTAATGCATACTTAATTATTCTTTACATTAATTTTTAATTGACGCATAAAAAAATAAAATAGATTTGGTATGGCTGGGAATCGAACCCAGCACCTCTCACATGCTAAACGGGTGCTCTAGGGTTGAATTACTCACGCTTTGAATTACGCCACAAAGTCATATACGAATACATATTAATATAAATCCTTTCTCGATGCTTATAAATATTGCGGGTAAAATTTAATATCAGCGTCGGAAATTTCTTATTTTTTAACGTATAAAAATAAGAATTAATTTAATAGAAATTTACATATCTATCTTAACTATCTCATTAATTATCTGTAACGTTGTTTAATTTCTTAAGCAAGTTTTTATTTGTCATGAAACATAAGTATGTCCTATTTAATGTTTATTGTTAAATCCGCAAAATGTGGTGAATGGAAAGTGTTTGTTTTGACATTTATTTACTCATTTAAGAATATAATCTTACATTTGTCTCACTGATAAAAAGCAATGATACGAAATCCGAGAAGTAAAAAATATTTCAAGGGTTTTAGCGGACATTCAACTTTTTCGTGTAACTTCGTGTAACGCTCGTAACTTCTTTATAGTTTAAAAACTTTTCTCTTTCTTTTTCTTTCTTTTAAATAAATACTTACTTTTTAGGAACCGAAATGTAAAGTACCGTCATTTTTGACGAGTTACAACTAGTTAATAATTTAAAGCAATATCGATATGATATAATATAAACCAAATAACGATATAATATAAACCAAATAATGAAAGAACTAAATAAATCATACTTATTAAAAATAGTGCAAAGTAAAAAATAAATAAACAAAAATAAATAAAAATAAAAAAAATTGTTAAATCAAACAAAGTAAAACAGATTATAGCAAGTACAAATAGAGTTATATAAAATAATAAATATATAAAAATATATAATATATACATATCGACCGTGAACTTGCAATATCTGCTGTCTTTATAAATATAATTTTTTCAGGATCTCGTTATAGAATTAATTTAACAAATTATATTATCTTTCTACTTTTTTACGTATCCTATAAATATCTGTTTCATATTTGTTTACCTTTTGAATAATTGTTAAAATAAAATACCTCTTAATAGAAATTTAAGAGTTCTTATTGTTCTATGATCATAAAAGCAGATAGGTCCTTAGTGAAGATAGGAGATATTGGCGGTTCACAGTCGACATATACGTTATGAGTCTAAAATGTTCAAGCAACCCTGACCTAATATTAATAGTTATGGAGTTATGCAACATCAAAGTTTGCATTCTTTTTTCAATGTTTCTGGCTTATTTTTTACAAAACATTGAAGTATCAAAACAATAACTTAACGACTAAAAAAAGGATTTTGATAAAATTTTAATAAAATAATAAAAACCCTAAAAAAATTCCGATCGGAATGTTTTCCAATTGAAGTTGGAAGGTCTTTATCATTTTATATGACTTGTATTAAAGTAGCTTGTTGGTCTTGTGGTTAGGACACTCGCTTCGTGATCCAAAGATAGTGGGTTCGAACCTCGCTCCAGACTAGCAAGTTAGTCCTATTTTCATAGCACAAGCGTTTAGCTTAATTTGAAAATAGTAAGAATATTGATGTGACACGTATTCCGTGTTCGCATCTCTATTTAAAAAAAAAAGAGAATGAATTTTTCACATTCGATTGAAATTACTGTAATGTAAACGTTTTGAAAAAAAAAAAGTAAAAAATATTGACTTATTTTTTGATGTCGCATATCTCCTTAAATATTGATATTAGGTCATGGTTGCTTGAACATTTTAGACTCACAACATAGGCCAGAATCTATCGGCCAAGTTTCTGCTGCTAGCTCTGGTACACCCTGTATATTTATTTTTATTTATTATATTTATTTATCTAGTAGATACATGTTTTTATAATAAATTGATTCTATGTTATAACATTTTTAGAGACATTATACTTCCCATAATATGAGCCAAAGCTCGAGCTTATGGGAGGAGTATTTACAAGCTAAATTAAAGTATAAAAGCAGAAACCACTTCGAAGAAGTAATTTTTTTTAGTATACAGAAACCATTTGTGACATGTGGGCAATGTTACAATTCATCGTTGTCGAAAATCAAGGATTTGACTTCTTTCTTAAACTAATCGCATTTTGGAATGTTCCTTTCTTGAAATTTGTTTTGCGACAACAATGTATTGTACCATTTAACTCCCAAGTATGTATAATGATGTTGTGCCATGGTGGTTCTTAAAGATGGTATCTTTATTTGTCCCTTTGTTCTATGTCTACTACTTACATTCTAAGGGGTGAAATTTATTTATAACATATTCTTTGTAAATTTGGCATAGGGAGTTTGTTTTGTATATTTTTGTGAGTGACGGTACATTAAATTCTTGAAATATATTTACAGTAGGATAGTCATAACGTTTTTTGAGAATCGTTTTTAATAATTATTTTTTACGTTATGATTTACGGCTGTGCGGTGGACTTACAAGCCCCTCCCCACCCAATAATACCATACTGTTTTGCGTAGGTTATAAAAGACCTAGATCAGTTTTCGCAATCGTTCCACGGTCAGTTTGACATGGTCTTGTCATTTGACATGTTTGTCAATTTGTTGTAATTCCCAAATATTTAATGTTAGACTTATGATTAAGTTTAATTCACTCAGTGTTGCATGCTACATTATTTTTACATTTTATATAATGAATCGTTATATTCAGATTTTTGGAAACTTCTTGAAGTGTGAAAGGACATTTTTTAATATATAAGTAAAAAATATACAATATCCGAAATTCCAAATAATTCAGTAAAAAGAGCAAAATGGAAAGATAACAATGGGAGTGAGAGGAAGGAAGAAGAGAGGAGTGAGGAGAAGAGGGTAAGAAGTTGGGTGAGGTGGCTGGGATCGTGATTGATGGAGTGTGTGTATGCGGTGAGATTAGGGGCTGTGTACAGTAAGTAATTTGTGTTTGAATAGAGTCCGCATATGTAGCTTGTCGGTCAGAGTTTGTCCGATGAAGACACAGAAACGTGTGGTATAGATAGTAATATAGATTCAAAAACGATTTGTATGAGTGGAGATGCTAATATTAAAAATATCCTTAAGTAATAATTATCTACCTGTCATGCTTGCTGGATGAACGAATTCTGTGCATATGAAGTTCTTATTCTGGTTATATGAAAGAGCACGATCATTTGGGTTGGCCTTGATGGAGTGTGGAGTAATAAATAAGAGTAAAGTAAAAGAGTGTAGAAATGCAGTTGCTCTCTGGGACAGTCAAGTTGTCCCCGAAGTAACTTGAGCAGTATTTGATCAGCTGGTGATTTTCTTTGTTACAGGGTTATCAAGTTATGAAAGTCAGTTGCTTCCGTATATATTTCTATAGTGTTATCTAGTGTGAGTTCTTTGACAATTTCCTCGGTAATCTCCGAATCAAGTTGTGAAATAATAATTATCACTCTCTGTCGCTTCAGAAATGCGAACAACTTACGGACGGACGCAAGTTTTCCCTAGCCATTTAGTTACACAGATCTATCGACCCTATCCAAATCCTTCCCTACACGCGCTATATATAATTCGTGTTTTAGCTAATTTTTCGCATAGAAATTAACTAGTGATTATTATTTAACAATTCAATCTTTGGAGCGAATATAGCCGATTGATAAAGATAATGCTTGTATTGGATGTAACTTGACCTCCTCGGACCCATGGTTTTTAAAAAATTTCGAATTTGGAATTCAATATACCACTTATAATATCTATTGATAGGTTAATAGGTAAATAAATAAATAGGTAAAAGAACACAATGCCAAACATTGATCCGAAAGATTTTTTCCAACTGTGAATCTATTTAATGAATGCTCCGAATAATATGGCCATTTATTTAAAAGCTATTGAAACTATTCAAGGTATTTATTTAATATTAATATTATTTTCTCATTATTAATATATTTACAATAGAATATCAAAACAACCAGTTCAAAATAAACAAAAATTATACGAATTTTCTGATTTGCACTTGTCGAATTGCGACATTGTTTATGTACGTGATGGAATGCATAACTTTTTTTGTACCAACATCACATGTGATCACACCCGACATCAGTGGTCGTAAACTTTTTAGTACATTTTGCGTCGTAATAAATATGTAACTTAACTAACTAACCAACAAGCCGTTTTCCCGCAAGGGTAGGCAGAGAATATAAAACGCCATATTCTTATATCTTGGCTCACCACTTTTGCTTCGGCTACATTCATACATCTTTTAATACAAGTTCTACGGTTGTTGAGACTTTTAACAGGGCCATCCTCAAATACTTGTAGTATCCGATTGTTTCAGGTCTTTCGCGAACGTCCTCTATTCCTGTTGCCTCCAACACTCGCCTCACATATTTTCTTAACAATCCTTTCCTTGTTCATAAGTTCCACATAACCCAACCATCTCAGCACTCCTTTCTTTATTCAATCTACCAGCCAGCATTACATTCACTTCTAATTTGTTCATTCCTTACTCTCTCGATTGCCATAATTGCATTTGGAGCACCATTAACTTTGTCCCCCGCAGTCACTCTCCTTTAGATATCATACTCAGCCTTGCCGTCTCTATTGACATTTAAATTAAGGTAATTTATATTCAAATTATATCATTTCTGCTCTATCTGGACACTGTGGTGAAACATTATACGTTGTTACACGAACCGCTTGTTATCAGTCGAATGCGCGAATGAGAGCGGCGATGCTTGTGTAAGTGACACCGATACATTCTTGGGATTCTTTAAACAAAAGGCAGTCTGTTTGTGCTGATCAGTAGTCCAAATTTAATTTGGACGTTCGTTTCTTGAAAATTGGATCACGATTTGAATATTAATTTTTAATATTACCGATTTGTCATCAAAAAGAAAACGTGCTGTATTATCATTAAAAGACAATTTAGATATAATCAATGCTTTGATAATATTTGATTAATAATCTGACATTTTTAATGTAATAAATATGATGTTTGAACGTCAACGATCTCAGGTATTAAAAAACAAGGCAAAAAACAAATAATAATTATTCATACTTTATAATATTCAAACATATTTTAAAAGGTGTATTGAAAGATTACTCGTATTTGCAAATTGGACTTAAATAATTGATTTGCATTTGTTATGATTGTTGGTTGAGTAAGATAACTAACCGTTATGTAACATTTTTATTATATTATGATTTTCTAAGTTTGTGTTATTGCTTTTCACTCTATATTATTACTTTTATATTTTGAATTTTTATTATATTATGTTTTCCTTATGCTTTTGCGTTGTTATATACTTGATTTTTACTTTTTACTTTTTATTATATTTATATTTTTATATTTGCATTTGTATTTTCAGTATTTGATTTCCACTTTGTCATTATTATTTTTTTCTTTAAGCTATCCATTATATAAATGTACACTTTAGCTATTTATTTATAAAAGCCCTGTAGGGTGTTAATAAATAAATAAATGTACATGTCTTTCACTGATTTCAATTTTGATCCCCAATAAGTCCGGATAATCGAGGTTCTACGGCATATGTATTCATTATAAATATATAATAATACGGAAAATATTATTATAATAACAATAATCACCAATTATTTACCGTGCCATGTCATCATGGCTATTTATGTGTTAAACCGTATTCTACAAATGCGCCACAGTAGTTATGAAATATGTATACTTTCATTTGTTTACTTAGAAGTAAGTGGTTTTGAAGTGAATTAAAAACAAACAGAAGATCCCAGAGGGGGTTAGTCGGCCTTCTTTAGAGTTTGTCGTACTGCAATATTTTATTTTAGCTTATAGAGAAGGATCCGGCGACCAGCAGACTCACGTTATAGTATCAAACCTGATATGTTTTCTGAACATGTACACTATAGTTGATAAGAATATATATATATGTAATGACATTTGAGTTCGAGGGATTTTGGCAGATAACGAGTAATAAAAAGACAAAAATAAGTTAAATATTAAAATATTAGGTATCTGGTAATATTATTAAATAATGGCCGGGATAAAATATAAAAAAATCAGATTTGTTACTACAACGGTTATTTATAAAGCTGCTAAGCAAAACAAATAACGTTAATGACGTAGTTATTTATAAAGCTGCAAAGCGTCTGGGGGAAGACGCGAAAAGCGTCTGGCAATCATTAATATGGGTGTATAGTATCGTCCCGTTAAACATATTAAAAAATTTGGTTTGTTATTTTTTGTGCTTAATTTTTAAATCCTTTTTTTATTTATTTATATTATCATAATTACAAACTTTTACTTAATTACTTACTTTTACATAATTACTTACTTTTTTACATTTAGCATTTTCGTAATGGATCGCGCTTCTTTACTTCGATCATACCGCTTCTCTTCCTTGGACCATACTGAACTTATCTGGATGTGGTGCTTACCAAACTAATTTTACAGTACATTCAAAATAGAATATACATGGTGCAGATGCTCTCTGGATACGGAGAGTTTAGATCGAAGCTTTTCGATCTTGGACTCTCCGCAGATCTGTGGTGCACCTATGGCCGTATAGCCCAGACGCCGGAACGTATCCTCTAGGTATGCAAGATAATGAACGACACGAGAGAGGACTTGATTTAGGGTATAACTGGGCAGAGCATGAATGTACCGAACCCTCTAACAAGGACCTGGTTAGGATTGCAAGGAACTTCGGATGCTTCCGTGAATTTGCTAGGGTGTGGGTGTCCCGGTGAGAAATCCTGCGGGGACCTGCGTAAAGAGCTTGGCTCTTGTAGAACTAGACGTTACCATGTCTGAAGGTCGAGGTTGTTACTTTTTAATCTCCCTTGCCGGGTGTCATCCCGTTCTGTTTCCCCTTGTTGGGGGCGGTTTGTTCGATTTTGTTTTGCTGGTCATTCCTTCGACTCGAAGCCATCCACTGCCACCGCCGTGGGATTTCGTCTTTTATTTTATAGTATTAGTATAATTATTTCTTAGTATCGTTTTCTTCATTAAATGTACTTACTTTATTGTACTTCTTCGATTTTGTTATTTTCACTTCTATTTTATTTATAAGAGGTTTGGTTTCTTTTTTATTTATTTTATTTTCCTTATATTTTTTTTCTTACTATTATTTTTTTCCTTTTTATTTTGTTTCTTATTAAAAATTTTTTTATATTATTATTTTTCTTTATATACAATGATAAATATTTATGATTTTTATTTTTAAATAAAGACTTATCTTAAGCGGGGACAGTGAATGGCTTTGTTCTAGCGGCCGTGCCGCTTCGCAATGGCTTAAATGACCGGTGCGGTGCAGCACGGTCCTGCTAGTTAATTGAAAAAAATGTGAACCTGTAGACGATTCAGTAGGCCGATATGGAAGCTTTTGCTCTTAGAACGGTCCTAGGTAAGCGTCCTATTGTGTCTTACACAATAGAATAATATTGTGTTATTAAGAATGAAAAATTTGCTTAAGGGCGAATACCTACCTAGACATTTTGAAAATTTTGATTTTTAAATTTTTGCATTTTCTTAAAGCTTGAGTTCTTAGAAATGGCTGGTGAAAATTTCAAGCAAAAATTAAAAAAAAAAACAAAGTTATAGCTGATAATAATGGCATCCCTTTGTTGATTACGCGCCGCGCCACACGCAGGTAGCTGCTAATTGGGCTCTTTCATAATAGAAACGTTAGATCTGTTTCTATTATATTTTTGAAGAGTGCTTGATGATATGAGAATTCTAAGCAAGACTTATACTATAGACTTGGAATCAATAATTTTATGTAAGTTGAAGAATTTCGCGATTTATTTATTGCTCAATATTCAAAAGCGTTTTACTCGAAACCGTATTTTGTAAATCGGTGACCAAAATATCTCGGCAACCACTGAACCAATCAACTTGAAAGTTCTAGTGGTTGTTCTATACATAATTATCTAGTCTTTGTTGTAAGATTTTTTTAATTTACTTGTTTTTTCATCGGCATAATAAACCCAAATTTTTACCTAAAAACGCCATTTTAAATTCAAACGCTCGCCATTTTGTCAAAAAACTATATTTTCAAAAACCCTTACGTCAAAGACTAAATTATAGTGTCAGTTTTGATAATCTTATTGGTTTTTTTATTGTGATAATTACAGACGAAATGGGAGTGGTCACCGCGGAGGACCTTTTTTTTGGCAGTCGACAGGACCAAGAATTTTCCGCCAATGTTGAATTTTTTTTAATAAAAAATCTTTACATATTTTTAAATGTATTTACTTTCTTGTAAAAATGATAGCAATACCAAAAATCTAAAAAATCGCTTTTTTCTCGCTTCGTAGGTAGGCATTCGCTCTTAAATCATCCCTTCGTTATGATCAATTATTTTTTATATATTAATACATAATAATCAACTCGATATATAATAACCAACAATATAAAAACCAACCATGATAATATTTTGACTATCTTAACCTATAAAACTCAATACAATGTTTCTACATATTTCATTATTCAATTTAGTGCTTTCGCACAAAGGAGTATACGCAGAGAACATCATAGTCTAAGCTTAACCGAGGTGCACAGTTTAAATCCGCACTGCACAAGCGGATTTCCTGCAAAGCATCGGACCCTCCCTATCTCCACACCTATATAGATATCTTAAAAGATAGATTACAGATTATCTTATAATACTCTCCCCAACATTTATCCAAAATTCTAAATAATATCTCGTTGAGTAATAAAACAAATTATATAAATAAGAACTGAGGCTCCCTAATCAGACTCAAGAGCTTCTCTGGGGTCAAGATGACTAATAAGTCTAAAAAAAATTCAATTCAATATGTTAAGATGTAAGATCTGTGTATATACTGTGTACCCTATAATAAAAAAGCCTGGCTTCCATTCAGCGCGGTAACGAACCTTAATAATGAAATTGTCCGTCTCGTTTTCGCAAATTCAGTTTCAATTAAAGTGAGACCATCTGGTGTGTGATCAGTTGTTCGTATAATCGTCAACTCCTCGGATAGAACCATAAATTGCTACCTAGGATTGCGCTTACAACCACATTGCCAATTTCCATATCGTTAAGGCCGACTGAACAGCAATCAGCCACAATCTATAAATTCAAATCTGGACTGAGAGAGAGGTACCTACATCCCTATTTTGAAGTAAGAACTTAAATCTGAAATAATTCAAGAATTTTAATTTATTTTATTCGAAAAGCACAAAATCCAAAAATAACAAATTACGAACTGACAACTTAAACTTATCTGAAAATAATTAAATAATAATCTCATAGAGACGATGCTACCTTTTTGTATGGAAAAGTAGGTACTGAAGTCTTTTTGTGTATCTATAAGGATTATGACCTGTCGTATGGCTGGCTTAAGTGATGAAAGTAGGATAAGGATAGAATAGAAAAGCAGACAAGTGTGAAATCCAAAAGAACTTGAATTCTGAGAAAACACTCGTAAACAACTTCAAAATCTTACAAAACTCCCCGCTCCTAAGTATTTTCCCCTTGAAGACCATACAAAAAAATCACCCCCACTGCTCCGCGACCCGTTACTCTACTCAAATATTTTCATAATTTCTGTATTAAGGCTAGTTATAAAAGACACGACACAAAGGAAAAGACACGCAAAGTGAGCACTGTACCATCTTGTATTTTGCTACAAATTGTCTCATCGACAGGTGAACTCGAGCACCGGCAAAAATTATATTTTCATCCTGAAAATCGTCGAATATACATGACGTGAATCTATTTATTTCTACGCCAATTGCGGGGCAAGTAATCTTATGCAGAAGCCTCCTTGTGAGAGATAAGTGAAGCAGAGGAGCCGTCAATCGAGCAGGCTAGATTAACCACATCACTGTCTGAGTCATCCGCAAGCCCCAGCTGCAATCCCAGCAGCGTCAAGAGTGCAGCCGACAGTACCCCTCCCTCCACCCGACTGAGGTCCAAATGAAATTCTGCAAATGACTTTGTATTTTCGATTCTAAAATTATCATACCGGCTTACGTATCCAAGTTGATTGCCCAAATATTTGAAGATCGTTCGTAGAAGATTTGCGTAACAATGAATAAATTATCCCGAATAAATTTAAATAATTAAAGTTGTTACAAATGAACCGAAAATATTTGCCTCGAATTTGTTCTCCACCCAAGTCACAATTTCTCTGGTTCCGAACACCGTTTCAAGTCTTGGCGACTTGCAAGCTGGCCAGGGAAGATGCTCACCAGGTAAGTTGTTAGCCAATTGCGTGACAGAATGTTTTAGTTCTTTTTTTACATAAATATAGACAATTAGCTGTGCCCGCACGTCTTCCATGCGAAGATTTTTAGAATCTTTGTATAAAAAATGTATGTAAATATATATTTGAAAAAAAAAAGCAAAATTAAATGTTTATCTGACAAAATATTATGATATATTAAAATCTGAATAATATGACAATAATTGTGTATTGACAATATTATAAGACAGATATTTTATTTAGATTTATTTTGTAGATGTTTAGCCTAAAGTTTTTAAATGAAAAAATTAAAGTTTAGTTTAGTTTTTTTAATTGATGAAGGGACCATTGACCGCGTGTTGGTATTCTCAACAAATAATAATTGATGTAAAAAAGTTTATTCTCTTATATTAATTATATTTTAGTATATTCTGACAATCCACCATGATAAAATACACACATGTACAATGTTTGCTAATTAACTAAAAATTATGCAAATAAGCGTCGTTTGTGTCACTCAACGTGAACTTTATCAAAATTATGATCCGCATTTTAAATTTTCAAAATGACGCCGGAAATGCAATTACAGTGAATGCTAAGCTATATTGATCGATGTCAACAGAATTTTTTGTGGCCAAAACTGGATTAATTTGATTTGAATGACATGTGGTATCAACAAGATGGTGCCACATTTAATTCTGCTAATGTGACATTATCACAAGTTTTGGTGAACAAGAAATTAACTGTTAAATGGCCTACAAACTGTTGTTATTCAACTCATTTGGATCACTTTGTTGATGATATGATATAAAAATAATTGGAAATTCAAAAACACCAAAACATTTTACGAATTAAAATCAAAATATATATATATATTTTTTTTTTTTTTTTTAAAATAGAGATGCGAACACGGAATACGTGTCACATCAATATTCTTACTATTTTCAAACTAAGCTAAACGCTTGTGCTATGAAAATAGGACTAACTTGCTAGTCTGGGCTGAGATTCGAACTTGCGACCTTTGGATCACGAGGCGAGTGTCCTGACCACAAGACCAACAAGCTACTTTTTTATATATATATATATATTATATATATATATTATATATATATATAATATTATATATATATATATATAAGAACCTGTGTTTCCCTATCCGCCAAGTTTTCTTCACAACCAGATACTATCACCCCCTGGTGGTTATGGTGGTAGATAACCCTTGGTGTCCCATTGAAAATGTGCGAGTTTGGTGGGGGTGGCTGAGCGTGGGTGGGAGTGAGTGACGAAAATGTGCTTTCTAGCACATTGTTTTGTTATGGGAAGGCCGCAAATACTTCAGATTGTTCCAGAATGGGCCCATCGACTGTGTCGGTAAGTCTAGAAGGTTCTGGAAAAATCCGCTCTAGAAAGTTCTGGAAGGAGAATGTTCTAGAAAATTCCCAAAAGTTCTATAAGGTTCCAAACTAAGTGGTGAAGTGTGCCGGTGAGTCAAGAATGTTTCAGAATGTCCAGTTAAGCTCTAGAAATTTCTGGAAGGGGAGTGTTCTAGAAGATTCCCGAAAATTCTATAAGGCTCCAAACTAGGAGGTGAGTCGAGAAGGTTCCAGAACGTTTGATAAAGGTCTATTAAATTCTGGTGGCGGAGTGTGCCTGTGATTCTATAAGGTACCAGACTGTTCGATAAAGTTCAAGAATGTTCTGGATGGAGAACTTATTCTAGAAGATTCACGGAAGTTCTATAACGTTCTAAATATTAAATCTCAACATCGTACAAAAATGTGTGTTTGTCGGTTTGTATTTTTTTAAAAGCGACTTTTTAATTTTAGATTATTATTATACAATTATTGGTTGAACATATTAGTTGATTGTATTATATAGCAACATTGATATTAAATAATTAATAAATATACTTTTTAATAAAATTTAAAACGCTTAGATTTTTGTTGTATTAATGTCAGCTAAATGAGGTTAGAATTGACTACAATATTAACGTTACGAGGACTTTAAAATAGAAAATAATATTATATTTAAATTAATTATGTGCAAAGGCCTTAAAATCTTCGAAATGCTAAAGTTTATTACGAAAAAATTTAAATAACTAAAATTTAAATAATGCGATATTATTTTTATGTAAATTATGGATAATGTTACACCGTATAACATTTGTATGGAACTAAATAAACAATAAAATAAATTAATAAATATATTAGTAAAATCGAAGGCGTGCGGCGCTTTATTGTTGCTGGAGTTTGAGGACTTGTTGGACTGTTGTGGGCACTTGTCACTTTTATTAAACTTGTTCGTTTTTTCCGTTTAGTCCAAAGATCCTAGTCACGACAGGAAATGTCGGGAACGAGGGTGAAGCGTGATGACGCTCCCGCTGTGGGGTGAAGTTCGCCGCCTGGGAACGAGCGAACTGCGCAACGCAACTTACAAGAATTCGGTCAATTACCGGTATTTAAGGACATTGCGCGACTGGTAAACATTAGAATTTATTTTACTTAGGTACTTAAACCATAAAATAAGCCTAAAATATTATAGCGTATCGTTTTTGGAATTAGTAAATTTGAAAAAAATAATAAGTTTCTAGAAACACGGCATAATACCCGAGAAGACACAGACCAGAAGATTCTGAGTGGCCGTGAAAATCTAAGAACATTCAAAATGACTATTAATTTTGTATCAAAACCACTATTAAACTAATCCGTTTAATAATTTTTAATTCGTTGTTAAAATTATCCACAGATAATGGAATATGAAAAGTTAAAAAGGCTGACTTTCGAAGATATAAACCGATTTTATTTTTTTACGTTTTTCTTTTTAATAAAAGAGGTTTCTTTTTACACCACGATAAAGCGATTTGAATAGAAAAAAATGTTTTTGGATCCACCCAAAGAATATATGTACTGTAAACGTTCTTAGTACTGTGGCTGTTAAAAATTTATTTTCTCCTTATGACTATTTTTATATTAAAGCGTGTTTTCATATTTTTAATAGAATACATTATAAACATTTATGATGAAAATTCATTATTTTGGTTACATCGAATTTTGTACGTTTCCATCCGGATTTAGATTTTTAATAAAAAAGTTGCATTTGTGGAGAATTTCAGATTGACACGTAATTAATCCCTTTTTCATCCTCCGCTGCCCGTCGCGTGTCCGTGAGTATGGAAAGTGGACCGCAAAATTTTCCACAGAAGATTAATCCTAAACTTTGACACTTCGGCCTGGGTCAATAGGGAATACGCATCGGTTTTTTATTACCTAGGAATATTTTTCCTGGGAGTACTAAAAAAGTAACGGGCTTCCTTGCAGTACCACTCTTCAGTGGAAAAAACAATCCCCTTAGGATATCACTACGTGATCATTCGCGCAAGGTTATCGTTATTAATATTTATATCCCTTTTGATGTGGGTACAAACAATATTTTTTTATTGAAGTCGATGGAAAAGTTGTCGAACGACCTCTCTGTTGATATTATGAAAATGAAGTATTCATAAAAAAAAAAAACTTAAATTCAAAGTAATTTATTTCAAACTATTGTACTGTTCTCTTGTCAGAAGTCGGGTTGAATACAACTCATCTGTCTGCATGCCTCATTACAATGCCAATATACAGATATACACACTAGAACGCATCTAACATAAATGTCTACGTTACATTAACTATCGACTTCACATCCCAATTGAAAATATCAACTACACAGAATTACAAATTTTTACGAGATTATTGTCATTATTCAATACTAATAATATTACAGAAAATTATGTATTACATACATTATAACTAAAATTTTAGTGATTCTCGTCTAATCAACTAAAAGGTTTACATATTTTATATCGTACATATTTTATATCAAGTACCCCCAAAGCACGATCAAAAACTCATTTTGTGGGTTAATATATTTCTAACACAATAATGTAAAATAATATTAGTTTGTAATTACCCTTTTAAATAAAATAATTATCAATACCGACGTTAAGGAGGAACGTTTCTAATAAATGATGATAAATAAATTATGATAAATTATAGAAGCCTCACAGATATGAATACTTTTTATATGGGAATCGTTTATGGAGCCTTTACAGGGTAGCCCAGGGCTTATGATTTGTACGAGCTGACTTAAGTGATCACTTTGCGCAATGCAACGTTCACCAACTCAACCGTAAAAACATCCACACTTAAGGCTGTGAGAATAGCGCTATCCAGAGTAGCGTGTCGCCTTGATAACATTAGTGATGGAAATAAAATGGAGAATTTTGCTTTTTTTGCTTCCTATACCTCATTATTATTTGAGCCATGTGGCAGCGTTAGTGATGGACATTGTTGCATAGAGAATGATATATTTTGATTAATAATAATGACATATGCCTTACAATAGTGGATACACTTACAAATTTTAATTATACTTAAACTGAAATATTTAAAACAATCTTGAAATTAAAAAAAATCTAATTCAGAGTATTTTATTAAAAAAACATAAAGTCAATGTCTTTATTTTATTTAAAATTTTGAAATAATACTGATTTTGAAAAGAAATTAGATCAGTTATTGGATTCTAGTTAAGATTACGAATAGATTTCTAAATAATTATTGTTTGGGGATTAAAAAAATGAAATATAGTGTTTTATAACATGTATATGCTAAATTCAGGTTAAGAAAATAAAATAATATTTAAACATTTTTTGCGTCTATCATTTACTCAAAAAAAGAATGTTACGAGATTTTGTAAACGGACTGTTACTCACACTAATGCAAAAGGCTTACCTAAAGTGAATGGACTCTACTTTTGCCTCTGTATGCTCAGCATTTCGGTTTTCTATTATTATTATTATTATTATCATATAGATAGATAGATAGAAATTAAAATAATGACCAGAAATTCATAACAAATATTTTTTGATATAAAAATAAATATTTTATAAAGATGTTAATAATAATTAACGTGCTTCTACAAACAATCGATGCGCCTCAGCTGCAGATTTCTTCAAATTGATAAAGTAAATCAAAAGTTCCGGCAAATGACGCTTTTTCGGTTCAAAACTTGACATTTTCACACACAAAAGAATATATTACGCTGATAAAAAATTACTAATATTTTAAGGTTATTTTATTGACAGATATCCCACCTTACGATAATGATATTTTACCAATTTTAACCATAACTTACTGGTGGCCAACTTTTGTCAAACGGCGGCAAAACTTATTTGTAATCCTCAGTGACTGCCTTCAAAACATTTTTTTAACTTTTTGTTAATTTTTAATTTAATGATGTTACTTTTGCTGCTATACCACCCCCACATTTATTATTCGATAAGAAAATGATGAAACGAAGATTGTTAAATTTTATATGGCTTCACTTACCTCCGTATCGCATCTCAGGTTATTAAAGACCGCTCGAGTATTTTGGGTTCATTCCCCACTTTTATCTGATTTCCGTCTTATCTCTGTGATGTGTAAACATCTTAGCTCCCCCTCCACCCTTCTTCCATCCCCTCACCCATAATTCCCTCTTCACAACGGCATCACAAAGTTGGTACAAAGTGATATGAGAAAAATATGTCCAAAAATTACCAAACAAATAAGTCATACACTAGTATGACGATGCTTTTTTTAATATTTTTTCTATTTTTATTTATATTAGACAATCAGGAACGTGCTCAAGGGCTAGTTGAGTGGCAATCCCAAAAAAAAAAATTTATGTTGCAAAAAATGAAAAATTGGATTCTTAATAAATAAATAAAATATTTATCTTGATATATGCCGGTAGGAAAAGTAGCCACTTACCTCACTAGGAAGAACCTGTGCCGAGATGAGCAATTTGAAATATAGTTAGTAACTTTAATTCGGATTCTATTTTTATGAGAGCTTCTTTAATGGGGATCTTTATAAAAAGTGACACCATTAATAATTATAAAGAACATTACGGAAAATTTTATCGTAGGAAATAAAATTTAGAATTAGATGATCAATATACGATATTACCTAATTTATTTATTTCCTAAATAATTGTATGGTAAATTATATCCTCCCTAGCGACCGGACCCGGCTTCGCCCGGTACACTTTTGTCCAGGCTTACTTTTTCAAACTCGTCATATTCTCGAAGATAAATGTTTAAGGTTAATAAGATGTTAATGAATCAATAAATTAATAATTATTAATCAAAATTGCTGAAAAGGTAACCATTATATCTTCGCTATACATTTTATAAAATTTTATAGACAAAAATATAGATATATGCAACCATTGACTTTTTTGTAAATTTTCAATGCAACACAATTCTTTCCTACACGATTTTTTTGTTTCTCTAATGGATTACGCAGCGTTTTCCATGAGTACATTTTTCACCTTAAGCGGCAATTTTTTAATGACTAATACCTTTAATAATCAACACTTCTTTAAGCTAGGGCAATATTTTATACATAAAAATCTTTCTGGAAAAATGCAGACTATAACAATAAACACCGCATACAAATCTGTTCAGTGATTCTTGAGATTTGCACGTTCATACAGACAGAAAGACAGACGCTCGCAGATGACTTCCTTTTGGTCTATGGTCCAAATTCAGAGTCAATACTTAGATGATTTAAAGATTAAGGTATGCCTTTCAATCATATAAATTTTGTCTCTGAATTCGGGCCTATGAAATGAGAAAATTGACGTGAAAATGTTTGCATAAATATTCCAACAAAAAGTGTCCTAACGCCCCCCAAAATATTATTCAGAATGCGCCGATCAATATAATATAATGACTCGAGTCATTCATCTACCACTTATTGAATTATATTAATTCAATATTTATAGGTTGGGTAATTTATGTAAGTGGAAATACACAAAAGAGGCACGGTGAAATAAATAGAAAGAAAAAGTTTGATTGCTTCGGAAATCAGAGTACCACAAAGGAGGGAGAAGAGTTTGATAAATTGAAAATACTGTCAGACGTGAAAAAGATTAAAAGACAAAGATGATAAGAAATTAATGTTGAAATCGTGTTCGAGATGTTGATTGGCGATGAATATTTGACGTCGGCCGGAAATATTAAATGGAGTCCGGCCCCAAGTATTTTGACACCTTTTTTGGGTAGTAAAAAAAATAAGTGCCCAAAAACCGTAAGAAAAAAAGTAAAAAAAAAAATAAGTGTAAAAAAAATAAGTGCCCAATAACCGTAAAAAATACGTAGGCTGATGACGTACTCATAAACATGTTTTTTTATTAATATAAATTATACAAGTCTCACAGAGGCGAAGCGAATACGAGAAACGCCTGTGGAAGTCTTTTTATACGATGGCCCAGGGCTTACAACCTGTATGAACTGGCTTAAGTGATCACTCTACACAATACAACGTTCACCAATTCCGTCGTAAGAACATCCACATATTATCAAATTTTGAATGTTCTATATCTGTTCGAATCTGAGAATCTTTGGTTTTTTTTTAATGGAGTATGCGAGAAACATCTGTAGTCTTTTTTCGTAAACATGAACAACTTTTTTTATACTACTCAGGTTTTTGCAGTTGGTAATAATACCTCTATATTTTATAGTGGAGTAATAAGCAATATACTTTTCAATGTAAACATGAAATTCTTTTACTTTAATTTAAAAATTTTCACATATAAATTAGAGTACGCCTGAAAATAAATATTTTCAATTTTTAACACCTTTCATATACCAGTATATATTTTATTCGTAGGTTTGTACTAAGAACACATTTACTGTTTTTTGTTTTTTCGCAGGTTTGTTCTAAGAACACATTTACTGTTTTTTGTTTTTTCGCAGGTTTGTTCTAAGAACACATTTACTGTTTTTTTGTTTTTTCGCAGGTTTGTTCTAAGAACACATTTACTGTATTTTATCCCAATAGAGATGATTAAGATAAATTACAGAAGTTTCACAGGATTTTTTTATTGGGTGAAAAACAAACTATCACATCTCTACGTTTAATACTTTATATGTCAGCTGATTCTCTCGAAACTCTTGTACTAAAATAAAAAATTATGATTAAACTCGCATATATATAAAAGAGTTTATGTTTAATTAATATTTCTAAAATGATAATCAAGAATAATCTGTACAACGTAAACGCCAAACCATCAATAATATAGCTATTTTTATATTCAAGAACAAATTCTTATTATGAAGTTGCAATTTTTTCAGAACAAAGTTTTGTGAAATTTAAGAAATTTAATTAATCAATTAGAAAGACATACAGAAAAATCATCCACGAAAAAAATCAAATCCCGGTAGCAGCCAAATATTTTTTCGTGGATTTGATTTTTTTGTTTTCTTTCTATATGATTTAAAGGTTCTTTTGGTAATAGTACTCTTGTATTTTGTATACAAGATAACTATTACCAAACTTGCGAAATTAGCTGTTTAGTCTCTTTGTTCAATCTCACACTATTCAAGCTCACTCTATAAAATCACTTTTTTCTGTTCTTTCGTGTGTATATTTTAGACTTTACTTTTTATGTCTACGTTTTCTGTATTAACAAAAAGCGATGAGAAACATTTAAACTTATTGTATTACCTATATCATGTAATGTGTTTTTCACTATTTGTGAACCATTCAAAAAATAAATAAATATAATTAATAATGAAAGTATACTGAATGCAGTCATTTAGGCACATGTATGAAAAATCTGTGTTCAATAGAGTGAAGAATGAACAAATAAGAAGAGAATGTAATGCTGGCTGTGGCGTGGTAGATAGAATAAAGATAGAATCGCTGAAGTGGTTTAGACAAAACGGAACGAACGAGCGAAAAGACGACGGTAAAAAATATAATTGTTGTAAAATATGATTGTTGGAAGCAGCAATAACAGAGAGCGTCCGCAAAAGACCTGGCACGATCAGATTAAGCAAATAGTGGATGACGGCCCTCTTTCAACAATCGGAGAGTGCATGGGATGATTTATGAATATGATTGAAGCAATGCGCCAGGTGTGGCATCTATTCTCTGCCTACACCTGTGGAGAAATTGCGTGATGGTAAGTTAATTTAGTTAATTAGTTTAACTGGATATTCATTAATTAGAATTTAGAAAAATAAATCTAATATAGACTCAATCTCTGATTCAAATGAGTACCGATTAATCGGAAATAACGTCGTCCAACATTTCAAAAACACAACAACTATAATACATAAATAAATGCTTAAGTATGTATTTAAAAATTATTTAAAATACATACTTGAGTACATTTATTTTTTATTTTATTATTATTTTAAATACATAGAAACTAGATATTTTTTAGAAAAAAATATTTGACTACTATTAGGATACGAACTCATAACGTATCCATGCCGGGAAAGTGCGATATCAATTATGTTTAACTTTAAGTTTATGAAGAATGTTATATCTACATATATTTGTAATCTATTTTTCTATTTTCTCATATATTTTTATGATAGCTTTTTGAGAATGCAATGAATACCTTTGAGTAATAAACACTGAAAGTAAGTGACAGTAGAATAAAACAAATAATTTTCATTCAATCTGCAAACTTAAAATAAAATATGCTTTCATTGAAAACTAAAATATCTTTGGTTATAATTAGTCCAAAGCATACTAAATATGACGACTGATCTTCGAGATGCGAAATCGTTAACACAGCGATAAGGCGTGTGTCGTCAGTCCATTGTTTCTCGATGGCAGAGAAAATTATTTTTTGATGTTTATACGTACGTGCATGTTATGCATGTGTTTGAATGAATGCATTATGCACATTGAAGAGATGGCGAAACCGTTGCCCAGAACTGACTCACGAAGAGAGGCCGCATTGTATTATAAAGCTCGCGTTTGCGGCGCCCGTCACTCGGATGCTCGGAGTCTGGCCAATAATTTGTATATGGCTCTGGGCTGAGGCTGAGCCTCCGAACTTATTTTTGAAACAGACGGTATTCGTCCCTACTAAACGTATGCCGTATGCCGTATGCCGTATGGCATGTTCATGTTGAAATTGGGTAGATGGGTAGCTGGAAGCACTGTTGCTAACCCTCAACCCTGTCGTATAGTAAAACTGTATGTGACCATAAAAAAAACTGTAAATGTAAAAAAATCTCCAAATCTACAGATTTTATCTGTTTCGATGAGGCGATGAGGGATGGGATGAAAAAATATATCGATATATATCAAATTGATTTTTTTAAAAAGTATCGACATTTGATATATCGCGAAAAAAAATGTCGACGATAAATATCAATATTTTTTACCCACCCCTAGTTTCGATAAAAAAACAAAAAGTGATTTACGATATTACAAAAATAATCGATTTTGACAAGATAAATCATACATACCTAAGTGTTCTCTGGTATCTGTTACCTTAAAATTTTGCATTTGTTTCAAAATTTAAAAAGGAATATTCAAGAACGAAGAATGAATAACTCAATTCCTTTTTCATTAAATAATAAAAAATAAAAAATAAATGTGTACTCTAAGGTAAAAAAAACCTGTAGATTTGGATGATTTAACTAAATGGGAGATTGAACTAAAAACTGAGATAACTTGTGAAAAACGTAAATCTACAGTTAAAACTATAGGGTTGGTTACAATGGTTGGGATTAACAAAAATGATGTTTATTATGTGAATATATGAAGTCTTGCATTTCACCGATCACCAAAACTTTTAAAAACTTTTTTTAAAATGAATTTAAGGCAGGATTCTACTTTGGCGCTCGAAAAAATACTATTTTCATGAGTTTTTTATGAGATTATGAATAAAGATGTTGATATAGCGTTTGTTAGGCTTAATAAACACACTTTTGAAATACATTAAAAAAAATATTATATATTTTACGCACTTTTAACATACAAAAACAGCAATTAAATACAACGCCTCGATTAGTGGGTGGATCTGCGCTGGTGTTGAAATTTGAAAAATGGGACCTCTAAAAAAGAAAAAAAATTAAATTTTGGGTTAAATAAATCACCAGCAACCGAGTGAACTAGAATTTTTAATTTACGTGCAAAAATAAAAAAGTGTTGGCGAAAAAAAGGAAGAAAAAAACTGTCAGGTTTTTTCACAGCTTTTTGCCAAAAAAAAAAAAATTTAATAATTCTAATTCAGTTGGTTTCCATAGGTCTACAGAATATGTGGTTGAAATTTCATAACAATTAGTTCAGTAGTTTCAGAAATTTTAGCACCATGCGGTGTAAAAAAGTAGTTTTGAAAGTTTTTGTGTAGGAAAAATCACTAAAATTAACTAACGCTTAATCAGCGATGCCTGCACCACACAAAATGCCTTCCGAGCGTTCCAAAAGATCATCTTCTGCCAATTTTACCTTTCCAATTTTCAAAATTCGATTTTTTCAAAGTTTCAAAGTAGAAAGTCCCGCCTTAAACACAACGTTGCTTCTTTCGTGCAAAGAAAACAACGTTGTATTTTATTTAATTTTCTAAAAAGTAAATTACAATGGACTTCCACAATGTGAAATGTATTGATACCCCAAGTATCGATACTTTTTCGAATTTTCTATGAAGATTTTTTTGTAATTCTGTATTATTTCGTCTGTTCTTTGCATACAGATGTAATTGCGAAAGTACATTGTTCATATCATACCACGAAAAAATTCCTCAAAACAGGCCCTCGTCACCTAGGTGTAGAAATATAGAGCATCGATGTCTATGATTGCCTCAGTGCTAGATGACAGTGTCCTCTTGGCTTATTTTGCCGCTCTTCGCAGGCGTCTCAATGCACGAGGATTTCTGCGAAAATTCTTTATGAACTTTATTTTAAGTTCCTCAGAAAAATGGTTCACGATTCGATGGTCAAAGTCTTCTCTTCTCAGATTCGTGTCCCCGGCGGTGGTTCGTACTTCAAATAGAGAGCCTTCGTCAACACTTAGGATCGATAAGTTGTAGGTCCCTCCACTTGAGTCAAAGATGATCCTACTTCGTTTACCCTTTAAATTTTTGTCAAACCCGTAATCCAGCGCCGCTGCAGTGGGCCCACTGACGATCCGCAGCATGTTGAGCCCGGCAAGTAAGCTGACACAGGCACAACCGCATCCTTCACAGTCTGGTCCAGGCAGGCTTCGGCCTTTTGCTTCATCTTGTCCAACAGCACGAAGCTGATCTCCTCGGGAGAGAATTGCTTGTTCTCCCCTTTATACTGTTCTTGCAGCGCGGGCTTGTCCTCCGCGGCATCCACGCGGAAGAGTCTGCGCTCCATGTCCTCCTGTATCTTGGGATCGGTGAACTTGCGCCTCGTGGCATCGAAACGGTGTTGCTGGGGTTCATCGCTACCTGATTCTCGGTCGTCTCGGAGTCTCGTCGGTAAAGGCTTCATATGAAGGTGTTGTCCCGTTCCAACCGTTTGACGGAGCCGCCGCCTTGTTTATGTTTATAGCCAAACGCTGCTTTTTTTTCGAACTCTCGAGAAAATTATTTTCCTTACTAGTGTTTAGAGAAGGTTCTCGTCGCTTCTGGGTTATTCCAGGCATTTGTAAATGTTTCCTGAATTTTATAAATAATACGAGAGTGTGGTGGAATTTGCTAGAGGCTACTATGTTATTGAAGTCATAGACATTACGAGGAATTCTGTCGGTAATTTCTTTTGCCATTTCGTTACAATATATAGGTACAAATATAAATCAAAGGTATAAATTTCGAATTGATCATTTTCATTTGAATATTTTTGGATAATGGAACGGACCATCTGATTCTCCATTATTTCTTATGGGAAAATTCGCATTGACATTCAAGTGCCTTGGATTATGAAAACGTTTTTCTAAATGCATATGTTCGCAACTCAAAGTGTAACTATTTTTACTCCCTTTCTTTTAACTCGTAGCGTCTGCTTGCTTGTCTGACGAAAAAACTTTGGATCTATTTTTAACCTTTTTCCCGTGATCGAATCGAGCTGAAACTTTTCAAGCAGACTCGTGGTGACGATAAAAATGAATTTTTGTTTAAAAATTTTTTTTTCAAATTGGAATCAATATGAATGAGTAATTAGCCCAACGCGTGTATAGGCACGAAACCTAATGACAATGAGAAAGGGAGTATAATAAAAATTTGGTTTTTATGGGTTAGTTTTTCTAAAATTAAATAACTAAAAATTAATTCTTAACGAAGCATTTCTGTTGTAAAATGTAGTAGATTGATGTCTTTAAAATATGCATTATATATTATTTTATTTTATTTACATGTTTGGAAATATAACATACACAAGTTAGTGATATATATTAGAGTTTAAACAAATAGTATCGAACACGTTAACTTGTATCCTAGCATATGTCACATCGAAATATTTTTGAAATATATATAATAATAACCAAAGTAAATAGAATACGATAGGCAAGAGTAATAACAATAGTAAATAAGAAAGATTGAATATTACAATGAGTGAATGAAAGTAAATAAAACCAAAATTAATTATGTGACAATCGAATGTCTGTCTGTCCGCAACTCGCTGAAATTACAACAACACTGATAATGACTAGCCATTAATGAGGCCTGGGTGCCCGAGTGTGATCCGTCAATCAGCGTGCATCTCATATAACACGCAAGGATGTTATATGAGATTAATTACTATAATATAATTTTTAGGAATAAGATGTGCAGTACCCAAAAAAAGTTTTAGGTAGTGCACATTACTCCACTTTAAAATATAGTGGTATCATGACCAGTCGCGAAAATCTGTGTATACTAACTAGTTCATGAGAAAAGACTACAGATGTCTCTAGCATAATCCATTCACATAAATGAAAAGTCTCAGAATTGAAGATATAACTTTCAAAATTTGATAAAGTGTGGATGTTCTTACCATGGAATTGTAAGTTGCATTGTGTATGCAACTAGAAGCATGACTATTATTAAAACATTTATTTGGAAAACAAAATCGAAAGTAAATATTTATCTGGCACAATATTACGAAATATTAAAATCTTAATAATATGTTAATTATTTTGATAGAAATATTAAGAGATATTATAATCTCTTATTTTGGTTTCTTTTCAAAATATATGCTGAGGAAAAGGACATTCTTCTTGTTCTCTCTGCATATCCCTGGTGTAGACCATCACTTAAACCAGCTCATACAGGTTGTTAGACCTGGGCCATCATCTGAAAAGACTTACACTAACTATTCTCATATTGAAGGTTTCGTCTCCGCGAGACTTGGATAATTTATCTCAATTAGATGTTTTACCAATATGAATACATCAAATCATGAACTTTTAAAAAGACCCTGATCCACCAGCGATTAGCCAAGATCTTCCAAAATGTTGTTAATACGACATTTGATTTTATGTCATCGTGGCGTTATATTAAATTATTATGTCGCTGTGAAAATCTCCAAACAAGACACTAAAAAAATTTCCCTCTTATCATTCCTCGGTAAAAATTTAATATCACTAGAAGACGTTTTATGACGTCAGTAACCGCCGTATGTTCGCGGAGTCCCTAGTCAATATATCGGAAGTACGTGCTTGGTGAGCTGTTTACCAATATTATTTATTTATTCATTTACAGTCTTGCGGTACTTAATTTACCTTTTACTCACTCGCTTGCTCAGCTGCCGTCACGTTGTTTTTCTACCGTGGGGTAGGTACCGAGAAGAAAATGCCACGCTTCGCGGTACGTGACAAAACATTTACGCTAAGAAATATTCTCGTTACGTCATTTATTAGCATTATAAAATACCCATTTTTTAACCCTCGGACGCCACGACCAGCAATTTTGTTTTTGTACGGTTGTATTGTATCCAACTTTGTGTACGGGTTGGTTACACTCTCCGGTCGACGGGACGACGTTCAATCCGACCGAAAAATGTCCGCTTTCACTCGCTTTCTGAAGTTTGATAATAAAGAAGATTAAAAAAGACAGTAAAGTTCTTTTACGTGAGGCATTGTGTTGTGCCTTATCCGAAATGTCGCTTAAAAATGGTCTGAAGTACGCCTAGAAATTTACAAAACCAAACTATTTACTGTACTAAATGTGAACTAATAGCTTACGTTACGTTTAATGTAAAATTATATCTTGATGTACATAAACAGTAACATATGTCTGTTGCCATAAAACTTGGGAACGGATTTTGATGCGATTTGCTCCGACGTATTGAAAATTTCTCTGGAAAAAATTTATCATCACGGTACCTTTGGATTTTTATGGTGGTCGTTATACAATAGATATATCAAAACAACATTAATAAATATCTAATAGATATATCAAAACAACATTAATAAATATCCAAAACTATAATATAAATGGTATGCCTATTTTTAACAATAGTTTAAGGCTTTCGTTACGTAAAGTAAATGGTATTAAGACATTGATATTAGTATGATAAAGAACCGATAATCGTTGGTAAGAAGATGAATGAATTTATTAGTATTTAATGTGACGTGGCTTCAAAGGTATGTAACGTAGGGGTAGCGGTTATATGTATGGTACATGGCAGATGGCTATATGTATGGCCACAATAATTTAATCAGTCAAATTCAAATTGTGGTGCCCGACAATAAAGTCTTTGTGACAGAACACTGTCACAAAGACTTTATTATTCGTTGACTTTTATCAAAGCTGAAGCAATCAGGATAGGATTTGGACACTTCTATAATATAAATACTTTCACGTGTCGTGCCTAGGGAGGAATGAATGAAAACACTGGAAATTAATTTGTGATTTATTTAATAATTATCAATGAACAAAGTCACTTAACACAAATTTAACTTAACGCTATTCTTTCATCTAATCTACACTATTTTGCGATATGCCACTCGTAAATGAACATTTTATTATCGCTAGGTAACACTTATTTATCGCTCGTAGAATATTCAATTCTCGCACATAGAAGACATACTAGTTCGTTTCACCTAACAAATGATCTTAGAGTGACATGAGAGTACAAAGTATATATTTTATGAACATTTTGAATATGATATAATTACACGATACACTTTTTTATGATAAATCAATAATAAGTAATTACTAAATCATAAAATAAATAGTAAACAATATTCAGAGCAAAAGAAAGATGGTTACAAATCAATAAATACAATTTAAGAATGAGTTCCAGATTATCAAGTTTTTACACAATACGCATACACGATAAATTAATATAATTATCCATTTTGTTACTATGCACAATTATTATTACCCTCCAAACACGAGTGAAAACACTTATTGGGGTTAATATACTGCAAAGATAATAATGTAAAATATAATAAATTTGTAATTACCTTTTTAAATTAAAAATTTGGGCAGGAATATACCTGTGAAGTATTATGGATTATCTACGTTACAGACCGTCAATGTACACACCCGTGTATGTTTTGAATAGATTCCAAGATTGGCAAAAATTTTCTAAAAACCAATACACACATTAAGTCAAAGCACTCGATAGAACTGATCGTGTAGTGGTTCGAACCTTAGCCGCATTTCCAGCATTATCTTTGCACAAAGAGTTGTACTGATCCCAAATCCAAACAAATGGCTATGCAATCGAGAATCTGATTGGCTACGTGAGCCGAGATTGGGACTTGTGTTCTAATCCCCCGATGCTGTCACGTACCGTCTCAGATTAAAACAAATTCATTTTGTGTATCCTTCAGAATTTCTGTTCCAAGTTTTCTTTCCCCGAATACTCACTCGCTTTTTTTAAAATATGTATTTACGACATCTTCCCCTATTAAGGTAGCCCCCGTGTCACTGTAGGTTGGCCATTTTTTGAGAGGCCAGGGGTGGCGAACCATTTTATGTGCACGTGCCTAAAATTTCTAAATATAATTTATCGATTGTCTGACGGGCCGTGCAGTTTTTTTTTAATTCAAACTAAATTTTGTATTTCCAATAGCTTTATTAACCCTAGAAGGCTTTTTTTATTTTCTATACGTTGTGGTTTGAGTTTTAATAAATACCTGTATTACTTTTTCTACAGGAAAAATAAGAAGAAATGCTGTTTTAATTCTTATTTTTTATTTAATGTTACAAAAATCAACCTTACTCTACTTTTATTGAGAT
The DNA here is from genome assembly GCA_016648135.1 of Agrypnia vestita. Taxonomy (NCBI): domain Eukaryota; kingdom Metazoa; phylum Arthropoda; class Insecta; order Trichoptera; family Phryganeidae; genus Agrypnia; species Agrypnia vestita. The sequence continues at coordinate 339,706 of JADDOH010024777.1, read as the reverse complement.
GCTAATGAACCGTTTCAAGGCAAACACCAGCTGGTCAAATAGCAAAAAACCATCATAACCTTCGATGACAACAAGTCAATAACAGTGTCAAACAAATGTCAACGACAAGTAGTATAGTTTTGTATGAAAAACTAAATGTAAAATTAAGTGTAAATCCATGATTTCTCTCTTAAAAAAATTGAATCTTTAAGTTGTTTACATTTTTGTACGTGCCATATATGGCACGTGTGCTCTGGGTTCACCATCACTGGGCCAGGAGACAAAACGTTTAATCCGAATCTTTAAACAAAAAACGATTTGTAAGGGTGCTCCAGAGACTTGTACACAAGCCGATTCTATATTGTGATAAAATCGATTGCCTTAAGGAGAGAACCTTTAGCTTAAAAACACTTTCAATCTTGCCTTGGACTCTTTTTGAGAGAGGTACGATTGCCTTTTTAAAATGATAAAGTTAACAGGATGGATTTTATCCTTTCTGTAATTATGCTGGGTCCACTGCAATAGTTTAATCTTCATAAAGATTGCAAGTTAAACTAAAATTTCTAATTTATCTAAATGTAATCCTATGTTATTTGTACATAAAATTTCTAAGCGTTTGTTAATATCAAAGAAATGGTATATTTCCAAAAGCTGATTGGAATCAGAATAGTTACTGCTATTTAAACATCTTAAGCGATCCATAATCCTCATATAATAATAATTTCTAATGTCCATCTGTTACCGTGTAATCTTTAACTGTGGAGTACAAAAGCAAAGGCAGCAATATGCAAAAAAAATTAATGCAGTATTCGAGGATTAATAAAATTTATAATCTACTGAATTCGAGATTTTATTGGAAACATAACCAATAAATTTATAGGAAACATGATTTTGGAAGGGATAACATTTGTAATTCAGTACATTCTAAATCATTAATCCTCGGTTCTGCATTCAAACCACTTTTTTAATTTTTGGATGATGTTGCCTTTGCTTTTATATCCCACATAATGTTGCTGTAAAGATATTTTGCGATTATTGAACAAGTAGGTACTTTTTTTTAAAATTAAACCTCTGTAAATTAACAATATGCTGGCTGCCCTCACTTGTTTTGGATTTTACCTTTCTCATTTAATCTCAAAGTGTATCTAGGGCAACATCTACCGAATGTCGATTCTTGTATTATTCGTATGAGGCGACACCGTGTGACACCTTAATATATTAAAAACCAGACGCAGTAAAGTATCGAATCGCGAAACTTCTCACATATTCTGTACGGCAACAATATTTGGTATTTATTTATTATTTTATCTATTTATTTAATATTCAAGGAAGACCAATAGCACAACAAAAAAGCATAGAAAACATTTATATAATATAGATGGCCAATTACAGGTCTTCACTTTTAGAAATATGTTATGAAATAAACTTCATGTTAGCAAGTTAGGAATAATTTAACGAAAAGAATAAAAATTTAAACAAAAGAAAAAGAGACTTCATTATTAGCAGAAAAACTTGGGCGTGTTAAGAATAATACAAGAAAGAATAAAAAATTTAAACAAGAGAAAAATAGACTTAATTAGTAAGCAGAGAAATTTAGGCACGTCAAGAATAATACAAGAAAGAATAAAAAATTTTAACAAAAGAAAAAGAGACTCGATTAGTATACCTACAGAAAAACTTAGGCATGTCAAGAGTAATACAAAAATTTATTTTATTTATTTTATTTTATGATAGGTATTTTCTAAAAGACTGTTCTGAAGGACTCAAAGAGGAATTTCTTGGGTGAAACTTTCGTTATCTGATAAATTTCTCAATTTCCGACGAAGTAAATTTACTTTGCTGCCGGTAGGAGTCTGAGCTGCCATGCATGTTTCCTCTACAGATACTTTGTCATCACTAATGAATTGATCCAGTGACTGAGGATGCTGGCTAATTAATTAATGCAAGTGCAACACCTTCTGGCAGTGCTTCAGGTAGTGACGTCTGTCTCTTCCTAATCTGCATTCGATCAATGTCGAATTGTAATAAATAGCTTTACCTCGGGGGCCTGGTTCTCCTCGCATCAGCTCACAAAAACATTCGTACGCGTTCAGACCTCATAATATATAATCATATCACGCGAATTGAGAAAAACATGTTTTCATACTTTATTTTATATTTTGAGATTTTTGCGAATTCTCACGCGGGAAAGATCCCTCCCAATCCAATTTGTAAAAAAAGCAAAGTATGATGTATCACTGTTTCCGCCATAACTTTAGAGATTTGGTTGACAGGGTTGAATACACGTACCATTCATTCTGTGTACGTTGCCCGAAATTCAATACTTTTACTGTACAAGTTAACTTAACTAACAAACAAATAGTTACGTTAGATTTATTTAATAATAGAGAGAAAACCTGATATTTTTATTAAGTGTGTAATATTTTTCATCATTTTAACAAATAAATTAATATTAAGGCAAATTCAATAGAACTGTAGATCAGTGGCCTACATCAGGCCTTGCCATGCATGTGCTGCCACGAGAGATTTAATTCGTCTCCAATGAAGGTGATTCACCTTCGAAAAAATGCGTAGTCTTGTATAAATATTATGTACTTTATACGTAATATTTGTTATATATATATATATATATATATTTATTTCCCGGTCTTGAAAATATATCATTACTATAATTGTCATAAATGATCGAAAATATTCTGATATAAATTAATACCACGCTTATAATATAATGAACGCATTTACGTCCAGAAATGAGATGTGTGTAAAAAAAATCGTACGTCTACTCACGTACACGCGATAGAAGTTATACCTCCACAAACAATAAGTTTTTTAAAAACATTCGATACATTCGTGAACTCGCATGTAAACAGAATTTGACAGCCGATAAGAATTAAGTAAGGCGTCATTAGTTCTGGTATCGCATTCCGCTACATGCTGTGTCCGCAACTATAGAATTTGAAGAAGTTGATAAGAATTCAATATGGCGTCATTAGATCTTGTATTGCATTTCACATCTGCGTGCGCAACTTCCTATACAATACAAAATTTACACTGAATATGCCAAAAGAAATATAATATCAAAAATATTTTCCATAACAGCAGCTAAAGCGATTCCGCGCTTCGTGAACGACTTAAGTTTTGCGTTTAGAATGTGCACGTTTGGGATAGATTTTGAAAAAATTATGCAAATCACATGCACAGCTTTATTTTTATTTCTATACTTTTTACAAAGTATTTTGGGCCTGGACTTAAATACAAATATTAAATGCATAATAAATATATGATTTAAAATTATTATTTTCTTTTTTTTTACGATGGCAAGGTATTTCCGAAATATGTAGATGTAATTAATCAAATAATATAAGTAGATTTATACAAATAATACAATCATTATTTTAAAAATTATTTTGTTTTAATTATAGTCATACGGATATTTTTGAATTTGAAATTAAATTATAGATTGCAACGACATACGCGCGCATTATGCAATGGAAGTTTTCACGCCATGAACATATTTAATACAAATCTATTTTCAACTTTATTACCGCCAACTGACGGTACATGCGAAGCTCGATAGATGTTTCCGCTATATTGAATCAAGTTCGTCTCTTTACAGACGTAAAATAGGGATCTATAATCTGCGGACATCTCTTTAGTCGTCAGTTCTTTCTGCTGGTCCGTTTCGTGCTTTCTCACGTGCATTCCTTCAAATAGTGCATTCCTGAAAATCATTTGGTTGTGCCGTGAAAAGTTATTCGCTGTATATTTAATGTATAACAAAGAAGTATAACTTCTAACGCGCATGTATATATACACGGACCCAATTTTATTTATTGTACGAAATGCACACGCCTGTCTTTAACCTATAAATATAGTAACCTATAATTAGAATTTTATTTAAATATTGTTAATGCATAGTTTTTTTCTTACCTGACAATATTCGGCAATCTATCCATATTCGCTCTTCGATCTGATCCGATGTTTATGAAACTAAGTGGAACTTCTATTTTGCGAATTAATAGTTAAAAAATGTCCATTATTATTATTTTTAAAAACTGGAATTATCTTCAATACCTATGGCAAATTGATTATAATTTCTCTTTTTTTTTGAACAGCCACACTTTTACTAGACCTACTGCAGAGTATGTATTAAGCTGATTTCAAAGCAACTTTCCTGAAAAACTGACCTTTTAGATAACTCAGCCGAGTTCGTTAAGTAGCCTCGTTTCAAAACGGCACCTATTCAAAAATTATAAAAATTCATAACTCGGCTAATATAATAGTCGTAGAGAAAGAAAGAAAAATGTTCATCATTTTTCTATTCGCGTTTTGACCGACGCGTAAAAAATTAATATCGGAAGGAATTTTAAATATGCGTTACTACTTTAACTTTTTAACTTTTTAAAAAATTTTAAAATGTTGTCTAGATTGTGTAGTGACAGGGACATATAAAAACATATTCATTAGTGAACGCAATTCTAACAAAATTCAATATGGTTTAGCTGGAATTTTAAAAATAATTTGTGAATCGATATAATCAAATCAGATTCAAGATTGAACATTCCATATATGGAATATGATCTCATCCTTGTGAAATCCATCATCAGAATAATGCTGCTCCTATGTCTGGGGTAATTTGAAACCAAATATATGCAAAATACCAATCTCGAAGCAGTACCGAAAATTATATAGGTACATATTTCAAAGACTCAATTTAATTTTGATTACACTATTTGCTAAAAAATATATAGCCAATATATTAGATTATGAATATGTACAAACAAGGCGAAATTAATTTATATTATCAAGAAATATATATGGTTAACAAGAATACATAATTAACAAGAAAACAATTTGTGTAAACTGCTAATTTATTGAATAATCAACATGTTTCACAGTCAATTTATACTAAACATAGGATATAACGTATATTAAAAATTAGTAGACAAGTATAGACATTAACAAAAACAAAAAAAATTCTAAATAAAAATATACTTATGTACGCGCGATAGAATTTATTCTTTAAAACTAAAAAAGACAAAATTGTTTATTAATGACGCTTAAAGTATTGAGTCGTAAAAATCTACACTTATCAATGTCGATTATTTTATCGAGTTTCATGAAAAGAATTAAAACTCGCGCTTACAGAAATGTAACCTCGGTTATTTAAAATAATTAGGGCAAACAAATCTTTATTTAAATCATGGTTCGCGTCTTAGATAAGCTCTGCTTCAATAGGATATTTTTATGGGTTAGAGAGAATCGGTGGTGGATATGTCATGTAGTTGCCGCGTTGATATGTCATGTAGTCCGCACATCCGGGTTTTAAGTCTCTCTCCAGCTGTGTAATTTCGTTTTTTTAGGGTGGATTACTGGTTTTATATAGATATTACTGAACATTAAATTCAAGATCATTTCATGGTCTCGCATTTTCGCTATATGCTATTTCCCGCTATAAGCATTCCCGTTACAATGCGCACGCTGCGTGTGCGCCACATCTGTTAGAATTTTTACCCTAAATGCATCAAAAGAAGATAACTTCAAAAATAATTGTATGGGAAATGAATATTACTAATTAAGAACTAATAAGTTTATAATTTAAATTAAATTAAATTAATTAAAATTAAAGAAATTGAGTTTAAAGATAACTATGTATTTGAAAAAAAGACCAACTTATTCTAAAATTTAATTTGCTTTTAATATTTTTTCTAATTTCTAATTTATCAAACTGTAATTTTATGGTATTTAAAATGAATGTAAACCCTTATCAAAAGAATGGAAATGAATGTAAAAGATAAAAATGATGAAAAAAAGTTTAAAGTAAGGTATAATATTATTTTCCTCGAAACGGAATCAACGACATTGTAATCTTAATCGCTCATAATTCCATACTCCATGTTACAATTTTAGACCGGCTTAATTACCTTGTACCTCGAATTATTCGAAACGGATAAATTAGGCATCAAAGAAAGTGGGAGCTGGGCACCGGCAGAGCCCGCGGCACTCGGCAATAAGCACTAACTCATCTGTTAAGATGAACGAATCACAATCCGTAAGTCCGTGTATCGAAAGCATTATTTAGAATTTGAATATCTCATTGATTATTCATAAATTTTAAAGTTAAACTTTTTTGCACCCGTTAGAGTAAATTCTTATGGTCAAATCGTCAGTCGAGTCACGTTACCGTTTCCAGTACATAAAAATCACACCTTAAGGCGATCGTCTGGCACAGTGAGCAAATTTCACAATTTTTTCTCATATCTTCTCTTGCGTTTTTTATCAAACACACAAAAATAAAATATTATAAAAAAACAGTGTTTTTTTTCGAACATAAATTGTATGTAAACAAACAAACAGATTTTACAATAATTAAAATAAATTTAGGATTATCGTTTATTTTGTCATTCATTTAAATCACTGGACATGAATTTAAATGGAGCACTGTTCTCTAGTTTTCTCACTAATTTCACACCAATTTCTCAATGCGCACTGTCACTTGTAAATAGGTAATTTTCTATTTTGCATAGCTCTCGTCTATCGCTTGTTTATGGTCAATTGTGCGGGTTCACAATTCGCTAGCTTCTATGACGTCGGGTTATGTCACGACAACACACACACACTCACACACACACACACACACACACACACACACACACACACACACACATACACACACACACACACACACACACACACACACACTGTGTCCGGTGCGATATTCATAAAAACCGATGATTGCGATGTTTGAAGAATCTAGCAGATTATCCCAGACGCTACGTACAAAACACGCAATAGGCTACGGAATCACAGTTTGCACTCAACGTCGTCCCATCCTTTACAAGACTCTGGAGACGTCTCTGATACAAGTCTCTAGAACCATGCTTATCCCTAAATCCATCCATTCCTAATCCATGTAATCCACCATTAGGGCTTTTGATTCACTGGACAATGTCAAAATGTTTCATAAATGAATTGAAAGCTTTTTTATCATTATGAGAGATTACAATAAGTAATGATGATTAAGTTTAACGAGTATTTCCTTTGTATAATATTTATATATTCGGGTATCTAAAATATGATTGTTATGAGGTCACTTCTCATCCACATTATCATCTATACCTATAAAAATCAATGTCTGTCTGTCTGTTCTCTATGCAAAACTACACCGATTGTCTGATTCGACTCAAATTTTGCATACTTATGTTTTAAGACCTGGCGAGTAACATAGGTGACACTTACCCCCCTCCTCTTTTACCCCTTCCCCTCCTCCTGATATACTTTCAATGCAAATGTGTACCGATAGACCGATCGGATTCAAAATTTGGAAACTTGTAGGTACTTTAGGACCCGGCGGGTTACTAGTTGACATTTCCCCCTTCCCCTTTTACCCCTTTGTCCTCCACTGGTATATATTCAATGCAAGTCTATACCGTTCGACCGATCGGACTCAAAATTGGGAAACTTATTATTTAGGAATAGATGCGTAATATAGGACATTTGCGAGCCTAGATTAAACGGAAACATTGTTTTAATTAGAGGCTTTTTAAAAAAATGGAATCGTTGTTTCTCCCCACAAATTTATTTTCAATCTACTCCTTAACTCGTGCAACCCTTAAGCTGGGTACGAACAGCTAGTATATTATAAGTTTTACTTCAATTGCAGTAATAAGTTTAAAAAATGAATAAAGTGACTGCGAACAAATTTTAAAAATAATATTCGGCTAACTGAACGTGCAACTACGCCGTGCATGAAAATTCAAACCAAATCCAGATGGCCCCAACATGTACAAAAACTTTAATAAAAATATTCCCTTACGTTACAAAAAATGTGTACAATTGTGTGTACTGCAATGTAAGGAGTTTTATTTACCAATAGTGTCAGGCTGCCGCAGATGGCCTCCCCCTCCGTAATACACTATTCCGAACCTTCCCATAACGACGCAATGTTGGTTCAGCCCTGAAACCACAAGGATTTTTCCTTTGCTTTATACATACCTATATGAACATTTTGTTTACCTGGCAATATTTGGGAATCAAAATAATTCCGTGTCTTTTGCTATTTCAGATAAAGGCGACATTAATTTTGCATATCATGACACGTTTCTAGAATAACATTGTGTAACTATGGATGTAATTTTTTATAAAAATATCAATTTGAACTAAATTTAGACAAAAAATAATAATTCGAGAAAAAGTTTTTCGCGCCTTAATTTTATAATATTGTCAGGAGACATGGCTACGAGAGACAAATGAAACGCTTAAAAAAAATCAAAGTTTTTATTGATTTCACAAAACTTAATCGGAGTACTACTCTTAAATTTACAGTTACCAAATGATTTTAGAATAATTCACACACCTATTATCATAGTGTTACTTAATTCTAACTAATTAACGCTGTTTCTATTGCTTCGATCACTTTTTAGAATATCCTGTTCAATTTTGCAGTAGGTACGTACTCACCGTCTATATACCTATATATCTATCACGTACGTAGTACACATGTACGTACGTAGTACATACGTACGTATGTATCTGTTATGTACGTATACAGTACGATATCTATCACTCGATTAATAACGCGTTGGTCACAACGCTTTGCTGGCTTTAAACGCTGCTAATATCGCATTCGTCAAACGTCGTCAAAACTCGCTCTGCTGCGTGCGCGGTAGCTCTTTCATACCAATTTGATTTCGCGATGCTTCAAGAACATTCTTTACATTTCTAGAGATTCCTTGAATATTTCAGTGCCTACGGGAATGCTCCAGTCGATTCCAGATTGCCCCAGTGTTATGGAGTGTTCCAGAGACCTCAATAAAGCGCAATTCCTCCAAGTTCTAGCATCTCAATTGGAACGGGCAAAATTAGTAAAGTTTTTATTTTTCTCAAAAGTCACTGGACATGAATTTGACTGGAGCGCTATACTGTAATTCGCACTAAATCTCGCAGTAGTTAGTCACTTTTTTGTCTATGGAAATTCTGATTCACGTCGATTGTATCGCTTCTTTTTCTGTTACTAACATTGATGAATGGAGTTCGCGGAAGAGGAATAAAAGTAAACTGAATAGATTGAAAGTAAAGCTGACCTTAACATGATGAATAAAATTTTAAAAAAGTCACTCAGGTAATTTGGGCATACTAAGCCAATGAATGAGGAATGAATGTTAAGAAATATATACATGACGCGAGTGTTGATGATGCCAGAAAGAGAGGGCGGCCGCGGAAGACGTGGCACGGTCAGATTAACTAGATACTTTAGAAGATGGCCCTATTGAGGGCCTCAACAATCATCGAGTTTGCATTCGAAGATATATAAATATTAAAGAGGCTAGAGTTGTGTATTAGAATAGAAGAGTGTGGCGCTCCATCCTCTCTACCTACCCCCATGGGGAAATGGCATGATGGTAAGTAAGTAATTAAGGTAATTTTTCACTCACTTGTCCACGCGCCCGGTTTCTCGTGGCCGTATCAGTTATATCTGTTTTTGGTGTATTTTGGTGCAAACGTTTTTCTTCCAAACCATTCCACACCGTACGGCAATCTAAACTTATAAGCCGTTTTCCTCGATTTTTGGGATTTCGTAACATTAACCTAAAAAACAACAGATATTTAATTTAATATTAGTGTTGAACATGTTCATTAATAAACGATTTATATAAATTCTCGGATTCTGTTACTTTATTTTCTTATATTGTAATATATATAGATATTCTATTATTATTATTATTGAAAAATCTATAAAATTAAAAAATCCTTTAAAGTTCCTTTTGGATAATGTTGTCTTTCTTCATTTCATGCATACAATTATCATAGCTGTCCTTTACTGTAGTTTAACATAATATGTAGATGACATTGATGTGATAATGAAGTTCTATAAAGTTACCTCGGATATAGAAAATAGTAAAATACCGTATAAATCAGATTGTCAGATGGGTGTATTTTTTACTCCCTTTATATTAACTCGTGGCGTCTGCTTGCTTGCTTGCCGGCTTGCCGTCGAAAAAATTTTGGATCGATTTTTAACCCTTTTCCCATGATCCAATCAAGCTGAAACTTTGCCAGCAGACTCGTGGCGACGATCAAGAAGATCTATCAAATTTTCGCTAAAAAAAATTAATAATTATAGCATAATTTTGGATTTTTCAAATTTTTTATGTTTTTTTCATACAAGTTGTATGGATATTTCAACGCATATGGTAGACGCGAAACCCGAAAATGAGAAAAAGGAGTATTGTAAAAACTTGTTTTTTATGGGTTACTTTTTTTGTAATTTCATTCCATCTGTCCATCATATAAGCTTACGTAACGTGTGCGCTCACATGTCGACTCTCACTGTCGGTTATTTTATGGGTTAGAGGTTTTGTCTCGTTCTATCAGTTTCAAGCTAATTTCTGAGTTTATCTACACTACAAAATCTCAATACATACATAAGATACTCTAAATGTGAGACATTTTTCGCCTCTGGCAAACTATAGAAACCAATAAACGGATGCTACCGTCTATCGCTATACCTATCCCTATTGTTACCTGGAGTACCTGTCCAATTAATTTATAATTTGTGTAAGGAATAATGTCAGTGCATTCGAGTAATCTATTGTCTTTCTATTGTGAACTGGTTACTATCGAAAGGGTATATTTTAAATACAATAAGAATTTTTGTAAACAAATCTTTAATTATTTGGTTCTTGTAATTAGTGTCTACGACATAGAATACGAAATATAATAAGTATGTATATAAAAAATGTTTCGACAGTATCTACCCTCATTAAAGTTTGATAAAAATTATACCATCTTATTTTTTACGCACTGAAGACAATGTGTGTGGCTTTGATGCTAAAATTTATATTGAACATCATTTAAATTTATTAGAATCTTTCAAGTGGCCAACAAAGTAAATAGTGTAAGCCTCCGAGCCATTTGTGTTTTCCCTTTTAAAGGAATTAAAGTATTTCACTAATTTTAGACTTATTAATATAATTTACTGACCTTCATTTTTCTAAAAATATAATAAATATGTATTTTTCTTTTAGAGATATTTAATTAGAATATTTGCAAATATTTAAAATAAGGTAAGATGAAAAAGTAATCTAAATAACCACCTAACACGCCGTTCCTCAAGATATAGCCCCGCACACTCTCCTGTTCTGACACAACTCTCGTCTCTTCCAGGTTCGTTTTCGCATACTAACTCATCCATTTTTTAAAGCACCCCAAAAATCCTGCGCAAGATAAAGCCGCGCAAAACAATCCCGACAAAGCCGCGTAAAAGTATCCCGCGCAAAATAATCCCGACAAAGACAGCGTAAAAATATCCCGACAAAGCCGACATTATTGCGCAAGATTATAAAATTAAATAAAATGATTAAAAATATGTTTTTTAATTTATTTATTTTATTTTGTGTGAAGCATCATCAGCTTCAATCAATCTTATTATATTATACTTACTTCAGAAACGTCGCTGTATCTGGAAAATTAATATTTCCAATACAAAAAAGAACAATGTAGATCCTAACCTAACCTGATTTTTAATTTTATTTCACGGCTTTGTCGGGTGCAGTTTTGTCGGGTAACTATTTTGAAGCTTCCAAAGGACCATCCTCCATAGACTAATCATGACAAATATTTCCTTATATTCAACTGTTACTAATGTAAGTAATGATACCTCTATTTTAAATTTTTTTTTAAATTAGTAAAAAATATAGAGGTATCATTACCAGTTGCAAAATCTACGTAAACTAAATAGTTAAGAGAAAAAACAGATGTCTCTAGCATAGACCATTGAAATATATGAAAGATTCCTTGATTTCGAACATATACATATATAGAACTTTGATAAAGTATGAATAAAAATTTGATAATGTGTGGATGTTCTTACGATGGAATTGGTGTACGTTGCATTGTGTAGAGTGATCAATAGCTTCTGTGAGAATTCTATAATTTATCTTTATTAATTTATTAATTCCACTAATGTCTCCTCAATCATTCATTTAACATGATCAAATCATTCCAGCAAAGCTTTTAAAATTATATTCACGATTCTAAGGTAATCTTTCCATTTTTCCTCAAATTTTTTCATTCTTTACTCTACCGTAAATGCATATTCCACATATCGCAGCCGAGTGCAAGACTATCATCACTTTTCCAAAAGATGAATTATGAATAATGGTGTTTAAATTTTTTTATTCTCGTAATTCAAATAGTACCGACTGTTGTCACTAAAAGTGATTCTTTTGCATGACAAAATATCATTATTTTTTTCACAACTCTTATAATAAAACAATCACATTTTAAAAAGAATACTCTTACACCCAATTATAAAAAAAATGTATTGTAACGAGATACTAACAAGAATTTACGCCCTGTCCGAACCTCTGGTAATATTTCACTTGGAACAACACTATCGTAGGAGTTAAAATGATGTACGGAAATCTACAATTATCTACTACCTTCGCGAAATTTCTACAAACGTCTGGAACACCCGTAGAGAAACGAGAACCTTCTCCTAAGCAAAAATAATCTAGGAAGTTCAATAAAACCAGCGTTTGCAGGTATAAATAGCGCGGGTATGGGCCACCGCGTAGTTGTTATGTTTAATAGTTCGATTCAGTACGAAGTCAGCCGCGAGCCGCGAAAAGACGCCCAGTCGTGAATTGTGAAGTGACAGATATCGAGCGACGTTTCTAACTGGCGTTGAAAATAAGCGATAAATAATACATGCGTGATTGGATGGAATGTTTTAGTGAATATTAAATATGTGTTAAACAGTGATAATAAAGTGTTCATTTACGAGTGATATATTTCGAAATTTTGTAATTTAAAGAATAGTGTTAAGTTTAATTCGTTTTAAATGACTTTATATTAGGTCCTTACATATGAAATTGGCGTTTAGTATGGGAGGAACATAAAGCCGATTTTTTTTTATTATAATATATTTATTTAATCAAAGTATGTACCATTGCTATCTATGCACTTTTGCCATCTCATAGGTAGTTCATCGATCCCTTTACTAAAAAAACCATTCAGACGGGAATCAATAAAATCTTTGAAGGCGGTTTGGACTGCCCCATCGGAGTTGAATTTTTTCCTTTGCAAGAAGTTATCCAAATTTCGAAAAAAATGGTAATCTGTTGGGGCAAGGTCCGGAGAGTACGGTGGATGTCTTAGACATTCCAATTGAAGCTCCTCTAATTTGGTAGCCGTCTGTTGTGCAGTGTGTGGTCTAGCGTTATCATGAAGCAGCAGTGGCCCAGAGCGATTAACCAGCCTCGGTTGTTTAGCAGCTAGCTTTTCCATCATGGTTTGCAGTTGCTGACAATAGACATCTGCCGTAACCGTCTGGCCAGATTTAAGAAAGCTGTAGTGAACGACACCAGCACTAGTCCACCAAACGCTCACAAGTAACTTTTTTGGAGTCAATTTTCGCTTGGGGCATGGTTTGGCTGGTTCGGCAGGGTTCAGCCATTGCGATGAGCGCTTCCAATTATTGTACAGGATCCACTTTTCATCACAGTTAATGATTCGATTCAAAATCCCTTCATTATTGTGCCGGTTGAGTAATGCAACGCAGCAGTCAACGCGCGTTTGTTGATTTGCTTCACTCAATTCGTGAGGTACCCACCTTTCAAGCTTTTTCACCTTACCAATTTGCTTCAAGTGGATTAAAACAGTTTTATCACTAACACCGCAGCCTGCAGCTAACTCGGATGTGGTTTGCGATGGATCCGCTTCCACAATAGCCTTCAATTCTTCATTATCAACTTTGGTCTCCGGCCGTCCACGGGGCTTGTTCTGCAGGTCGAAATTTCCAGAACAAAAACGTTGGAACCAAAAACGCACTGTGTTTTCTTTTGCGGCACCGTCGCCATACACATCATTAATCCTTCGAGCCGTTTCTGCAGCACTGGTGCCACGGTGGAACTCGTACTCGTAAATAACGCAATATTTCAAGTTTTTCATTTTGTAAACTGAGTGACGCAAAGAAAAAAACAATTGAGGAAAAAACAAATGAATTATAATTTTCAAAACACAAATACATGAGTAAATAGCTGTATAAATTTGGATTTGGAATTCCTAACCAAAGAGAAGATATTTGAGATCAAATTTGCCAGTACGGCAAAACGCCAATTTCATATGTAAGGACCTAATACATTGAATAGATAATTAACCAAGTAAGTAACAATTAATTAATAAATCGCTAATTAATTTTTAGCGTTTTCATTCTGCAAAAGGTGGTCTGACGACATTATAAAGCAAGCAGGAAGAACCTGGATGCGAAGGGGGAGAAACAGAGATGAGTGGAAGAAAATGGAAGAGGCCTCCATCTAGCAGTGGTGGGAAAAGGGCTAAGGAAGAAGAAGAAGAAGAAGAAATTTTCATTCCTTCCTCCCTAGCCATGACAAGTGACAGTATCATATGCAAATGTATGACTTTTCTTTTATTGATGGATTTGGCGTTAACATTGTGAAGATTTTTGGTGATGATCATTAAAATAGGTGAAAAATATTAACTTTGAAACCTCGACGTGAGCTTAATAACATTTTTATATTTTACTACTTAAGTTTCAAGAGACAACAGAATATCTCATCAACAGGTGAAGTATTAAACTTTAATATAGAATTTTTACACTGATAAGGTTCAATAAAAATAATAAATCGGTCACGTACTAACAAAATAAGCTGCTGGTGTAAGTGTGGTTGTTACGGGAATACTGAGCGAAGAGGAGTGGAGTTAATGAAAGTAATATTGTTAAACTAATTATTAATCATAAAATCTGTCTGTCTGTCCCCGTAACTTCGTGTAACGTCCGTAAAAAAAATTTTCACGTCATTTTTATTTTCATTTTTTAAGTAATTTTTTTTTCATTTTTTAAGAAATTAAATACTTATTCCTTAGAAATCGACATGTAAAATTACCGTCATTTTTGACGGGTTTCAGCTAGTAAATAAATAATTTTCTGTATTCAAATGATGATGAATAAATTCAACTTGTGCATGTCTAGGCGGGTGTGAGTGTAGTGGAATAGGTCGTTTGTCACAGATGGTTAAACTGATTGTTTTTTAATTTTCCCAATCCGGCGTGACGATGATCGATTGGCCGAAACTTTCCCCCCCCCTTCCCCCCCTCCCGCCATTCCCGCGGGAGCCAGTTTAATGTACACAATTTTTGCCAAACTGCCTTTGCGCGAAATTGAATAATAATTAATGGCAGACGTCGGGGTCGGTGATTTCGGGGCAAAAGATCCCGCGCCGGGATCAAATTAAAACTGAACATCTTGTTTGGAACATTTTTACGTTAATTTATGTTCAAGAAGGACCTAATAAACGTAAATTCTAAGATAAAAATTGCTAAGTTGCTCGCTAACCGACCGCGACAGTATTTACGCATCGCGGGATTCAAAACCATCTCTTTCACCGTTTGAGACCAAAAACTTTAATAAACAACATGATTAAAAAAATAATTTTGCAGTAAAGCAGAAACAGAATTTCGCAGAAAACTAAAACACTTATTCTAATACCTACATTATACAACACAGTATATACAGTGTTACTTGGAAAACATAAATAATCTCGCAGGACTGTATGCCTTTATTTTGAGTCAAAAATGTTCAAGCAGCCATGACCTCATGTCAATAGACATGGAGTTATGCAATATCAAAGTATGATTTTTTTTTAATATTTCTAAATTATTTTTTATGAAACGTTGAACTATCATTAAAGTAACTTTTTTCGCTTACGAAAAATTCATTCTTTACAATATAAGTTAAATTAAATAATAAAAACCCTGTTGGAATGTTTTCCAATTGGGATTGGGAGGTTTTTATTATTTTATTTGACTTGTATTAAATAGAATGAATTTTTCATATTCAATATAAGTTACCGTAATGATAGTCTAACGTTTTACAAAAAATAACTCAAAAATATTGAGAAAAAAATTAAACTTGGCTGTCGCATAACTCCATATCTAACATTTTTTACTCATAATTAAAGCAGGAATATAGTCCTTCGAGGTTATTAATGTTAAAACAACGTTGTTTACAAATAGAGAAATCTTTCAAAAACTATCCCATAATAATGAGAAATATTTCTCAAATATCATATCTACTAATATGACAATTTTACTAGTGATTTGCATGAATTTGATACATTTTAAGTGGCAGTTATTTTTAATTCAAAAAAGTATAAATAATAGCGTAATCTATCATGAGTGGAATTGGTGAACGTTACAGTGTAAAATGATCAATATGCTAGCCATACGATAGGTCGTAAGCCCTATGTAGTTAGTAAGGTAAGTTTCGTAGGAAAGTCAATTAAGAATCACTTTAAGAAAAAAATCGCACAAAATAAAACAAAACTAGATATGTTTGTTCAATTTGAAACGAACGCTTCAATTTTTCAATACCTTGGATGAAAAAAAAAACAATCCCGAAAGATATTTACGCAAACTCGAAATTTGTCAATATAAAAAGATTTTGCTGATAAATATTAGAGTTTTTCTACATTTTATAATTCATGGTTTTAGTTAGTATACAGTTAAATAATTCCACGATCCGTTTTTCGTATTCAATCAAGTTTATCACAAAAATAAAATTACTATTTAAGTATTTTTCTTAAGTTAATCCACAAAATATAAAACTAAAAGTATTCCTCTCAAAATAAAAGTATACATTTTTGACATTTTCACTTTACTTAATGGATAGTGCTTTCGCAAAGATTATTATTCTTATAATTAAAATACCCATTTCACTTGAATTTTAACCGATATTATTTCGAATACCTTTTGCCGTCAAAGTGAGCGTTAAATTCGGGCACAATATTTTTAGTAGCAAAATAGTGGCGAACAGGTACATATTTGCAAATTGTTTTTAGGGTGCTCGTTCAGAGGACAGTATTACAAAAAAATATTATTTTGAGCGTTCATGTGTCAGTTAAAACATTCGCTTAATTGATTATTTGACAAATTTCTTTATTCTCTTTTAATAATAAATTTATATTTTAATAATAATACATAAATTTTTCTCACATTTATTAATATGACGGACAAAGAATATTTTTTATTCTGAATGAAGGCTTGAACTTTGTGGCGACATTATTATTAAAACAAAACACAAATCACTTTGTTTTCACCACTTTATTAGATTATTCAATCTTCATGTTGCGAGAAAAATGTTCTCTCCTTCAGGATTTTCTGTGTACTTATTTAATTCTTCATGTTATATCTCAAATGTAATAATATAGTACCTACGCGATTAAAAAAAACAAGAAGAAAAATATCCCAATAATAATAATTTCGTTGTCTGTCCGTCTGTCCGTCCGTCCGTCCATTGTAACTTCACGTTAAGTCCTTTATGTTTTTCTAAAAAAAAAAATTATGTTCAAAAAATTCTTAATAATTTTTTCTTTTTTCTTTATAAAATTAAATAAATAATTATTACTATGTTAACAAATAAAATAAGAAAACATACAAATAACTTCAAGGAATTAAGTACTACACTGGACATACACGCATTAGAAAACCGTATATTATTATGATTTTGTACAATCTTTACTACCTTATAATATTATTTGCTGGGGAAACTTCTACGAGATCATTTTTATGCCTTTTAATAACGCACAAAAATTAATGTTAATAATTATGTCTAAAAGATTTTTTATACCCATCACAATTATTCAGTGAACATAAAATCATGACTGTCAGCCAGCCAGAATTTTTTTGATTACATTCGGTTGTCTTTGCTTAAATAAAGCGTTTGAACCAATGAGTAAGTGCACTTTCGAGCTTATCGTTTTAAACGACATTATTTCGAGATTCATTCAGATTCACACTACCTTTGTAATGGTATGAGACAAAATATTTATAACGATACCAAAAAAAAACGCTTTTTTATAAAACAGCGCCATCTGTTGGACGTACAAGTAACACACGCTATCTATACCTATAAAACTCTGTCTGTCCGTCTGTCTGTTATCTATACAATTCTACACCGTTTGTCCGATCTGACTCAAATTTTGCATCCTTATTCTTTAGAACCCGGCGGGTAACAGAGGCGATATTTCCCTCTCCGCCTTTACCCCACCTCTTCTTTCTGATATATTTTCTGTACAAATCCACACCGTTTGACCGATCTGACCCAAATTTTGTATTCTTATTTAACTTAACATAAGCGACATATTCCCTTTACCTTCACCCCATCCCCTTCCTACCGTCATGATTTCTACGCAAATTAAAATTTTCTATACAAAACCGTTTGACTAATCTGACCCAAATTTTGCATACTTATTCGTTAGGACCCAGCGGGTAGCAAGGGCGACATTTCTCCCTCCTCTCCTATCCCTTTCTCCCGATATATTTTCCATGCACATCTGTATCGTTTGACCGATCTGATCCAAATTGCATACTTATTCTTTAGGACCCGGCGGAAACTTAGGTCATATTTTTCTCTTCTCCCTTTACTTCACTTCCTCCTCCTATATATTTTCTGTAAAAATCTACGCCGTTTGTCCGATATGATCAAAATTTTGCAAACTTATTCTTTAAGACCCAATGAGTAACATAGGCCACATTACTCTCCAGAACGTTTCATTCATCACAGCATTGATTAAATGGAAACATTGGAAAATAAAAATGTTGGAATTATTAGAGGCTTTGTAAAACAATGAAATCTTTTTTTTCCTTCCATAAACATATTTTAACTTAATCCATAACTCTTGGAACGCCGGATGCGAGCAGCTAGTATATAAATAAATATAAATTAATTAATTCATTAATCGAAGTATTGGTCCCTTTAGGTATCCTTTATTACTGCGATAGAATGGATGGTTGCTGTCATAAATTATACTATTTGGTTTAATCACAGAATAAATAAAGATATCCGAGTACATAAGACTTCTTAAAAATTAAAATCTCATTCATTTCAACAGCAGGTATATTATTAATAATTTATTACAGCATGAGTAATTTAGTACAGCAGTGATACAACACATATAATTTTGAAGTACCTCACTTGAGCGCATTTAGATCGCGATGGTTCATATGGAATTATGCTAATAATGTTAATCTCACGTGAAAATTGCACTTAAGTGAAGCCGGTGTTCATAATAGTGAAGTGTTCCATCCAGCTACAGAATTTGATGAGAATTCTCAAACAGCAATTCACAAATATATTAAGCCAATTAACATTATATATCCCAAATATAACATGAATCATTTGAGATGATCTGCAGGAGAACACTCAAAAACAACTAGATAAATGGTTATAATTGAATTTGCTGTAACTAGACTTTATATAACATATAGTATTTATATAACATATAATTTTTATATAACATATAGTTACATAATAATTACGTTATAACTACCAGAAAGTAAATGACTTCTTTCGATGCACGATATTGCACAGCACTGAATACAAAATACTAAATACCAAAAAAGGGTAATAAATTATATTCTAAATATCTCAAACGTAGTTTAAACTAACGAAACGAATTAGCGCAAATCCATGCAATAATTCAGGCTAGCTCTAGTAAGTAAAGTATATCGTAGCTAGTAACAAATACTTCGGGGAAACCTTTATACTACGGGTGAAATGTCGACAGTTTAGGAGATAAACAACACCAAAATTACATTTTTTTCAATATTTCTAACCTATCTATTTTGGAATATCATGAAAAAAACATATTTTTAAATATTAAAAATTCATTTAAATATAATACAAGAATAAAATATTAAAGTGTAGCGGAAAATTTGGAAAAATATTTTTGTGTACGGTTTGGTCGATTTATTTGACTTGTATTAAAGTGAATAAATGTTTAATATCCATGTACGTTACTGTACTGAGAGTGCAACGTTTTTCAGAAAATAAGTAGTAAATAATTGAAAAAAATGCAAACATTGACGTCGCTCATCTTTTCAACCGTTGACATTTTACACGAAGTTTAATGAATTAATTGAAAACTGAATGAAAAAGACCCCCCTGAATTTTTCGTTGCTAGCTAAGAGACACCTGTAGGTATGCAGGGTTATTTGGAAAACATTAGTAACCTCGCAGGACTATATTTCTGCCATGATTATGAGTCGAAAACGTTCAAGCTATCGTGACCTAATACCAATAGTTAAGAAAATATGCGACATTAAAGTTTGCATTTTTTTTTCAATATTTCTGACTTCTTTTGTGTAAAACGTTGAACGTTGAATCATTATAGTCATTTATATCGATTACAAAAAATTCATTCGTTTCAATACAAGTTAAATAAAATGATAAAAACCCTGAAAAATTTCCAATTGGAATTCGAAGGTTTTCGCATAACTCCATAAGTATTGATATTAGGTCATGATAGATTGAACATTTTCGACTCATAATCGAGGCAGGAATATAGTCTTGCGAGGTTATTAATGTTTTCCAAATAACCCTGTGTATTATGATCTGCGAAAATAGATTTTATTAGAATTATTACTAAGACTTTAATGTATAAAGATTTTTGAAGTAATCTTCTTTTGAAGTAATCTTCTTCAGGGTAAAAAAAAATATTGTAACAGAAATTGCGCACGCACAGCGTGCACATGGAAGCATGTGGCAAAAATTCGTGACCGCGAAATGCACTTGACTTTTATTTATTGTTTCAATAATACATAAATATAATAATTTCGTTTGAATTCACGGCTTCAAAAACTAAATTTTACGGCCAGGAGAGAGAATCGAACCCCGGTCGCCCAAACGGCACGCAGCAAGCAAACCAACCCAGCTATCACCGGCTCTCTTCAGTTCGTCAAAAATACAGTATATATCTTAATATTTTACATTTTGTAATTATTTCATAATATTAGCAAAAAAAACTTTTCTACATAATAAATCATTTTTGGGATAGTTATCTATTAAGAGGCCCCGGTACACGATTTTCGTATTTGCTCTCGATTTGCTAAATTTAACGTAAACTTATTAAATAATTTTGCAAAACTTATAGTTTAACAGGCTTTTAATCAATTTTATTATGACAGATCCATTTATTCTTGAAGCATTTTCTCTAAAAAATATGAACAAATATTTTATTATAACATCAAAAAAATTATAACCCCGAAATACTATATTAGTTTTCATGCAATAGAGTTATCATTGATACACTAATCTCGCACATTTTCAAATGAACACCATATATTTTATTTACAAATTTATTGTATAAATTTTTGAAAAAGAAGTGGTGCTATTCAGACATTAATATTTTTCGACAAGTTGTTAAATATATCGTTTTAGTTTCAGTTTCAAGTCTAAAAGGGTATACCTAAGACCATGGTTTTGTCAGTCTACTGAAGAGCTTTTCCGAGCCGTAGTAATAAAATGAAGAAGACCCTACACGTGCATTAAATACTACGAATCGCATTCCAGGAAAACTAAGTTTAAAAGGAAAAATCGTCAGCGTAGTTTATTTCTGGATTTAAAAAATCCCTTTACTAAGTCCGTTCTTCAGTTTTATAAACTCACAAGTTAGAATTTTTCAACAAGTTTACAGAAAATCCTGGTCCCATGTAACGCAATTGGCAATATTCAAGTCATTTCAAATATTTTATTACAAAGTTGCAATTTTTATATTATTTAAAACAAATCAGATTAACCAATTAAAAAATAACAGTGACAAAAGATCGTGGCTCTGGAAGGCAAATTTAATAATCAAAAGTTTTATTTATCACACAAAGTCACTGGACGCAGATTTAATTGGAGCAGCATTCATTAATTCACAATTATTGTTACTAAAATATTCCACACAAGTTTGCACTAATAAACAATTGTAATTCACAAATGACTTCTCCTTGGCAAAGAAAGATCCGGTTTTGAAAAATGTAGCGATTTTTTTTGTTTATTCTTCTAACTGATTCATCTAATCTTATTGGAGTTAAAAATAAACCTTCTCAATTTCTAGTGGCATCTATAATTTTACTTACAAACTATTTATATCGAGTACACAGGTTCTTTTTATTCATTCATGTATTTATTTCTCAACATCTCTCATTTAAGCTCGATACACTTAATCCACCGGTATCCCACATCTACAGCCATCCCAAAATATGATTTACAGTTTTCAGCGAAATAGACTTCTATTTTGGCGATGACTTCCTCGTTTAACGTAAGCTGCTTTACCCGAAAATATTTTTTCATGTTTGGTAAAAAAAATCGTATGAAGCAACATATGGAGAATGGTAGTTCCTCTGCCGTGACTGAGATGAAACATTCGCCAGTTCACGTCTGTCCGAGTTTTTTTTTAAATGAAATATCTATGATGTTGCATACATATTCTTAATCCGATGTCATTTTTAATAATTGTTAATAACAATCGCTTACTAAAAAAATAAGGGAATTTTTTTTCGAACTGCTCTCCAGGGTAGTGCAACCTCTTAACAGAATCCACTCTCTAGTCTCTCGTAACAACACGTCATAAATATATTAAGATTGCTACTGAGTCAGTAATAATTGGCATATTGAGACATGTGAAAGAGATTCACCTGAGAAAATTTGTGAGGCACTTACACGCTATTTCCAATTTATTTTAAAGGTGTGCTGACAGCTTCTGAGTGCATATTTGTGCAACTTTAGGTACGCTTCGATGGCAACACTAACAACCTACTTAAAGTCTACGAGCTCTCTGGAAATCTTCAATATTAAAATAAACATATTTGATTCTTTCTTCATTTTATTCTTATTGCAATATAAATGTTGTCAATAGCGAAAATCGCATTGGGTCCGATTTGGGAACCGTAAAGTAGAATGTAACGTAAGATTGATCTTTAATCTTTGATATACTGTCGTTATGAGTTTATAAGTAAATTAAAACCGGCATTATAAAATATGTAAATACTGTTAAAATAAAAAATATTTAACACGTACTGAGCTGCATTTTGGATGCAAAATAAAACAGAATACCATCAATTACCATTACCCGGAAAAAAAACGGAGAACGGGTGAATTAAATTTTAACTTTAGTCAATCAAACTTCAGATGCTTCATCATTTTACTATTTTGATTGATAAACTTTTTAAGCGTTTTGTTAATATTGATTCACTTGAACATGATTTAACTTTATCGCTTCTATCTAGAACAAGTTTACCCAGAATCTTCTGGTTTGTGTCTTTTTGGGTATTATGGCGGGTTTTTATGACCTTTCTAGCCGACGTTTACGCGGACCAACACATCAGCCCTGATGATGGAACCTGCAACGGGATCTTTCGGATCCGTCGGCCAGAAAAGTCGTGAAAACACGGCATAATACCCCAGAAGACATGTGTAAAATGTCTAAAAGGGAGTCACTTGTCTTCGTTCACTGGATGGGGGCTTGATGATAATAAATAATCCGCGTACAATAGATTATAAGTTTATTATCTCTTTATAGCGATATAAATGGTCTGATCTATTCGAGGAGTCCAATGCGTCTGCCGTCTACCCGCGCGGCCTGTCAGCGGCCCGCGCGCGCGATCCAATTCACCCCTCTTACCTAGCGCTGCACGCGCATTCAACCTCACGCACACACACACGCAAAACACACCTCAAAAGAAGATTCTGAGTGGCCGTGAAAACCTAAGAACATTACCCAGCACAGACTATATATAATTATATATATATAATATATATAGATTATATATCTATATGATATATCACACAAACGATATATTATATTATTCTCCCTTATCTACTAAAATAACTTGATTTCTCCCACCAAATATTAAAACCACGTATCATACTAATAATTACTTAGGTGCGTTACTCCTCATTTCAAAGTCAAAAATAGATCATTAGTGGGGTATAAAAGCAAAGGTAACAATATCCAAAAAAAATTGAAATGTTTTGAATGCAGTCACCAAGGATTGCTTTTTTAGAACCTATATATTAATTACGCCAACCAAGGTCGCTGCCGGATGATTTCTGTTGCCAATTTAAAAAAAACAAATGGCGAAATCGTATAAAGTAGCGAGAAGTATGGATTGTTTTAAAATACGCACATATAATATTTAATGTGTAGAAATATTATACACGTAAAATAAAAATGGTCACTTATAAAGATAATGAATGTACTTAATATGTAAACACGTTTATTAATTTTTGATTTTAATTTTTTTGGTTATGTAAACCCAGCCATAACCCAGCTGTCACTGCTGTCAGTTCAGGAGTTCAGCGTAATTGCCGCCGTTTTCTCTTTAAACTATTTATCGCTTTAAAAAGCTACTTTTAGTTGGAAAAATGTTATATCATAGTGAATGAAATGAATCAAGTCGCGGATTTTAGATTTCGGAATCACGTGGAGTACATAATTATGTATGATATTTAACTGTCATATTCATGTCTTTCAGGTTAGAATTTCGTGTTTCAGAATGCAGAACAACGGCATTTAGAACAAATATGTCATTATATTAAAGTTTCCCCAAATCAATTATAAATGGTTATTGCATGTGTTTAATACATCTTCAGCGACAATCAAAAATGCAATACGATGAAATTTAATTTGATAGATCTTTTTTTAAATTTAGTGTAAGTGATTTGTGAAAAAAAAATCAGAATTTTAAGAAAATTGGATCCCGTTTATCAATTTGACAATTGACAACTGATAAATTAACTTGAACTATTAATAAATTTTAAAGTATGTTCAAAATATTAATTTTAAAACTCCGCCCTGACTTAGAAATACTGAATAAATACTTTGTCTTTAATACTAAACTACCCGCACATGAACATAACGAAATGTGTAATTAACAACGACCTTTGCGCGTAACCTGGCCCACGGGCTGGTTGCGTGTCATACTCTTATTAACTTAAGTTGTAATTCCAACAAGTTACGGACGTTGCGGACCGAGAGATAACGAAATTATTATATATAGATAGCCGCCATCTATCTGCGCAGTAGCCATCAATTGTCGCGAAGCGACTACCATAACCGACAGCATGGCAGACACCGTGCAGTGGCCACCATTGGCTACGAATCGCCCACCATAACCGCCATGGCATCTGCCATTGGCGACAGCCGATTGTAGACACCAATGGCCGCGCAGGGGTCACTGCCAGCCGCTAAGCGGCTACTATAGTCGGTCACGAGTTAAATATAAAATATAATTAAACTCATGTCGAAATGAATAAGTTTATGTTTTCCATGCATTTAAAAGATCATCGTGAATTATTTCTACAATGAACACCATCAATAATATAAGATAAATCTTCAATAAATATGTGACGAAGTATTAAACCTAGTACCGCAGAATTATAAATCCGGCGGGGTCGTCAGCCGAGGGAGGTTCTACATTACACTGTGGACTGTGCCCACCCCGAGGGGTACGTGGGCGGTTGTGGGGAGGCTACTTTTCATACATCAGATATCACTTTCCAATTAAGCTTTATCACAACACGATGTAATGCGCCACCGACTCCAGTTCTGACATATTTAGTTTTCCCAAATAGACCGAATGTATCATTTCTCTACCAGCATTTAATTGGATCCCATGCACAGATTGAATACTTAATGTAATACGGTCCCGCTACGTATTACAGCCATGGCTGTAGTACACGACAGTCCTGTGCGAAAGCAAGGACGAATTTGCATAATGTTAAAATTTTGTGCAAAGGACTGGTTCTAGGATTCTTCCTGACACATTTATGATGGATCATCACAAAGAAAATTTTATAATAATAGCTCATAGTATAAATTTAATGTAAGTAATAATGGATAAAGCTCCAAGTACTTATGTATTTCAAATAAATGTGTTTAATATTGTGACTCGTACCCGGCATTACTAGGGAGAACTTTAGTAGATGGAAGGACAGGATTTTTTTTTTTGTAAGCAGGATGTGTTCGCAATTTGGTCAAGATAGTGGAAGGTCTTGACAGCTGAGTGACAGCCCCTGTAGTGCAATTTTTTTAACTAATGACATTCATTACACAGCCAGGGAAAGAGAGAGAGAGAAAGAAAAAATATTTTGGGCAGGATTCTAAAAAACAACTGTGCAATTTTTAAATTCAATATCATCATCATTATCAGTTACTTCCATTATTATTGGCTTTCGCGCGTTTCCGCGGAATTTTATGATTTAGTGAATCCAGCTAATTTTAGGATAACCTGATGGCCTTTGGATTCGCTTCGAGCGCCACTGGATGATCGCGTTCCTCTAGCGATTATCTGTCTTCCGTATGATGTGGCCCGTCGCCATTTTATTCAATTCAATTTAATAAACATTTCTATAAAAAAAATTCGGAAAAGGGATGGGGAGACCGATGGGAGGGAGGAAGTACAAAAGTGTAAGATTATAGGATTGTGTGAAGAATAGACATTCAATTGTATGTAAAAGCTGTGTTCAAAATTATTGGACCCTTGGTCGACAGAAACAGATTTATTCAAACAAATCATAATCTTCAAATGATGGATAATTAATATGTTCCAATTGTCAATTGTCCCTGTGCCTTGGAGGCGGAGAAGAGGTTTTATGTGGACGCCTCCCCGTCCCGCTCGCATTCCCATGAGTGTCAACGTGGCGGTGAGTACGGCCACTTTAGCATTAAAAAATACTGAACATGGGTGGCGAATGTGTATGGCCGATATAGAAGCTATTTCTCTTAGAACGGCCCTGGGTATGTGGTGGGTCTCTCTTCTCTACTTAAAATAACTCCTATGCACTCGCTTCTCCCAGCGGTACCACCATTATTGGAAACCACCCAGCGGTACCACCATTATAATATATGGAAACCATTCAGAAACGCATTTTAGGATTAGTTAATCTGGGCTTTCTTCTCTTGCTTCTAATCGAATCCCTACCAGCAGCATTCTTAATTCGCGAGCCTGATAAATCATGGGATTGCTACGTTTGACCAAGAAAGCCTGAATCAGATGCGAAGAATTTTCGGGTGCGTTATTGTGACGTAGCTGCGAATGTTAGTAACTTGCAAGAATTTTGCGGACACTGCAAATCTCAATGTTAGGTCAAAATTGAAAGAACCGATATAATACTTATGCCCACTTCGTTCGCAAGTTCTCGATCTGAATACGATGACGAAGATCCGCGTGGCCAAAGTCCACACATGATCGATCGCATTGCTGCTGAGGGCCTACTTCGCTTTCCACTGATGTGCAGCCATCTTTAAAGCGGTTACCACTCCATTAACCGTGGGATGCTCATAGCATAGTCCTTGAAAATCTGTTGGATTTGAATGGTATCACATTCAATATCACCGAGCTTTTGGCAAAATTTAATGCAATGTTGCCGCTCAAGTCCTTCGGTCATTTCAAAATAATTGACAATCCGATCGACAGTAACTACCTATACTTTTCGACGCAAAGCGGTTGGCGTGTGTTGTTGGCAGTGACTAACGCTGCGTGCGAAAAAAATATTTTCTATACATATCCACCAAAGTATTTTCTCCCATGTGCTTCATTTGTTTGGACGGAAAAAATAATTGAATATTATTATAATAAAGATATTATTTGAACACACCTCGTACGAGGGCAATTTGAAAAGCATCATTGACTTAAAGTAACTTCAGAAAAAAATTCTTTCACCGGCCGATAGACAGTCTTGATATATATAAACCGTAAAAATTTCAAGTCATTCTGATATTTACTTTGTCTATGGTACTCTTCTAAAGTTTTTTTTTAAGCAGAATTTTCTAACAATAATGGAGAACATTGAGAATGGCGCAGTGATAAAATTCCTTGATTTTCAAAGACTCGAGAAATAAATTATTAGTTAGGTAGGCGTAAGTAAAGCCTCCTCTTCATTTAAAACCGTAAAATATTGGGTAGCCGAGCACAAACGCGGTCGTACGAGCAGGTGGTATACGATAACTTGAAGACCAAAATTAAGAAAAAACATACGCATTTGGCAAAAAAAATCCTGTACCACCGGGCAGCGCTCGGGTACATACATGGATTGTTGCAATGTCAAAATTAAACAATTCAAAGTTTAAATTGCTTTCGCACCCACTCTATTCGCCAGATCTGGCTCCTAGCGAGTTTTTCCTGTTTCCTTATTTGAAAAAATATCTCGGGGGGAAATATAAGTCAAATGCTGAGATGTAAAACGCTGTAAACTAGTATTTTTCAGGTTAAGACAAAAAAAAAATCTGACGGTTCAAATCGATGGAAGAGACGTTGGATCAAATATATCGAGTTGCAGATAGACTACATCAAGAAATAATTTTTGTTTTGCTTCGATATATAGGCTGGAAACTTTTCGAATACCCTTCGTAAATACAATAGATACACCACTCAAACCAAAAACAAACACTACGCAGAGGTGCTGAAATAAACTGCTTTTTTCTTGACAATTTTTTGAAAAATTTAATTGGGTAGGTAGGTATCTTAAATGTTATGAATATTTCCCTATAGTCCTGGAAATTCGAAAGTCTATAGGAAAAGTTGTTAAATTTTTACTTAACAGCGAATCAATTGGAGGCCTACTTGATGGTGGGAAAACTATTGAATAAATTGGACAAAACCCCCGAAATATAAACAAGCGACCCATTTAGAATTAGAATTTTAAGTAGAGTAGAGAATGAATAAATTTGGGGCGAAAGGAAAACAGGATTACTGAAAAAGAAACGAATCTATAAAGAATTAAAAATGAGTGGAACCGCGAAATCTGGCAAGTTAAATAAAATACTAATTGCTTGGAGGACTGGCAATCGTAGACGAAAATAATCATCCAATGCTGGGCTGACAAATTCATCGATATTATACTGTTTTCAAATTAGGCTAAAATCTTGTGCTAAAACCGACCACTGAATCACAAGGCAAGAATCATAACCACTACACTAACATGCTCTTGTTTATTTTCTTATTTATTAGTCAGATTCCGTTGGAAGCCTCAGACAGTACAGCCAACAAGGTTTAAAAGATTTGAAAATATATTGTAGGTTCCAAAATGCTAAGTACATAACGGGACGATGTAGTAACACAGTATACTACTAGTTATTCAAAGTACAAATTCAAGCATTGTAATTAATTTTTCTTCTTTTTTCTATATTATTTTAATTATTTCTCTTTTTCTTCCTTTTTCTCCTTTTTATATTTTCTCTCCATGTGCCTCAATATAATGTATACTTATGTAATTTGCAATCTACATAGCGGACCAGGTCTTGCACTAACAACCTGGTTACGCTGGAATAAACACATTATTATTATTATTATTATTATTATTATTATTATTATTATTATTATTATTATTATTATTATTATTATTATTATTATTATTGTTGTTGTTTTTATTTTATTTATTCCCTTCAATGTTGAGAAATCAATTAGGCCGGCGATAATACAATCTTTTTTACTTCACAGAAATCCGTTTAGATTTTTTCACCGAAAAGACCTCACTGATTTCACACACATTTTTTTCCGCATGGCGTGACGCAGGCCTAAAAAGGAGCTTCTGCATCGCGCGTTGGAAAACAATTTTGCTCTTTATCGTCCCGGTTTACTCCCGTCGCGGTTTGATGTCCTTTATCTAGACAGCGGAGAGTAAAATAAATTCTTTCGAATCGAAACTTGTTTGCCGGCACCCACGTAAAAGTCTCTGAGCATCTAAATTCTTCCGTCGCGAGGGAGATGCGTTACGAAAGTTATTGCGTTTGCTACATCTGCCACTGATTCTGTTCCCACACTTCTACTAGTTTATGAGTAGACGCGTTACTTCTCCAGAACTCTATTGTTCAAATCTTTCGAGCAATCTTATTCTTATTTAGGTACATTTCTTACATGGGATTTGTGTACTGTAGCGGAATTGTTGGATTTTTGATTTGTTTCTGTCCTTCTAAAACTTCAGTTAAAATAACCCATTTTATGTCATTCTTCTCTTTATGGCATCACGGGTCTTGGAAGTCTGCTGGGCAGTTGCTAATCCCTTTTAGCTCGTGTCTTGACGTACCGGTATTGGTTTTCCCCTGTATCCCGATCCTGTTGACTTGTATACGAGGGTTTTGTGGGTTTTACCTTGTTCCTTGCTTACATTTTTCTCAGGATGTGCTACCGTATACCGTTCCTGAAATTCTAAGAAATTTTAGTAAAATTAAATTTTTTCCTTTATTTTATTTTTGAAAAATTTTGCAAATTGTTTTCTTGCGCAATTCTTCACATTCCTATAGAGCGATTGGTTGCATACAGTTTAATATTTAAATCTGTGGAAAAAACTGCGACTACAGCCAAGTAACAAACGTTTCTTGATTTCTTTTTTTCGGTCATTAATTAATTTTTGGACATCATCTTATCCTACCTCATTTTCCCTCTCCCAGACATTCTAACCTCTTTACCTGTTTCAAAAGACGGTCTCTGATAATGAATGGCTATAATGATGATAGCTTTCATCCACCAATCAATCACTCAAAATTGTTTTGATGTACTGAAATACAAATGAAATACGTTAATGAGAAAAAATTCACTCCCTCTGCATGATGATAATTTTCACAATTCGAAAATTTGGTTAAAGTAAAGTTTATCGATTAAATGAAAAAAAATGAATTAATATTTTACATTACAACCACGCATAAAGGGTAGCTGGTAGTAAACATGTGCCGTAAAAGGTTCTATACATTATCAGCCACTCTACGAGTACCACTCAGCAGTATTTTGACTTACGATTAGGGCATGCAAAATTCCCGAGAAGTAGCACTACCGCCGGTAAATTCAAAAAATACGAAATTTATGCCAGTTTATCGGTAACTTATCGCTAATTTTGGTGGTAGGAGTATTATAGGTTATTTTATATCTTAATATTAGCGCATTAAGATATAAAACAACAAATTACAATTTACGTTAAGGTACAGTTTAGTTTGAATACAATATTAAAAAGGTTACTACTCCACATAAGGTATTTTTTTAATACATTTTATACTCAAGAGTATTTAAAACAATAAAATATTTGAACATATTTTTAGTAAACAATTAATGGAGGTCCGTTGGTTCAAATCCCGGTGGCAGTTAAAATATTTTTCATTAATTTGATTTTTCTGGATGTCTTTTCTAATTGGTTAATAAAAATTTGTTTAATGATTCACAAAACTTTCTTCTGAAATTGCATTTTCACAATAATAATGTTTTTTTCTTTAATGTACGAGGTTTGATCAAAAAGTATCGCGAATTATGAATTTCCGCGGGTTACGTATAATCGTTTTTCGACTTTTTATGGTATTATGTTGGTACTCATGTCTCTCACTTATGCTGACAAGTTGGGCCATTTTGAATGTTTAGTTAATTTTGGCTTTTCTTCGATTTTTGCCTATTTCAAAAAATGGATCAAAGAATCTGTATAAAATTTTGTGTGAAAAACAAAATTAAATGCGCGGACGCATTCCGAATGTTGACTGTGGCATATGGTGAAGCTACCTTGGACCGAAGCAACGTTTATCGGTGGTACAAAATTGGTTATTATTATTGATAACGTAATTGATTTCTAATGCTTCCAAATTGTTACGTCGCAAATCTATTCCGTTTTTGTGTAAAATTTATGGCCTGTATTATTATCAATAGTGTGATCAAAATTTATTGGATATCTAATGATCCAATTAGACATAATTTTAAATTTCATTACAACGTTAAGCCACAAAGTGTTTTCTTGCTTTGAGAAAAAAAAACTTGTGATAAAATTCAAGAAATTTTCGCAAGAATGTTTTTGATTTCTGTGGTAAATTGAATCCTTTAATGTAGTTTATTTAAAATATTAAGAGATATTTTATGTTTTCTTTCGCTACCAGTTCAAATACATAAAATATCTTCAGTTTATATTTTCCAGAAAAAAATCAACATATCATTTCTGCCAAGTTTTATTACAATTTTCTTATTTGCGGGTGCAGAGTTAAGATACTTAAATATATTGTTATGAAAATTGTTTGTATATTTTTAAATATAATACGTTCGTGTTTATTCACATCGAAGTTTGTATATAATATATTTCGCACCAACAGAGTACCATTCACAAAACCATGATTTTTGCGTTCTGGACCACAGCGCCTCAAAGCCTATTTAAATTCAATTTAAATTCCTTGGCACGATCATTATTATAATACGCCCGCCAATTCATATTACAAACAGGCGAAGCAAAAAACGCGAAGTGTTTTAATGTTAAAATAAATAAAACGATTACTAAAGGTAATAGCCTTTTTTAAAAGGTTAAAGGACACCTTTAACTAAACCTTATTTGAAGAGATATTTCGTCTGTTCAACTTACCTTTATTGATAGATATTAGTTCGCTCGCCTTTAATTAATCTCGAGATCCTGAATTAACGAAGATGAAAATACCTTTACCTGGGCAACCATTTTTAAGACCAGAAACATAATCCTTCTGCTTGAATTTTGCCGATCGTCTTTTTTTGGCATTTTTAGCAAGTTTTTTATTTAGCATTTAAATTTGTTCGAATTGCACCTTTTCATCAAAATGTTTTGAAACCACTTCAAAATGAAAGCTTATTGTGGTGTATTCAGACCGGCTACCTTAACGGGAATACGAGACGGCGCGGCTATAAAAAGAGAAAGCACCATGTCTCGCCCTCTTTCTTCTTCTAACTAGCTTGCAGTTAGCGCGGGGTTTTCGTAGCGTCGGTCGACACAAATTATCTGAGAAAACACCGGAGAAAACCGCAACCACCTATCTTTCATTTAGTATCCGTGTCCCGAGGTTGAGAGACACTACAGTTTTATAAATTTTTAAAGAAATCAGAAATGTAATAATTTTAATAAATTAAAACATTGAGTGGGATGAATATAGAAGGTAAACCAGACTTGTGATATCTGCACTCTACAGTTGTGCGGTGTATTATATCTCGCAGAACTTATAAGTATCTACGACACGTTTCTTACTTTATTAATATTTTTTATCTGAAAAAGTTTTTATGTAACCATGGTTTATTCATAATTTGTATAAAATATTTTTAATTTTGTACTTTGATGTTGTAACACTAGGATTATTTATAATTATTATTACGTCCCATTGATAGTTTGTTTTTTTGTTAAAAAATACACCGGCCAACAAGATGAAAGGCCAAATAAATAAATTAAATAAATAAATGTCCTGCAAAAGGACCCATATTTTCTTCTCATGTGTCGCATAAGGCCGCTCACGACAAACAACAAGAAAATCCCATTCTATTATGTAAATTGCTATATTCAATAGTTCATTTGCTACATGCCCAGTTCCTTGATTATTTATTAACTTAAATTAGATAGATTAATCTCTTAAAAAATGATTTTTAAAAAGAAATAATAAATGTTTATATTTTTATACCTGTGTTCTAAGAATACAATTACTGGATTTAGTCCGCAGGGGTATAATCATGGTATAATCATTAATTCAGATAAATCGTAGAAATCACACAGGGACAAATCTAATTATCTTATTTTTGACCTTAGATGGCTACAACATAATCCCTTCAAATATTTTAAAGAAGACTTATAAGTATAATAATATACAACATTCAACATTTTTGATAATTTGTGCATATTTTTACAGTGAATTGGTGAACGTTGCTTCGTTTAAAGCGATTCTTTAAGCTATTTAATTCAGGTCATATGCTAAGTAGCCACCCTGTAAAGACTTCAATATATGTTTCCCACATAAATAACTTCGTCTCTGTAAGATTTCTCTGTATTTATATGTTTCTAAACAAGTGTGTCTTTAGTTTTTTTTCGAATTATGGTGAACTGTCTGTGTGTCTCTGTTTATTAGTTTATTACACAACTTTGGTCCAGCCACCGCGTAGCACGGTCACTGAAATTGGTTTTGTGGACGAGATTTACTTCAACTAACCTACTTGTATTAAATATTGATGCTGTGCGAAGTGTTAGTAGTCTGTTATTTGTGAAAAACTGAATGCGGGAGTCGGTAATGTATTAAGGAGCCATGTTGTGAATAGCCTTGAATATTGTGAGGCATAACTTATATCTCTAGACATTTAAGCCAGTGAAGGTTTTGAGGATGGTGTGAGATATGCGCAGACTTTGAAACACCACCGGTAATGAATCTTGCGGCGGCATTAAATACAGATTGTTATTGGTATATTTCCTTTTTCTATTTTTTTTTTAATATAAGACTTTAAAATAATAAATATCCAATCGTCATTAAATAGAATAAGACAACATATTATTTTTCATATTTTTCAATATTTATTTACAAAGAATAAAAAAGTTTTTAAAAAATACACAGAAAATTTGCGATTTTCTTCTTACAAGCCTCATTTTTTTCCAGCCTAATCTAGTAAAATATAATGGAATGGAATTATTATGGACAAAAATAAAAATCTCGGACAAAGCATGAGATTATTGATATACATAAAATTTAATAATAAATTTATAAATACTTAAATAATTTTAAATGATAACTTAGGTATTGGATAAAATATGTATAGAGAGCGAGGGCATCTGTTATAGTTGACTCAGCCCAAATAGAACGTAATCTTTCAAATATTCTTGTAAAATGTTTTAAGTCGAATCTTTTTTTAACATTGAGCTCCTCTAAAAATATAATTGAAAAATATTCCAAAATCTGGGAATGAAATAATCTATTTGAATAGGCTTCTCTAGTGTGTCTGCTTTCAAGTAAGAGTCTTATTATTAATTAAACTATTTAACCCCTCCCATGGCATGCCAGTTTTACCGAACCCATCAAACTATTAAAATTTTCTTTTTAAATAAATGATGAAAACAAAATATCTCTTCTTATTTTTTATATTATTAATTGTATTGTAATATTTTCATTAAAATGGATTGAAAACGTAAATTATATTATCTCCACTCGAGTTCGATTATATTTTATATTTTATTAATCGATTTTCGAGAGTATTAGAATATCTCATCGACAAAAATTAGACTCGCGTATTATGCTAATACTTAGGCGTATTATTTCTCAATTCAAAGCCATAAATACATCATTTAAAAGAAAAAAACACAGTTTACGAAATTACATGCGTAGATTGTAATATTAAATAAATCATTTAAACTTCTAAAAAATCTTAACATTATACTAAAAAAGCGTCGTCTAAATAGTAATAACTTTTTTAAATTCGCGAATAGCAATGCGAATAATAATCATTATTTTCGAGAGTTATTATATACCATTAAACTTCTCCATCCCGTGGTAAAGGTAATAAAGTAGAAATAACATATTTTATGTTGTCCTATCTGTCCATCCATTTTAATGACCATCGTGAATAACAACTACAATGTTAACGCCAAATGCATCTAAATTATAATTTTTATATTTTCGTAAATATGTGCAAATTTTAGTTCATCGTGCGTATTTTAGTTCATCCTGAAAAAAACATTTGCATGTAGTGAGAAATTAAATTTTTAAAACTATAATTTTTGTATTTAATATTTTGTTCAATATATATGTGGTGGTCGTAATAGATATGACTTATGTATGTCTCAAATGATATGGCAGTACATAAATATTTCACATTTATTACTCAGCATTTAAAGAAATTAAGGAAGGAAGGAAGAATCCAAATGAATAAAGACATTTTTTTTTAAATTGTATGCTTTAAAATCATCTAATTTATATTTAAAAATTCACATCGTGGTTTTTCTGTCGTGATAAATCGAAAATATATATTTTTAGAATATTTATAGTATTTTAGTTTAGGGATTAATAAATTTATATTATAAATGGTTTAAAGGATTTCTCGTTAATTTTATTTCTTTTTTCTTTTTTTGCAGAAACCTGTGCGACACCTTTGGGGATGGAATCCGGAGAAATCCCGGATTCTTCTCTATCGGCGTCATCTTCCTACGTCTCCAATGTCGGTCCCCAGAGTGGCAGGTACGTTTAAAATGTTCTCAAAATTGTATACACAGTACGATAAATAGTACTGCCAAACATGTTATAGGAAATAATTAATCAAGCCGAATGCATTCAATTATTCAATTTTAATGGCTATCAGGGAGTTCAAATTCACTCACCTGAAGAACCGAACATAAATACTATTTTTTACTCCCTTTTTTTTAACTCTTAGCTTCTACTTGTCTGCTTATCGGCTTGTCTGCCGAAAAAACTTTGGATCGATTTTGAACCCTTTTCCCGTGATCCAATCGAGCTGAAACTTTTCAGGCAGACTCGTGGCGACGATAAAAATGATCCAACAAATTTTCGTTTAAAAAAATTTAATAATTGTAGTATAATTTTGGATTTTTAGAAATTTTAACGATTTATATATTGTTTAATTTTCGAGCCCGACGCGTGGAGTAGGCGCGATACCTTTTTCAATGAGAAAGGGAGTATAATAAAAACTTGATTTTTATGGGTTAGTTTTTTATGTTTTTTAATATATTTTTAAAAGGTTGTGCTGCTGTGATACAAATTCCACCCCAAGGTGATTGAATTTGTCGACTTGAGCTCCTTGTATACTGAACAAGTTCTTTCAGCTTAGTTTCTTCCTACGACCAGTGCCTTTGTTTTGGCAATGCTAATCTTCATCCCACTTACTCCTTTTCATCCTTATTATAAATTATTATGTAAATTAAAATATACAAAAATTACTCATATAGTGTAGCTCAAAGCGTTACATATCATTTACTTAAAATAAGACGTACCTCCGCATATATTTTCTATTTGTTCTGTATTTGAACGAAAAATTAATACACCCGTATATTTTGTAAAATTCAATAGTACATTTCCTTTCCTTACGGACTAATGAAAATATTATAATATTTATGAAGCTTCGTATCCGTCAAAAGTGAATAAATACATAACAAAGAGCTTTTGAAATATATATTATATTACTCCAGAAAAATTTATTTTCTTAAATAAGAATTCAAAATAAGTTTTGTTACAAAATATAAAATAAATATCTGTTACATTACTTCCATTGCTCGCCTTCATTTAAAAATAACTTATGATGTTTTACAAAATACGGTCGTATTCATCACACTATACGAGCTAGCTTAAATTATCAAATTTTTGTAAGTTGTATATACGTTCTTAATTTCCCTATATTTGAAGAGATTGTGCTAGAGATATGTGTGGTCCTTCCCATGAAAAAGTATTCATAGATTTCGCAGCTAATAATAATACCTCTATATTTGAATAGACATGAAATTATATTTTGAATATATCTGAGTCATCGTATAAGAGACTTCCATACACATCTCTCATATAAATAGCTTCGTCTCTGTGAGATTTTCATATTTGTCTTAGTTCAAACTTTTTTTTCATTTTCAATTATGGATATCAGCGATCGTTCAGTTTTTCCTTTTTTAGGGAATAACCGCTATGGAAGTCAAATCCAGGTTGGACGCTATTCTTATACTTTTCGCCGTGAATTTTTGGGGAATACCGATATCAATTTTACCTCAGCAATTGACCTTGTCTCTACTGATTCCCATGAACAGTATTTTCTGATGTTTATCTTCAGTCTATATGGTCAACGATATTCCTTAATTTTCGTGTGCCCTATCCATTCACCGGACGTTTGCTATCGTCACTTTATTAACTACGGTCCGGAATAGCTCTACAGGAGACTGGCCAAACCATAGTCTTAGGTTTTTCAGCCATGATATTCTCCTTCTAGGGCGTTTCTTTATGAGATGCTAGATCTCAAACTTCTCTGGATGTCTCAGTCTGATAACATCTTCATTCATAACTACGTCCTTTCAGCTTATTTTGTATTCTTCTGTAGATCCACATCTCGAATACTTCAAGTAGCCAATTCTTCGGTATGCATCCAGGCTTTAATATGGAAAACCAGTAGCATCTGTCCACTCGTATTCGTAATCCGATTATTTCATGCGGATAAAGCTTGCGGCGATTTTAACAGAAGGATCCCATCTTTCATCTACATTGTAACCCAAGTACACAATCATGTGTACCTTCTCTAATTCCATTCTAACAATATTTACATTTTTTAATATTTTGAGTTTGTCCAAATTTTTCACTGGATTTTGTCCCAGCGACACCATCAATCAAGATGTCTCGTCAATGTCTCATAGAGACGAAATTATATTTTTTTATGGGAAAGTAGGTGTGGAAGTCTTTGGGTGTTTATAGGTCTTACGACCTATCGTACGGCTGGTTTAAGTGATCACTTTACTCAAAGTAACGTTCACCATTTTCACCCATGATAGAATACCACATCTGTGGGGCCATCCATAAAGTACGTCACACGTTAAGGGAGGGGAGGGGGTCGACGAATTGTGACATTGTGTGACAAGGGGAGGGAAGGGTGCTAAATTTTGTGACATCACATTTCAAAATATATACATACAATACAATACAATTGAATAAAAACGGTTATATAGTTCAATTGTACGCGATAGAGGTAGGCGCGAGAGGTTTATCGGCAAAAGCCCTATACGCCTTTCTGAAAGATCTTGGCTTATCCAGATCGTCCGTTAATTCCATATTAGAATGCGTATCGAAAACGGTACTAACGGAGTCTTATCGGATTGGGTTAGGCAGGGAGAGAGACCGAAACAGTGGAGGTGGGTACTGATGCATCATAAGGGGGCCCCTTGAAACACTGTGAACCCATCGAATGCTAAGTGTTTCGTCTATTCGTCAATTTCTAAATGTAAAATTGCTAAATATGTGACGTCACACTAGAGAGGGGGGGTTTCACAAATGTGACCAACTGCGACAAGGACGAGAGAGGGGTCAAAAAATCACGAAATTAGTGTGACGTACTTTATGGATAACCCTTATTAACCATGGTCAGAGAAAATAGAATGCTACACCATTTACTTCTGGCACTTTGCAGTGCAACGTTCACAATTCCACCGTAAGAACACATTATCAATTTTTTTAAAGTTCTATATCAGTTTCTTTCATATATTTGAATGAGCTATGGAATGAACTAGAGACATCTATAGTTATTCCAGTGACATAGTATACATAGATTTTGCGGCTGGCAGTGGTACCTATATTTTTTTAAAGTGGAATATTAAACAATATACATTTTATTTTTTTCCGGTGGGTGTTCAAAAATGTCTCAGTTCAATTTCTTTATTTTTGCCGTGTCATTAATCTGACGCGGCGACGGGCGACGTGCTGGTGAGGGATCGCCCTCTCCTGACGGGATGTGAACGGCTTTACTCGAGACAGTCGTTTATTCGGTCCAATTGTTTACGGTCGTATCTGAACTTAACTCGTCCTTAGCTAAGACCTATCGATACAATCAAACCTGCAATATTACCGTAAATGTGTACAATATAAAATATTTATATATATATGTTCCAAGGACACAATAATTGAATTTTGTCTACAGAGGAATAATTATCAATTAAAAAATTATTTATTTATTTCGAAAATAAAACAGATATTTTATATATAATTTAATTTGAAACCAAGTTTTTATTATACTCCCTTTCTCATTGAATCAGGTTTCGTGCCTACTGAACGCTTTGGGGTCATTTCTCATTTTGTATCGATTCCAATTTGAAAAAATAACATTAAAATTTCGAAAAATACAAAATTTTACTATAATTATTTTAAAAATTTAAACTAAAATTAGTTGGATCATTTTTATCATCGCCACGAGTCTGCCTGCAAAGTTTCAGCTCGATTGGATCACGGGAAAATGGTTAAAAATCGATCCGAAATTTTTCCGGCACATGCTACGAGTTAAAAGAAAGGGAGTAAAAGGAGGAATAAATAAAGAATAGAAGAAAAGAAGTATTAGAATAGAAAACTGAATATAATTAAATAATGAAATAGTAATGAGTAATAGCATAATGAAACGAATAAATTAAAGTAATAACATAATGAAATAAGTGACAATAAAACGAATACATTTTAAGATACCCAAGTGTAACTTTATTTAAATCTTGCGTCGCAGAGCATTTTATACATGTGTGCATTTGGATACTACAGGTCGACCACAATCAAAAGACCATTCCCTAGCTTTGTCCGGTAAGAAGAAAGCGGGAGAAAGTTGCCTAGCAAGCCCGTTTTAAAATCCTCAGTATGATATTCCAAATAAATGTATACTTTTTAGTTTAAAAAAGGTTACTTACTTACTTTTGTGTTTATTTTTTGCGTCGTAACAACACACATTTTTTTTGCGCACATTCTTTTGAATGCGGTCTAGCTATAATTTAATGTTGTGACGCAGAATAATACTCACTAGGATTACTCACTTAACGCTATTCTTTAAATTACACCTTTTCGCAGAACATCACTCGTAAATGAACACTATTATCGATGGGTATCAGGTATTAAACATTCGCTATAAAATTTCATTCAGTTCTCGCTCGCAGTATTTATCACTTATTTCTTTCGTCAATTAGGTACTTCACTCGATTATTCCATTTATTTATGCTTTGATTCCCTCACGACTGACCACACTGGGCGTAGTCTTGCGTGTACTTCGCGGCCGATTTTGCACTGAACGAACTGTCACCATGACATCAACCGCGTCGCGGCCGGCGCCGTATTTATACCCAAAAATACTGTTATGTTTATATTTTCTAGATTATTCTAGTGTTTTCTCGCTGCTTCTTGGTTAAACCAGGCATTTTAAAACATTTATAGACGTTTTTCGAAGGTTTTAGATCACCTTTGATAGTTATAGGTTCTCGTTCTCGATCTTTCGACATGTTAAACATGTTAAAAGGAATTACAGGTTAAACCACGCTACCAACCGGCTCGCTAATATTATGTACTGTATGTATACGTGGCCGTGGTTTTTAAAACTCCAAGACCGTAGCCTTATCTGATGGGCAGGCACATTGCGAGAAAACATTTTTTTACCGCAAATTATTTTTAAAATTTCAAACTGACAAGACTAACATATTTGCTGTTGGCAGTACTTGCGCCATTTATAGAGTGCTTAAATTTTCCGTACAACGTAGTGTAATCGAAAATAATATTATGATAAATGTTTTTCACTTTGGTGCCACGGATATTTTTTGGTAGGTATTGACTTTTTAAAAATGCAAATAATATATGCATTGAAATGAATACATTGCTTATTATTCCACTCAATAAAATATAGAAGAATCATTACCAGTATACTATATCATGGGTATGACCATAGAAAGAAACTGATTTACTACATAATATAACTTTAAAAAAATTGATAATATGTGAATGTTCTAACGGTGGAAATGGTGAATGTTACATTGTGTAAAGTGATCATCTAAGCCGGTTCATACAGGTCAAAAGCCCTGGGCCGCCCTCTAAAGCCTTCCATACGTTTCCCATATAAATAGCTTATTTTCTAAGGGAGTTCTATAATGTATCTCTATTTTTAAAATGAGTTGATAGTAAAAAAACATACTGAAAATTAAATACATATAAAAAATACATATAAATAACTTGTATATTTGACCCTCGTAGTCTAGTACGGAGCTTCTCATACTAGTAGATGTATTGTAACCTCATCCGGTGAGGTTACAATACATTTACGAATATGTGATTTTCTCACTCTTGGGTGTTTTTGTTATTTTACTACATTAATTGAGCTTCACAACCTGATTAAGCGTTAAACATTAAAAAAAAAATTTAAATAAATACATGCAAGATGTAACAAAACTAGTCCACAATACTCTACAAGAAGATGATTCCTACGTAAATTATGATTTGAAAATGTTCAAGCTACAATGTCCTAGTGTCAATAGTTATGGAGTTTGGCGACAATAAAGTTTGCATTTTTTTTAAATATTCTTAGGTTTTCACGGCCGTTTAGAATCTTCTGGTTTGAGTTTTTAGGATACTCTGCCGCGTTTCTACTATATTTCTAGCTGATGTTTCAGTTGCCCATTACAGGGTCCATATCAGGGCTGATGTGTTGTTGAAATCATATAATATACACATTATTCATTATTTGAGTCACTTGAAAAAAATCATATACTATATCTGCAAATTAAGTACTCTTCATATGTAGGTACTGACTTTTAAATTATCTGTGCATGTGCTATTTTTTCGCTATTTTCTAACACTGGCTATCGCCAGCTGTCATTTACATTGACGTTTACGCTTTGAAAAAAACTTGTATAGTAAATTATATAAAGCCGCCCGCATGTACGCCCCAGCAGCAAGCAATTACTTAATTGCTAGTATATTTTGATTCAAAACCAATTTTTATAAACCTACGGTAAAAAAATAAACATTTGATATTCAATAAGGAAATTCTTCAGTAAGGAAGACTTACGGTGTTTAAGTAGCAATAATAATTCCGAATTTGCTATAGTTGGAATATATAAGGGTAATAATAAGGGTTTACTGATTTTACAAGAACACTTACAAATTATTATTTCCAGTTGGATAAATTTGAAATTTTGGAAATAAGATAAAGTGTTGGTAGTAAATTAAATATTATAAATAAATAATTTACACAAATAGTTATCTTTTAAATTTGTTTTCATATTAGTACATAATTTATTTATTCATCTCCCATATCTTTATTTTATTTTTTTTTTGTCTACATATACTTCAATTTTTGACTTATTTTAATTTTTGTTTACGGTGTATCCGGATAAAGGGACCATTCGACGTGTCCTACGTAATTCGATCTGCAAATCAATTTAGCTTAGATCGTGTTTTTTTTTTATTAATTAACCTTTTTTATCTGAAATTCTAAACTATACATAAAAAGCCTTATAAATATAAAGCTTTAAAATATACAATACTAGTTAAGAATTTCATATATAAGGATTCATTAATTAAAAAAATACGATCTAAGCTCTCTTCTGCAAAGTAACAGATTTGCAGATAGAGTATTTTACGTAGGGCACGTCGCATTGGTCCCGAAGTTTGTTGGTATTTTTAGTGAATTAGTGGTGAAAAGAAAGTATATTCTTATTACTTATATCAATATCTTAAATCCTGTAACAAGGTATGAATGTTTAAACAGTGTTTGTTTAAATGTAAATAAAAAACAAATGCTTAAACAGTCGATATAATAATTTGTTTATTTAATCATCTACCTTGATTAATGATCTAATTGTTCATTGCATGATTATCATCATGCCCTTTTTCATAAAAAAAACAATTCATGTTGACTTTCTATATGATCTGGAAGATTTACTAAACAGCAAAATATCTGAAACATATGATTTTAGTGTTTTAGTAAATACTTAAAGGTATTTAAGGATTTGTTAGCGTATTTACTAGATCTGAATTCAACGCTTCGTAACAGCTTCGCACAAGCTTCTTTCCAAGAGACCGCCAAATTATCCTGTTTTCACGGCACGGCATAGCATAGTGATTAATTTAAAATCAGTCAAATGTTGATGTGATTTATCGTACGAATCTCTATTTTAGCAAAAAAAACTTTAATTACAATACAAACAATGAATAATACAATTTTTTAATCACTACCACCAATATTTTTTTGATTATCAAATTAAAAAGCTTTTATGTACAGTTTAATGAAAATATGTGATAAAAAAATATCTATTAAAAAATGTGAAAGTTAAAAAATTTTAAGAAAGTGTTTATAATATGATCAAAATTGTTAATATTTAAGAAAAGATATGTAAGAACATATTTTAAATAGAATAATAAATCAATAAAGTAACATTTTGGAACCATAAAAAATTGTGATAGCTTTAGTTTGTACGTATTCACAACATCTCTCTCCTGAATACTTATATTATACATGATGATGTACATATGTGATTGACGTTGAAATCTCCGATATTCCTATTCAAGCAAAAGTTAACATTTCATCGCAATATTTTCAAGGTATTTTTAAGACCACGAATCACAAAATGGATGTACCGTAGAGATATACAATAGAAATATATAAATAAAAGGATAACAAAGTGCTCTCGAGATTTAACATATTTCTATAAAACATTTGCTATTTCTGGATCCCCGCCAGAACAACTCGCGTTATTAAGAAGAAAGTTGCGTAGGTACCTAATAGTCTTAAATAATTCATTGGGGTGACGAGATCATCCCTTGCGAGGTTACCGTTTGGTGAAGTGTTCGGGGTAGAATTAGAAAAAATATTGTTCGTCCATCTTATTAGTATATTTTGGCCCCTAGTACAGCCTAAAAGTACATCATGAAAATAAAATATACGCATTATTAATAATATTTTTTAAATTAACTTTTCAATAAAAGCAAAAAAGTTTGTGGTAACATCACTTATATTAATAAAAAGAAAACACTTTGTATGAACCCACTATTTATTGAATTATCAACATGTTTTAAATTAAAAAGCTTACTGTTTGCAAATGTTAACAAGGACTTTTTACATATAAATAACATAGGATTACCGTTATATAAATAAAAAATTCAAAAAAGAATTAACAGCAAATTATTTTTATTATAAATAACAA
The DNA here is from genome assembly GCA_016648135.1 of Agrypnia vestita. Classification (NCBI taxonomy): domain Eukaryota; kingdom Metazoa; phylum Arthropoda; class Insecta; order Trichoptera; family Phryganeidae; genus Agrypnia; species Agrypnia vestita. Next base: position 295,509 of record JADDOH010024777.1, on the reverse strand, counting down.
AATCCTTTTTGCAAATAGCTACCATTTAAATTTGTTTTCACATTGGTTCATAATTAGTTTATTCAAGTCCTTTATATTTATTTTTGTTAATGTCTACACTTTTATTTTTAATTCAAAATATACTTTGTACCAAAAGGGACCATTAGCTTCGAAACATGTTGATAATTCGATAAATAGTGGTTTTATAAAAAAAAAATTAATTTTAATTTTTAACGTTGCACTAGGATATGAAGCTCAATTACTGTAACTAAATAAAAAACCCAAGCTTGACAAAATAAAATTATATTATGACCTTACCAGGAATCACACCGATATGAGAAGCCAGCAGGGGCGGTGAGAAGAAGAAGCGTGACTTTTATTAAATATTATGAAATAAATATTATAAAAAAAATCGAAATATTATGAAATATTAAAATCTGAATAATATGTTAATTATCGTGATAGTAATATTACGATATTTCTTATTCCGGTTTATTTTCAAGATAGGAAAAAGTCATGCTTCTTGTTTTCACTGCACGTCCCTGGAAACTAGTATCATCTCCACTGTATTACGGGGGCTGCCCCATATACGTATGACACATAATTATGTTGGCATACATACATATTACTGTTTTCAAAAAATATACACACTCTAATCCCTTCAAAGTAGTCGCCATCCTTGGTAATGCCGTATACTGCGTCCAGCGGTCCCGCCATTGTTGAAAACACTTCTCGAACGCGTCTTTTGGAATGATGTTTAGCTGGGCCGTCGCGTTTCGCGTAATGTCTTCTTTTGAAACAAATCGTGTCCCTTTCAGCGGTATTTGTAACTTGAGGAGTTGCAAAAATTACTCGAAGTCACATTAGGAGAGAAGAAGCCTAACAAACCAAGCGATTGCTGAGCTTTGCCAAAAAGGCCTGCAATATCGTGATGGAGCTGCTAACTTGTTGCTATCCACATGTCCGGTCGTTTGACACTTTTTTCAAGGTTTTAACCTTAAATTTTAAAAATGCTTACCATTTACACCCTATAAATTATATTTTAACATAAACAAAAATTAAAACAAACTCAAAACGTTTATATATCAAACAGTTATCATTCGGGAACGTAGTCACGATCAACGTTAATTACTTTCATTCCGCGGGCGAAGAGTGTCCAGTGTCCAGTTTTTTCCAATTGTCATTTGTCCCCGCGCCTTCGAGGCAGAGAAGAGGTTTTGTGTTGACGCCTCCCCGTTCCGCTCGTATTCGCATGAGTGTCAACGGGACGATGGGTACGACCACTTTAGCATTAAAAAAATGACGAAAATGGGTAGCGACATGTAGGGCGGATATGGAAGCTATTGCTCATAGAACGGACCGTATGTGAGGGGTTCCTCTTATTTCGTCCTCTTCCATAGTCACCAGAGAAAATCTGAAGATAGACCCTTTTTTGACTTGTCATCAAAGCTCACCATCTTTGAAGCCAACCAACCACTCTCGGTATACCCTTTTACATACGTTCCTTTGACAAAAACAGGAGAATATAAATGTTTGGTTTTGGAGAGCATTTTAATTTCCAAATCCTATGAATGAATTCTATTTTGACAATTGTCAATTATAAAAAACTCCAAGGAAAAAAGCGGCAAGTAATTATGCATCGATCTAATATTTATTTTTAAAATAATTATACGAAAATTATAAATATACTGTCGATGTTTTTACTTAAAAAGCGAAAACCTACATAAAGCCGTAATATTAACGTTATTGCCTTATTATGTACCCCCTTTAAAATCATCATACTGTAATCCTTTTGAGGGTAATCACTGGATCAGGTTATGTTTCATCTTTCTTTTTTTTCTGCAGGCTGAACAAAGAACACCTGGGTGGCGGCTGGTGCCCGAAAGGACAGGTCGAAGCCACCAGCCGGGAGTTCATCGAGATAGCTCTTGGTGGACCCAAGCTGGTGACGGCAGTAGCCACTCAAGGCCGTCATGGACAAGGCAGGGGGATGGAGTACATGGAAGAATACACCGTGGAATACTGGCGGACCACCATCGCAGCCTGGCATAGCTACGATAGATGGGACGGGAAACGGGTAACGTTGTTAATTTATTTAAATTTAATTTATTTATTTATTTATTTATTTATTAAGGGGTTGCATGGGTTTCGATGGTTTAAAAAAGCATTTTCTCTTACTTTTTTATTACAATAAAATAAATATTTTATACATTAAACTTGAAGAATTGGCGTTCATATTATAGAGAATCACAATGATAGAGTATTAAAAACAGTTGTCTTCACCTGTCGATGAGAAATTCTAATTTTCTCGAAACTAGTAGTGAAAAAGTAAAGCATTCTGTTACAAACTCATTTAGAGATAATAACGTAAATATAATTAAATATTTTTTATAATCTATGAAATATTTTCTGTTTGTTGGCGAGTATATCTCTTGACTGAACGAAGGATTAAAAAAAAGTCAATAATTTAAATTTTTGGTTGTTGTTGTTGTTGAGTTGTACGCAAAAAAGTACAATGTCGTTAAAATCTACATACACCACGTATTTATTACCTTGTAAAATAAGTTGTGATAAAAGAAGAAAAAAAACTTATTTCCACCACTAGACAATTCTATTTAGTAGAGGTGTGCAAAATTTCATTAAGATCAGTGCATTATTTTTTGAGAAATCGAGTCCATCGTGACTTAAAAAATAGAGTTTTCAGAAAAAAGCGATTAAAGTTTTAAGTAGGAATAAAATTGAGAATTTTTTTTAACTTAAATAGAATCGTTGATTCCAGCTCCATAAAGCAACTTTCTCTGCAGCTGTAATATTCAGGGTACCCTTTTGCTCTTACCTGAGACGAATTCTTGCCTCTCGAGAAAGACAGACAAACAATAGCTAAGCAACTAGTCTGCCTCGATATACCTGCAATGCTCGCAGCCGGCTGAGTCTAATGAGAGGAATTTCCAAAAGCACTCTTTCCTAGGTTATTTATTTATTTTTGGCTTTGGTTACTTAATAATTTATGTAATTCTAGGATAACTTAATTTAACGCTCGGTTAACATTGTAAATTTATTTAGTCCCAGTGCAACGATTTTACTTTATTAGACGCTGGGATAACCTTATTATTTTATATGTATTAATTTATTAATAAATTTAACTCTAGGTTAATTTTATTAATTTATTTAACCCTATTGTAACGTAAAATTAATAATTAACATACATATGTACTACTATACAGGGTCAGGCACAAATACCCAAAATCTCAGTCTTTATCAATTAATCAAAATCTTTAGTCTGAAACATAATTCTAAACTTTCTCCTAAATCAATGCAATGTCTGAACAGACCTTCATCATAAATGCTGGAAATGGCCTCCACCAGCACACAAATACTTTATGTGTTAAAGAAAACGGATATTTTATACGAACCGTATATTTCTCTGAGAAACAAATCTCGACGTTTCGCTGAAATCTTATCCAGCGTCATCAGGAAAGCGTCCTATCACGGAGGAGGTGTCAGCCGAACTGATTATTTCTTCCTAGGTCGTAAATTATATGCACTTTGTTGTGGAGTGAACTTTTTTTACAATAAAGATCGCCAGTGTGCAATATGTACTAATTACATCTTTGGATATTTCTGCGACGTCTCTTAAAGGGGGAATCAAAGTCGTGAGAACAGGGCGCCAAATACTTGATAGTTTGTAACGGTCATCTCAATTGAAATTAGAATGTTACACATTTGCCGTGATAGGACGCTCTCTTGATGACGCTGGATGAAACTTCAGTGAAACGTCGAGATTTATTTCTCAGTAAAATATACGTTTCGTATAAAATATATCCGTTTTATTTAGCTTATAAATACGTGCAACGACCGTAATAATAACCTTACCTCTTCAAATTTAAAAAAATGCTATAGATTCCATGTAAAAATAGACTGTAACCAATCACTCACTACGTCTCATCTTCTCTTCCTCCACCTCCTCACCCTTTACCTCCCATCCCTATTCCCGTGTTATTACTCATCGTTTGTTTCTAATTTCTTCATTTATTTCCATTATTTAATTTAAATATTGTTTATTGATTACCATAATATATTTTTAGTTTTCAAATATTCTGTTATCTAAAATAGTACTTAATTTACTACGCCTTAAACATCTGTGAATCTTTGTAACTGGTTTATGCAATGTAGGTACACACTATGCTCTAACATTTTAATGATTGAAACTGTTAGGTTTCCTTAATTAAATAAATTAAATAAAAAAATATAAATAAATAGTTCTCGAAATAGTTTTCGAGACAATTTCGCGAAAGTGCTATTGAGGGTGTAATTCCTGAATAGTACAGGGATTATATTAATAAACTTACAATACACTCCCCCTGCAGTCGAGTCGTGAACACGATCAGATGACCTGTTGCCACATGACGCTGAAAGACTCAATAATCACGCTTCCCTCTTGTCCGTTGGGGGTGAAGTTAAGTAGATACCTGTGTTAAAATGTGAAGTCGTATAATGTTGGGACAATAATGACAGCTAAAGTTTCTAGTACAAGATAAAGGGCCGGATATTCGAACCCTACCTGTTTTAGTCTATTTTCTTGAAAGTTCATTTCTCGAGGGCAGCGCATACGAAAGCAGCAATATCTTACTGAAGTCTTCCTGAGATAAATACAAAAATCATGTCACTACATAAGGAAATTTAACTGGAATCTATAAAAATGAACAAAATATGTACAGGAATAGCTACATTTTATTGAAAATACGTTGCCACCTGTGTTTTTTTTTATATAGTGTATAAATAAATTTGGATATTGCTGTGAAAAAGTTTTATTTTGACATTTTCATAATTTGATATTGGTGTGGTGAAAGAAAATAAAATCAACATCAATTCTCACTTTATGTAGTATGAAGCGGCTATTTCATCACGTGACATATCCTTGGGTTTGATTGGATTAGATGTTGCTTCCTTTACTTTTAATATTATATTGGAAACACGATTTTAGAAAGCTACATTTTCTACAAAATCTCAAATTCAACTTATTCTAAGTGCTAATCTAAAAATAATTTGCAAATAGATAAATTTTTAGAAATTACCTGTATTTAGTTTTAAATAAAAAATATGTTAATATATTCTCTGAGTCGACTAAACTAAATTTGCTGCTAATGAAGTTATGTTATATTCTGAGGATGTAGTCCGAACTAGAATAATTTTTTCAAATTATAAAATACAGAAACTACTTTCTTTTCTTTTTCATCGGTAGATTGATCAATAGGTCATTGAGGTACAATCTGGAAACATTTAAGGCAAATAGGGAAACAACATCTTACAGAATATGCCCCAATACAACCCGATCCAGTGGCAAAGACACGACTGCCCCTCTTCGTATGTGAGCTCTAGCGTACGGTACTGTCGAGGTATTAACTATGATTACAGTATGTTAACTAATGATGTAACGAATATGAATACGAATAATCGTATTCGCCAAGTAGTAGATATTTACCGAAAATTCGTATTCGCCGAATCATCACGAATATTAAAAACAAACTATTTATAATTGAACGCAACGCAAATTGCGTTGTATGCACCGTGTATCCGAACACACCTACGCACTCCATTATCGGGGATTCTTTTAACATTGAATAAATGGATTTGTTGAGTTCTCAAGTTACTTGTTTCCCAGCATAACATGAATTGTTCCATCTAGTTTTGTCGGGTTATTAATATGGTTAGGTGCTCATTTCATATAGTTTTTGTTTTGTAATACATATTGATCGTTCCATTTTATTTCCGTTGTATGTAAAAGTGTTAAATAAGAGAAATGAAATGAAAAGAATGAAAAAAGAGATATTTATTTTCGACCGCTGGGAATGTACAAACGGATAAAAGAACTGTTGTGCTTTTTGAACAAAAATTTGTCGGTGGTAAATTTTAATTATAAAATCTCTTAGTAAAAAAGGAATAGTGGTGTATTATTTATTATTTGTTGAATTATTCGTATTCGTATTCGTGAAAGTAGTATTCGTTGCATCACTAATATTAACCTACTTATTTGGCCTGACTCAGCAGTATTGCCTTGACAGATTCGCATTTTTACACAACTTTTCATACACAAATTTTCGTCGTTTGACTTCTTATATAATAAATTTAATTCATGTATGTCTAATCCAAATACAGGGTGTATTTGGATTAGACATACATGACATACATCGTAGCTATTCATAGCAAAATCAAATATAATGACCAAAACTACAGCAAATTGTGTGCAAAAATTTGAAGCTGATTTTTTGCAATGTTTTGATAATTTAATTAATTTGAATTAATTTTTATTAATCGATATTACATTAATGGTAGTCTAGCGTTTTACAAAGATAAGTCAGAAATATTGTAAAGAATGTAATCTTTAATGTCACTTATCTCCTTAGTGGTTAATATTTCACCCAAAGTATAAAGAATGCTTTCTATTCATAATTGAATAAAGAAGAAGAATTCCCCTGCATTTTTTGCAATTAGCTAAGAGAAACCATGTTTACTTTGGTTTTGAATTGAGATCTTGTAAATAATTAAAATAGTTATTATTGGTAATTATATTTAACAATTTCCAACAATGCCTTTGAATCCCAGCTTACACAATAACATTATTTAAAAGACACTGATCGTTGAAACATTGTAGAGGACCAAGGAAAGCTAGAATTAATGTTGTCTTTATATCTGACCCCAGGCAACGCTAAAATAACTTGAATATTCATTCCAAAATAAGTACAGGAATAGCTTGTTAAGTCGATTAAATCAGCCAGTAACTACTTTGCAACAATAACTAAGGTTTCATTAATTCTAATATCTACATTTTTTTAAGTTTTACCCATATTAAAAAGATTCAATTATTCAATAAATACTGGTTTTAAGCGTTTAAGTGTTATCCACCGCAAAGTATCATTTAAGAAGATATTTGATTAATTAACCAAATTATAAATTTATTTACCGATAATTTGGTAATGGAATTTAGTCATCTTTGGTATTTGGTCACTGGTAAAACGATTAACTAAAAACATGTAATAAAAATAGTAATGAGTTATTCCAGCGTAACCAAATTGAGCATGCGAAACCTTGTTATAAAAATAATAAAATAATTAGTATATGAATATTTAATACAAAATAATACACGTAAAATAAAGGAAAAAGAGAATGAATACCCAATAAAAATAATGTAGTAATGCATACACTAGTTTTTTTTTTAATAGAATAAACACAGAATACACGTCGCATGAATATTTTCACTATTTTCAAACTAAGATAAACGCTAGTGCAATGAAAATAGAGCTAACTGGCTGGTGTCTTAGGCGAGCATCATAACCACTACACCAACAAGCTACTCCACTTAATGTTCTTAAATAAATAAGAAGAAAAAAAAATAACGTAACAATTTTACACTAAAAATAAAGTTGAACTCTTGAACATATTCCATCCGGGTTGTTATTTATTAGAGTTAAACCCGAAGCGTCCATCAGTAAATACATTATTATAATAAATGAGACTATTCCTCAGTAGCGGCAGCCATAAGGGCCTTTAATTTTATTTTCTAAGTACCCGGGACTCGAGCGTATTCTCCGTAATGTGTTTGGGAGTGTTGAAGCAAGCCGAGCTAAATCTCGACATCCAAAACCGAAGCTTAACTATTCTACACGTCTTTTAAATCGAGCGTTTCCCTCGACTTGATGCGAGGAATAGTGAAGGAGAACGCTCCACAATAACCCACCCCACAATTCGTGTTTCCTTTGTCTCCAATCAGCGCCTGTTTGAAGTCACGTGGTTACATTTTGTAGGGGTGGATTTTTGTTTTGTTTTCAATTGGTTGTTATATCAGTACAATAGTTTTTTTTGTTATTGAAGCACAGTTATTTATTTTATACCGTACAAAAACATTGTGACAAAAATTCTGATCTTATTATATAATTCTACCTTTTACCCATCTAGACGTGATGGTCAGACAAATTGTTAAGACTATAATAAATAGTAAATGTGGCGGAAATTATCTCCAGAATATTAAAAACACTAAAAACGCTCTTAGAAGAGATAAGCAAGTGATTGTAAAATCATTGTGACCCTTAAAAAGTTCTCCCGATACATTACATGCCAGATATGCAAACACAGGCATTTATTATATATTTTTATAAATTTTTCCACTTCTAAGAATAAAGTTATAAAAAAATATTCATTACTTATCTTAATTACTTTATTTGTAGAAATCATACTAGAAGAAGAAAGAAAAGAACTTTATAAGGAATATGAGAACATTTTAATTATTTTATGATTTATTAATGAAACGAATTCCAAGTAAATACTTGAAAGAATAGTTATTTTTATTTATACGTCTGTTAGAGTGAAAATATATGTCTAAAGAAAATATATTTTCCAACCTAACTATTAGGTTATTTTATGTTAGGTTTCTGAGATTAGGCCTCTACCTACTAACTAATAAACCTAACCTAACAAACATAACATATCTTTATAGTTAGATTAGTTAAGATGGAAAATATACTTCCACTAGAAATATACTTACTAGTATAAGTTATATCCTGATGAAGGGACGTTATTAATTGTCCCCAAAACATATCGATATTTCAACAAATTATTGTTTAACACAAAGTGTATTCTTATTAATTGTATCATAAATTTCATATTTCATTGACTATCATGTCTCTTAAAAAAATTCTTTTCCGGAAGAGTAAATAAAATTAACTCTTAAAAAAATAACATTTTCAACGGGTCTTCGTTTAGTTGTATTTAATTTTACTGCAGATCATTCTTGCTGAAAAGAAAGCTCTCTCTGATTCTTAAATATTTGGCTGAATAGTACTATGATAATTTAATGCTTAATTATGTATTTGTGTTAATGATATTTACCGATAATTGCGTAATGGAATTTAGTCATAATTATCGGTAAACTTAATACCGAAAACTGATAACGAATGCCATGTTTAAGAATTTTCTTAGGCTTGTTTTTCTGGGGTATGAGGCCGTGTTTTTACATTCTTCTATCCGATGTCACGGATCCCATCGCAGGGTCCATCATCATGACTGATGTGTTGTTGTGGGCCTTGATGCTGTGGTTTAGTATTGGCTTGTAATAGCACATCGATAGCAGCAAATATATATACCATAGTGAAAAAAGATGAGAAGAGACGACAGATGTCTCTAGCATAGTCCAATCAAATATACGGAAGGTTCCCAGAATTTGACCATAAAAAATCGAAAATGTGTGGATGTTCTTACGGTGGAATTGGTTCACTGTATAGAGTGATCACTAAAGCCAGTTTATACAGGTTGTAAGCCTGGGCCATCGTATAAGAGACTTCCATACAGGTTTCTCATATAAATAGCTTCATCTCAGTGAGACCTTAATTAAATAATAATCCAGCAGTGGACAGATCCAGTAATTTTACTTTCAGAACATAGGTACATATAGAAAGATTGTCAACTTAAATTTATCTCTCTTTTTTGTTAATTATTATCATCAAATCATTTTAATACAATTCCATTACTGTAGTGACGAAATAGGAGAACCACAAATGAAGAATTAAAATTTATTTATTGAAATTCGTCAAGAATACTGTATTTCGAGGCATTCTTAATTTTATTTTGTGCTTCATAATCATCTCAACCATACCGGGATTGATACCAAGCGACTTCGAAACTCTTGGAAATCAAAAAGATTTTGATGGCGCCGAATGTCAATCCCGATACTTTTCACATACCAAAGAAGAACGCTGTGTCAGCTCATATCGCTCACGTGGTGTCAAATTGCCCAAATTCTAGTCCAAAATGCAAATTTAATATGTGTTAATGCTATTTTTAGACAATAATTTATATTTCGGATATATTTTTCAATCTTAACATCAGAATAGATTATGCGCAATATATGTGAGACGTTTCCCGTAATGCTTCGATCACATCACCCTCAGAGGAGATTACAACAAGTAAAGTGACAAGATTAAGAAGAATAGTGGATATAGCAATAAAAAAGAAGTGGAATTATACACCCAATAATAGACAATAGAGTATAGAATAAAACAAATAACTTAATCTAATAAAATAGAAATACTCAATTAATTATGTCTATCTGAGGCATCAAACTGGGCTGCTGTGAATTTGTACATCTGAATCATAATAATCCACGGCGTTTAAAATACAATGTGTACAATGTTATATTTATTTTTCAACGCAACTAATACAATAAAATATGTGAACGACGTGTTGATAAATCAGTGTATTTAATTATGACCGAGAATTAAGGCTTGAAGAGTGTCCGCAAAATTCGCGTCGAAGATATATTCAAGCATTTTTCGGAACTAATTCAGGCTTTCTTTGCAAACACAGCATTCCCCTGGTTTATCAGGCTTCCTTCTCTCCCGGAATGGCACCGTTTATTTTTTTGCTATTCTCCAAGTTAAAATTACCGCTGAAAGGGATCCGATTTGAACCAAGAGAAGACATAAGGCGACACGCAGAACACTATTCCAAAAGTTGCATTTCAGAAATTTTTACAACAATGGCGGGACCACTGGGAGAAGTACGTATGTACATTGATCAAGGGGACTACTTTGAAGGGAATTTGAGCAAGTATATTTTGTATCGATAAATGTTGATCTGCTGACCAAAGGTTCGATATTATTTAAACACATTAGTACCTACTTGCTGTGCTCACATATAGCTGCCAAACCTTGTTGATAACAGGCATGTTAAGATGATGAATAAACATGAAGAGATAAGGAAAAAAAGGTTGATAAGAGATTTGGCAACAGTCAATAATAAAATGCTTCATGAAAATGCCACAACATTCGGATGCTAGACGAATGCGCTCATCTAGTGGTACCAGTGTAAGAAAATCAAAAGGACGACAGGCCCTCGTTAATCCAACGAAACGGCGAAAATACATAACAATGGACAGAGATACTTGGAGAGGCCTTCATCCAGCAGGAAACAGCTGATGTTTAACTGACCATCATGCCTTTTTTCCGCAGGAGTAAATAGAGGAAATAGAATGCCACCCTCTTCGATCCAGGCACACCACTTTTTCACCTTCATATATCTGCTCACAAACGCTTTTTGGTTATTGTAGCTTTTAAAAAGGAACTTTCTCCAATATTTAAATTATGAAAATGAATCATCTTATCGATATTAAAAACGGAATAAATGTAATTAAATTCCTTCTGTTTTAATTTAATGCCTTGTATTTGTCTAACTTCTCAGAATACAGAAATGTACTAAAACTAATTTTCAGTAAAACAGATAGATTTAAATAGATATGTGGGATGGGGTTAAAAAGGGTGTGGTTGATTAAGTAGGCAAAACGTAATTACAATGGAAACAAGTTTAAGAGAGGGCTATTTACAAAATTTATTTGAATGTTTATTTATTTATTTATTTCAATATATGGTACAAGAAGGGAAGAAATTAGTATAATACTAAAGCAAAAAATTACAGTAGGAATTTGTAATAATTGAGCTTTTAGTAGCACATCTTTAAAATTTACTAAACTGGAGTTAAAAATATCAGAGATATGTGCATAAGCCTATGCTGTTTAAGTACAACAAAGTTAAAATACAAGTTAGTTCTAGTGTTGTCACAATAAAATAGCGTAGTTATTCGAGTAGCTCTTACAGGCGCATGAAACATAAACAAACACCGAATATCAGGGGTGTCAAAATGCGAGTTGATAATTTTGTAAAGTAAAATCAAATCAGGTACAACTCTCCTGCTAGATAATATCAATAATCCAGTAAAAAAATTGTAATTATTTGTAGTTCATTTCTTAAATATATCGGATGCGTTCTAGTGTGTAGGTAAACGAGTATATGTGCATTGTACTATGGACTCCAGACAGATGAGTTATATTCAACCTTACTTCGAGCAAGAGAACAGTACAATAGTTTGATTGCGTAAATATTTGAAAAAGAATTGCATCTACGTATAACAAAACCGACAGCCTTCATAGCCTTATAAGTTTGTAATATTTAAGTCAACACTTTCTATTTATATTTCTAAGTTGCTTGGATACATGTAGAATTCTTTGAATAAAAATTAGTCGTGATTAAAACAAAATGTTTATTATTTAATTAATAAATTGGTGCCATAAAGTGAATTTGAAAATTTATAAGTCGAATGAATAAATTTACATGTTACCTACTTTAAAATAACAACGTAAGTGAATTTCTCCGCAATAAGTGGCTTGTGCTTGAGTCTATAGTAAGGCCTCGTGGCTTGTTAAAAATATTCTTCATGCCATGATTGAGTAGGTACATTTTTAAATTCTGTCTGTCTCTGCATCCATGTCTATCCACTATATTGTTTTTCCATTATCCTCCGATGCCTTTCTCTTTGCCCATAGTCTTATTTTATATCACCTTCTTATGTAACACGTATATATCATTTTCATTCAAACGTTTGTATTCTAAAACTTAAAGGCTCTCTAAATACGTTGATACCAAAAGGGCGCCCAACTGGATATTTCATCAACTTTACTTTTGTGATCCCGACGCGAATTGCCGAGAATCAAGGAAGAAATTGAGGGCTTTTGAAGAATAACGAGATGGGAGTTAAAAGATAGTACGGGACGATGGTGGACCGTATCAGGGCATGGAAGGGAACACATGAAATAGCCACATACCACCATAAAGTGTTCCTCCTCCAAGTCTGTTTCACTGCGATGGTCGACGAATTCGACGATCGCTTCACAGATCTTCCAATCTGATCACTGTTGACAGACTGAACAGACTGTTGCTAAAGCACGAAAATTCTTTTAAATCAATTCGACAGGTATTGCGACAAAAATAACACTTCACGCTCGACAGGCAGATTTCGACTATGTTATGTGTAGGCGAGGAAAGAAAGGGAGGGAAGGGATCGTAACGTAAATGCCAGATTTTTAATTAAATGCTAGAAAATGCAAAATACCTAACGTTGTACTAGAATTGTTTTAACCCCAAAATATTTTCAGGTCTTCTCTGGAAATTCTGACACAGTTACCGTGGTGCACCACAGCCTAACCCCACCTGTGCACGCCAACATCATCAGGATATACCCTCATAGCCTCCACCTGAGAACCATTTGCTTACGACTGGAACTATACGGCTGCGTGGATGACAGTAAGGATTCACTCATTCTTTTTAATAGTTGAATTCAAAATATTTATATTATTATGTACCAAATTTCTATACACTCCTAAAAAATTATGTGCTTGTTTTTATGTACGTGCGTTAGAAGTTTGACTACCTAAAAAATCACGTTCTGTCTTGTACACTTTGCATTGGCATGGACGGAATGCTCACCCGCGTTTTGTCCAACTTCAATTACAAAGTATACGATATAAAAAATTAGGTTGAGAATATAGGTATATATTATAAAAAATTTGCTTAATTTTGCAAGAAAAAATACTTTAACTGCGTTATAAATGTGTCTTAAATATACGCAAACACTTCAGCTATGATCCAATCCCCTCGCCTAAAGAAGGGGTTTAGCTCACCTCTGTACAATTTTAATTTAAACTGTGTGTTTATTCCATATAATTTATATGAATAATTAAAACACATATTTTATTTGACAAGCAGCAGACATTTTATTATTTTGCCTTACAACACCTAAGGCAAAATAATAAAATTAAAAAAATCAAAACGAAAAAAGAGCATTGATGTCTCTCAGCATTTTTCATTAGTAAATTCGAAATTAATCTACACATACAGCTCTATCTCTGGTGGATTTCTAAAGCTAGTAAATATTGTTTAATCTTTTAATTGTTTAATGGGTAGCAGTATTTTACATGTAACAGTATTGTACTGCATTGTAACGGCACTGTTCTGCTGTTTGCGATAATGTACTGCAGTGTTACGGCACTGTACTGCAGTTTAACGATATTGTACTGCAGCGTAACGGTATTGTACAGATGTGTTAGAGTGTTACGCGTGTTCCAGGCGGAATACTTAGCTACTCGGCCCCCGTTGGTTCGGCAGACCTCGGGGACCACACGGATCGCGAATACGATGGCACTTTTACCGAAGGCGGACGCGGAATGGGAGGACTTGGCCGATTGACCGATGCTCAGGTTGGGGGAGATTTCTTCCTCATCGACATGGGCTACGCCAAAGGTGAGACATCTTCTTTGATTTATGTAACAACCATTAAGAAGCAAGTGCTGTAGTCGATGCTACCTCGAGATTTTTACTACATTTTTTATGACTCAAATTAAAAATTACTCTACATCATTCAATAGCGTATTACGGAAAGAAGATAAATCCGGTAATTATTCTCTTTGGTTAAAAAAATATAATTAAAATACAGTGATCAAAAGTAAAATATCAACCGTACTCTTGAAGAAATCGGCGCCAACTTTGTAGAGTTTTAAAATGATTTTCGTTTGATAATTTTGTTAAATAAACACAGATATATATCTACTTGAGTTTATCAACACTATTCGAGTTTTGAGAAAATCAGTAGCTCTCATCGACGTGTGAAGATATAACTAAGTTTACATGATAACTAAGTTCATATCTTCATCGGTCTTACACTTTTATCTCCTGGCGCACAATCATAACACTCTACCCTAAAAATTCACAAAAATGAGTGTGAACATTGTGCATGCATCCTTCGTAATTCTTTTATATTAGTAAAAATAGTATTTCAATAAAAATTGAACACATTTTTTTGTTATATCTATCTAGATTACAAAATCTGTCTTACGCTATTAAATTACTTGCCATGAGTATTTCCAACATTGTCAATTAAGAGTTTATATAGGCTTAAAATAGCATCAACGAAAAGTTGTATTGTTAGCCACCTAATATTTAATAATTATACCTATGAGCTCCCTACAGTTTATTTTATCAGTTCATAATGGCCTAAACAGCCAAAACAATCGTCCATTTATTTTGAAAAATTAAATGTAGAACCAAAAAGTCATGTTGATTTTTATTGTATTAATTGTTTAATAAGTATCGCGCCTGGGCATGCGGTGAGTATATTAAAGAATTACTTTTACGTTAACATATATTTTAAAAATATCGAAATAAGAGATATATTTTTTTATTTAAGTAATAATATAAATAATATTTTATTATAATGATACCTAGAAAATGTTTACAATTACTTTTTTTTGTATTTATATCTTACCAAAAGAATTATGATTCTTGTGTGTGATGAGGGAGATATGTCTCTATTATATGTCTCTTCATATTTCTTTGCATTATTCACAATTTAATAAATCATAACATTTGATTAATTTTAATTTCGATTTTTTCCAAAATATATGTTCATGTAAAAGTCACGCTTCAACGTACTCACTGCATGCGCCTGGTTTGGCGGGTAGTCCCGAGTGCGATGCATTTTTAAGAATCGTTTCTGTGTTATATTTATATTAAAAATGTGAATGTATTATATTATATAAATTACAGCATATGTATTTTAGTATGTAAGCCCGTGCAATATCGGTTCCCCTCTTTCCATAAATGAACATTTTTTATGAATAGTAAATTGGGTAATGACTATTCAGTTTACTGGCGTAGTGACAGCTCGATCCTGCGACGCGCGTAGTGCCCCACGCTCCGTGCGACCCGCTTGCGCTTGCCTCCCTCTTCCTTCCCTAATGACTGTATTGTTTGAAAACTGCGGAAACATATGTCTTGTATAACTCACACTGTTAACCGTTATAATTGCGTTAATTGTTAATCTATGATGGAATTCACTATTGTATCACTGAATGTAATTTACTGTTGTAACACTAAAATGAATTTCACTGTTGTATCACTAACAAGATTTTGGGTGTTTCGCTGGTTTGCAGGCAGCGGCTGGGTCGGCTGGAGGAACTCTTCATTTCCCTTGGGATATTTGGAAATTACCTTTAATTTTGACGGCATTAGGAATATCACTCAAGTAGATTTGTTCACGAACAACTACTTCAGTCGCAATGTACAGGTGATCTTTTGATTATATTATCTTTCTTTAATCGATGAGCTTTTCAATCTTTATGTCATCTGTTCTGAGTCAATCTGTCTAACTTCTGTCAACGTGTCTCTTCAACTTTACTAAATATTTTCACACAGCGTCATGTCAAGATATCGATAGTATTTATTTATTTATGAGAAACTTACTACAAATAAAATCAGATTACACATGAATATTACAGTATATATTAACAGTATAGAGACCATCTTACAAGTTTCCACAAAATTAAAATGTTATGTATTAAGATATTGCAACAATATCATAAGACATACAAAAAAACGATACGTTTAAGTTAAGTTTTAAATTAAACTGTAATTATATCTATGTATAATCCATCTGCACTCTATAAATCATCATCTTCTTTATAAAGGATGTCTCGTAAGTAATATCAAAAATTTTGTAGGGAGAAAACGGGAAAGACTTTTTACGAAAAAAATACATTCCGAATAAATAACACTTTGGGTGAAATGTCAACAGTTAAGGAAATACGCAACATCAAAGTTTCCATTTTTTAAATATTTATGACCTATCTTCTGAAAGCATTGGAATGAAATGAAAACATCGTGAAAGTAACATAATACTTTACATGTGCGGTATAGAAGCAAAGGCAGCAATGCCCAAAAAAATTGAATGAATTCATCGAGGATTACTAATTTATAATGTACTTAAATCGAGATTTTATAGGAAACAAAGCCTATAAGTGTATGGAAAACATGATTTTGGAAAGGATTGATACATAAAATTTACAATATTACATTTTAAATTAATAATCCTCGATAACAGCATTCAAAACAGTTTTTTATTATGTGGATATTCCTGCCTCTGCTTTTATAACCAAACATATGATACACATGTATACTTTATTCGATATATCGAATATTAAAAATTCCTTCGCTTTGATACAAATCAAATAAAATTATGAAAGTCTTGCAGAAATTTTAAAAATATTTTTGTTGGTTTTTTGTCATTCTGTTTAACTTGTATTAAAGCGAACGAATTTTTAACATTCCATATAAATCATTGTAGTGATAGTCCAACGTTTTACAGAAAATAAGTCAGAAATATTAGAAAAAAATGCAAACTTTTATATTGCTCATCTCCTTAACTGTCATGACATTTATGTTGCTCATCTCCTTAACATCAATGACATTTCACCCAAAAACAATATTTTCTATTCAAAATTTAATGAAGAAGATTCTCCGAAGTTTTTGCTACGAGACACTCTGTGTAACAGAATATAAGTAAAGAATTGGTTACACATAAATTGAATCCTTAATCACATAAGCAATATAATTTATATTGGATTCAAAGACGAAATGAAACGATTCATCTTAAAAACTCTATAAGAAAAAAGATATTTCCTTAAAAAAATTGCTGCATTAATGGTTAACTTCGTAAACGTAAACGGTACTTACTAAATGAAAATCTAGAAATGTTTTATATTATACATCTATTATGTAACATCCGTGTTCTCCAAAATTTTGACAAATCTCTTGTGTGTTTTTATGCTTGGGTTTGAAATTTATAGAAAAAAACATGTCAGAAATAAATTATGATATTTTGTGTTGCAGATATTCCGAACGGCCGTAGTTTATTTCAGTGTAGGTGGAAAATATTTCAACGGGGATCCTGTGATATCTATACAACACCCTGACAGGATCCACGAGACGGCCAGGAACATCTCCATACCTTTCAATGGAGGCCGCATTTCCAAGTTTGTCCGAATCAGACTTTACTTTGAATCGGAATGGATAATGCTAAGCGAGGTCTACTTCACTTCAGGTACCCGCAACATTTTTATTTTACCGGAATAATATTTTTAATTTATGTTTATTATTTAATTTGCCGTGTTTATTTTTAACTAAATTTAAGATTAATGAAATTTTAATGAATATCATTATAAAGTTTTGCGAATTTACGTAAAGCGTTTTATTCAAGTGTAACAGCTGTCTCGGCTGTTTAGGCCATTTTCACACAGTGGGTGTACTTTTTTTTTAGATGTGATTAAGTAAAAATATCTTCTCTCCATTGCTTAATATGCTCAAGAAACCCGAAATCCAGGCTACATATCAAAAATAATCCGTCACATTTTAGCAATCTCATGAGTTCAAATTAAATAAAGACACAAAACAGAAAATAATTAAGTTAATCACTTACGGAAACAGAAAAAAAAACAATCAAGTATTACATAAAATTTTACAACAATAGTCCTTAGTAAATGGAGCTATTTTGTTCGTAAACGAGGAAATTTTAATGATAAGTTTCTCGGTGAAGAAAAAATAATTTTAATATACGTCGGCTTCGCTGAAATCATCTAATTACCCATCGAGAAAGGGGTAACTAAAATTATATAAGTAAGTTTGACAGGCTTAGACAGCCGAAACAGCTGTTACATTTAAATAACGATTTACGCAAATTCCCAGAATTTGATAATATTTTTTTAATATTACTTTATTTTGTTATTTATAACATACATTGTTTAAATGGATAAAAGTGTATTCTGTACAAAAGAAAAGCTTACAAAATCCTAAACTTGAGATGCATTTTATATAATTATTGTAAAAATAGGCCTACAGATTTCATGGCTAATAATACAATACAGTGTATAGTCACAATAATGTTTTGTAGAGGGCGTCTTTTAAAAATAAACAGACTATGTACGTGGATGGAGTGAAAGACAAAGAATGAAATACTCATAAAATTACATAAAACACATAAAAACCATCCACACTACCAGAATATCTCAAAACTACCACATCATTTCAGCAAGAACACACAGGACAATCACGATTCATTTCCAACGGATTATAAAGGTACAACGACTTACCTCAATATACAGGACAAAGAAATATCTGAAATTTACTAATGCATACACAAACGTAACAGTCAGTTTTTTTTATTATTTACTAGCTGTACGCACTCGGCGTTCCACGGATTAACTTAGAAATAAAAATGTGGGGGAAAACAAAGATTCCATTTTTTTGAAAAGCCTCTAATTAAAACAAGGTTTCCATTTAATAAAGGCTGGGAACATGTATGCAAAATTTAGGTCAGTTGGTCAAGCGGTGTACATTTGTACAGAAAATATATCTGGGGGAGGAGATAGGTTAGAGGGCAAGGAGAAATGTCGCCTATATTACCCGACTGGTCCATAAGAATAAGAATAATTTGAGTCCGATCGGTCGAATGGTACAGATTTGCACTGAAAATTTATCAGGGGGAGGGAAAGAGGTAAAAGAGGAGGGGAGAAATGTTGTCAATGTTACCCACCGGGTCCTAAGGAATAAGTTTCCAAATTTTTAGTCCGATCGGTCGAACGGTACAGTTTTGCATTGAAGATATATCAGGGGGCGGAGAAGGGGTAGAAGTGGAGGGGGGAAATGTTACCTATGTTACCCGCCGGATCCTGAAGCATAAGTATGCAAAATTTGAGTCGAATCGGAGAACGTTAACATTTTTATTTATATAAATAAATAGTAGGTATATAAAAATAAAGTAAGTGTGCAAAGACATCATGTATTCGAATGCAACGTTGCGTGTCAAAATTTCAAACGAATCGGTGAAAAACTTTCAGAGATTCGCGATTTTGTACAAACGAACATTTACATTTTTATTTATATAGATGATAAGTTATCATTATAAGTTATATAAATTTAAATACTTTTTAAAATCTCATATGTAAAATTTGTAAATTTCGTATAAATTGAAATGTTTTTTTTTCACGTGCCGCCTAGATCTTTTATATATATATATATTTTAATAAAAAGTATTATAATATTGCACAGACATAACAAATACCACACTTTTTATGTAGTCGTAGACAATAATACTTTTGAATGTATTGGTTAACATACTACTATAGATATATCCATTTTATTTCAATATTCCCCATTCAGATCGATCAGTGCTAATAATATGTGCCGTAATAGATAGTGTATAAAATTAACACCGAACATATCAGGTTCTTTAAGTAATACAAATATTAATCCTAAGATATTGTTTATTAATCCATAGATTTTGAATTTTCTCATCTTATGTGTACTAACGATGAAAGACAATTATCAGAAACATTAATTAGCATTACATTTGTTATTTAATATGTAATATTAAAAATAAGATATTCCAAATATCTTCTCAAAGGCTCCAAAAATACCTCTCATATTTACAAATTATCATATTTATCTCAATTAGCACATAGCCTGGGGTGTTTCAATATTATATTTAAAATTACATTCAATGGAGAAAAAATACAAATAATCTTTAATGCCATCGGCACCCTCTCTTATCGCCGAAGGCTTCTATTTCAGCGGTAAATTGATTCACTTATTGATTTTCTAGTTCACCGCTTCTTCGATTCATCACTTGAAACGTACTAAGGTCAAATGAGAATTATTTCTTGACTTTCAAGGTCAAGTATGATTGAATGCAATTTATACCGTTGCGTTGGTGTAGTCGACACTTTAGTTAACCCTTCCCTAGCCATGCATTTATCCAAATCTAACAAGCCCTTTGAAAATTAACTGTCATGAAAATGCAATTTGTATTAGTAGCAAGCAGTAAAAAAGACATTAAAAGATTACACAATAATTTCACAGCGAACATAATAACAATCATAATTATATCTTCTTCAAAAAGAGAAAAATGGTTTTGTAGTGATATTGTTAACATAATTAATATAAGTATACTTTGTCAGGATACAATTTATACTAAGAAATTAAAAATCGAAGTATAGATAATATCTGTTCCCTGAATTATTGACCTTAAATGTCGTATTTTCACGATCGTGTAAGAGCGACACTTCGGAGGAAAGTCACTATCTCCCTCCCTCCCCCTTGGAAATGATTAGTGCGATGTGCTCGATGCGTCGGGAAAACAACGGTCGTTCCTTGAGCCAACTAACGCTGTGTAACTGAGAAAATTTACCTAGAAAAAGAACTTTTTTCATTTAAAACACTTAAATACTCAAATATCATGGTATGCTGTAGGTTAACTTTAACACGCTCCCTGAGTTCTAGTTAAATTCTAATGAATTGTTTGTATTCGCATGAGCCCGTACTAACTCAAGCTGCATTAACTAATGCATTATTAATTAACGTTCATATCTGCTGCTGCATCTCCTACAACGTGATAGAATATCGATCAATATAAACCGTTATGTAATTTAGATCATGTAACTTTCCAACATCATTGTTTACTTCAAGTTGTAGACCCAATTTAATTATTTCAGTATACAACACGTTTTCTGTAATGTTTAAAATATATATTTTAGAATATTTTGAGTATGTCCAAATTTTCAGAACAGAACTGGATTTTTGTCACAGGGACATCATTAATCAATCAATATATATTATAGGTGTCTCACAGAGACGAACTGTATTTCTGTAAATTTCTCATTAGCAACATCTGTGGTCATTTAAGGGGAATGAAAAAGCTTTGGTGCCGGCCGCTAAGGATTGTTTCAATTCATATATGAAACGTGGCAAAACGTAGAAAAACGTTAAAAAAAAAATTTAATATGTATAACTTCCAAAAATTAATAATAATACAGTTTCGTCTCCTTGAGACATCTATAATATACATTGATTAATATATATTTTAGTCATTAAACTATTCTTCTTCAATAGCAGCAAAATAATCTTGTGGTTACCTAAATTATTTAAATTAATAAAAAACACTATATAAAACTACTATTTATTGCATTATTATCAATATTAAATGTTATAGATAAACAACCAAATCCTTTTTGCTGTAACATTCCTTTTAAATTTGTTTTCACATTAGTTCTTAATTGGTTATTCAACTCTCTTATATTTATCTTTATCTCTTATAGTTTCCTTTTAAATTTGTTTACATTTTAGTAGTTTATGGTTATTCAACTTACTTATATTTATTTTTTGCTAATAGTTTCCTTTTAAATTCGTTTTCGCTTTAGTTCTTAATTGGTTATTCAACTCCCTACTATTTATTTTTTGCTAATAGTTTCCTTTTACATTTGTTTACACAATAGTTCTTAATTATTTATTCAACTCCTTATATTTATTTTTTGTTTTTGTTTGTCTATACTTCGGATTCTAATTTTTAAAACACGTTGAATCCTGATGAAAGGGCCATTCAGGGCTAAACATGTTGATAATTTAATAAATAGTGGTTTTAGACAGTGTGTTCTTTTTATTAATTAAATTAAACCCATTAAAATATTAATACCTAAAATACCATAAATTTAATAACAATAAATAAAATTGCAAGTTCACGATAATAACACATTTTATTGCAATTTTAAAAAACATTTTTCGGAATAATCCATTGGAGAAAAATTCTTTCAACTCTAAAATATTTTACTTTTGATACCTACATATTTAGCTCTCAACTTTATCATTGGTTTTGATGGTTATCATAATGATAAAATAATAATTTAAAATAAAACTTTAAAAACCGCTAAAAAATTATCACATCATATTATAAATTCACTTGGCTCACTCGAATGTAAAAAATGCCAGTAAGTTTATCATATTCATTTTTTATATTATACCTAAATAAAATCGTCAAATCTCAACGTAATAAAAATGTAAAAAATGAACTTCAAACAATCGTTTTGAAATATTCTGTACTTAGACATGCGCGGGATAGTAGCCCAGGGACTTCCTGAATTTTATTACAGTTGACTTTTTATTACAGAACTCATTGAGAGCAACGCGACTGAGGAACTTGAACAAAAAACATTCGACGACATTCTAGAGTTGACTCTGCTGGAAAAAGAATGGGAAAAACGACATTCCGGTAAGTATCCCTATATTCCATTTAATTTAATAAACACCCTTTGACGCCGGGCATATTAAAACGTTAATATAGCCGTAAATATGCCTGGCACCATATTACGTTATCAGACTGAAAGTGACTTATTAGTCTGGAGGGGGGTAAAGAAGTTGTGAAGAGCCGACTGCAAACACAATCGTTTATTGTCAGACTTAATCTTTCACATGACTACAGAAAAAATATTTGGAGGCATTAAATTGCGCGATCTGGGTGGCTAATCGATGTCTACAAAAAGATAATTATTCTTATATACAACTACTCGCTTCGCACGCGTAGATTTTTAGAACACTGTTTGGATCGTCATAGAACTTTCGAGAACCTTCTAGAACATTCTCCTTCCAGAACTTTAAAGAAATTCGAATGTACAGGAACCTTCTAGACACACCGACACATTCCGCCACTCAGTTTAGAACTTTCGGGAATTTTCTAGAACCTTCTCCTTCCAGAACTTTTAAGAGCAGGTTTTTCCGGAATCTTCGCCATCCAGAACTTTTTAGAGCAGGTTTTTTCGGAACCTTCTAGACTCACCGACACAGTCAGCGCGCCTATTTTGAAACAATCTGAAGCATTTGCGGCCTTCCCATAACAAAACAATGTGCTAGAAAGCACATTTTCATCACCCACTCCCACCCACGCTTAGCCACCTCCACCAAACTGCCACATTTTTGATGTGACACCAAGGGCTATCTACCACCATAACCACCAGGGGGTGGTAGTATCCGGTCGTGTAGAAAACTTGGCGGATAGGGAAACACGGGTTCTTTTTTTATATATATATTATATATATATATATCTATATATCTATATATATATATATATAGATAATAAAATAAAAGATTAGTAGATTTGTCTTCTGTATGTGTATATTGTACAGGCTTTACACATATCGACAGGATTGTATGCCTAGGCGCCTGTGTATGAACCATCTTTGAAATATATTACATGACAATTTTGCCGTAATATATATACCATCAAAATTTATGCCCACTGCTCGCCACCGCTATATTATATGTGGGGTATAAAAGCAAAGGTAGCAATATCCAAAAATTTATAAGGATTTAAAATGTAATGAATTCTAGATTTCGTGTATCTATCCCTTCCAAAAACACGTTTCCTATAAATTTATAGACTATTTTTCCTTTAAAATCTCGAATTCATTACGTTATAAATTAGTGCATTATAATTATATGTAATTATTACATTAAACTGCCTTTGCTTTTATACTCCCAGATATAATATTTACGTATACGCTATCCTAAAAATAATTATTTTTTTTGTTTCAGAACCGCGAACTGATTTGATGATCGGCTCGCTCGCAGCGTTGATTATTTTATTAATCATCGTGTTCATTCTCATTCTGGTGTACAACAAACGGAGTAAATACCTGAACCGCAACGGCTCCATCCTGGGAAATCATTTTTCAATGAAGATCAACATGAAAGTAGGTCGTTTTCTCTACTTAACTGAATTACTTACTCGAATTGATTTTACAGACTTTTATTTCAGTCCCCCCGAGCGGCACATAGGTACAACTAAACTTATATTTCAAATCGAAATCGCTCGCAATTCCCTTGACGTAAAATATCTGTGACAATTCAGGTATAACTTTATTATATGGCCTAACTCCAATTTTTTTTAAATGTATCCTGGTACAGTTGAGTGCCAATATTCTTATATTCAAAAGTTTTCGTATTAATTTTTTGTATCTTATCTTTGATTTGCCTAAATTAATATGATCCGTGAAAATGCTTATCAAATGTCAAAATATTAAATTTTAAAATTTAATAATTTTCTTAAGTATTTGCAAATTATTCAATTTGGTTTCATTTTTGAAATCCGGACACCGGTGTATCAAAAGTTATTCCTAAATTAAGCGTCCCAAATGTCAAAATGTATTGGGAAGATTTAAAAGTTTGAAGTGTATTAACTTTTTTAATACATGCCTCCCAATAGATTTGATTTCATTTCTGACATCAGGACACTCCACTGTACACCAGAACAATTTTTTTTAAATCGGAATGAGGCCATATAGTAAAGTTAAGCCACAATTCACCAATTTGAACTCAAATTATGAATGTGCATAAATTTAAAATGTCTAAAAAATGAAAAGAAATTAAATCTCTTTGGAGTTTACATTGTAGAGATTATAATTCACGATGATAGATTATTATAGTATTTAACAATAATAACTTTATTATCTTTACCTGAGTTTAATAATTTTTATATTTTTTCCTTACGGAAGTTTAAAGAGAAACAGAATCTCTCATCAATGAAGTATTTTTACAACACTGACTTATTTTTAAATAAAAATAAAAAAAATATTCTGGTCAAATATTAATAATTATGTTCAAATATAAATAATGGTACAAAAGTGGTTGTGACGGGAATATTAGAACTTAAGTAGTGAAAAAAATATAAAAATTATTAAATTCAGGTGGAGATAACAAAGTAAATATTCTTTAATATCTATAATAATTTATCATTGTAAATCTCACTTAAATGAAACTTAAGTTCACTCGGTATAAGGCGCTATATTTTTTGTAACACCGACCGGTTTCGAAACCACTATTCCTTTTGAGGTGAAACTATAAACCAAACATTACAAAATAAAAAACGAACATTGAAAACAATGTCGTACGGCAGGTATACACAAAAACAAGTTGCCAAAAAAATATAATTTCCCATTATTTGTAGTTTGCCCTGAAGAAGGAACAGTGGTTCCGAAGCCTATTGGTGTTACCAAAAATTTAGTATAATTAACAAGAATAAAAGACGCACTACTACTAATAAAGTACAAATACAAAATACAAAAATGAAACGAAAATCCAGAAATTAAACACCAAAAAAAATATGAAAAATGCGACATATAAAAAATTTATTTGATTAATTAATTAATCTAATTATCAATTAATAAATATTTATTTTTGTACATTAAAAAAGTGGGATATAAAAGCTAAGGCAGCCATTTCCAAAAAAAATAGATTACTAATTTATATTGTATTAAATTCAAGATTTTATATGAAATAAAATAGCCTATAAATGTATAGACTATAATGTGATTTTGGAAAGGATGCATACATAAAATCTATAATTCAGTACATTTTAATTTGGTAATCCTCGCTGACTGCCTTCAAAACATTTTTTTTAATTTTTGGATATCGCTGTCTTTGCTTTTATTGATTTCATATTAAAAAATAACAAAGGAACGATAAAGACAGTAATAGGGTTTGCGTTCAAAATTTTGCTTACGGGTGGCACCCACGGACGGCACTGACCGTATGTAAATAAAGTGTGAACATTTCACATTTTCAATTAAGTTAAGTAAAATTAAGTTTAAGTATGTTCCACAGGACCTTTTTACTAATTTTAACCCTTCAAATGAGGCGACGACCGAGGAGCTGAGCGGCGCGCCCCACCCGAGCTACGAGCCGCGCCCCCCCATGATCATCGAGGAGGACCTGCCGGCCGCGCTGGGGCCCGCGCCCTGGGCCTCGCAGGGGGCCGTGCCGCGGTACAGGGCGGGCCCCGCGCGCGGGGGCGCGGGCACCGGGCGCAGGACCAAGCCGGGCGTGGTGACGGGCAACGGCGCGGAGCTCCCCGCGCTCGACTCGGAGGGGCCCTTCATCGACCTGGACCAGGACTACTTCAGGGCCTCCACGCTGGGCCCCAAGCGGAAGCAGAGCTACGTGACGGCCACGGGCTCCCCCAGGGGCAGGGCCGTGGTCAGCCTGGCGCCCTCCTCCTCCCGGACGTCCAAAGCGCCCGTCCTCGGCAGTTTGCTGCACAAGGATGGCTCCTACAAAGACTTTCACCATTACGAGGAGACCTCGAGGCACGCCAAGCCTTCGACTTCCAAGATAAGGGTAAATACAATGTTTTTTCTCTTGACTAAAAGCATATGCGATATAATTTCAATATTTGTTGCAAGCGATTTCCATAATGCATTACTTTTTGATAAATGCGATGTATGTAATACCTTGTTTTTCCGTTGATTATGGTCTCTACACGATATTTTGCGCAAAAAACAGTCAAAATAAAATTTAATGTACTTCTATATTTATATATTTAAAATTATTAATGACACAACACAAGAAGCTAAATGAGTACTGCACAAGAAGATGAAATAAGATAACCTTTTGGAAATAAAAAATAAAAGATTACAAAATTTAATCATGCACAGTGGAATGAATTTGTATTTTAATACTTTTAAAATATTTGCAATATCACTTCTGTATTCAAGTTTGTTAACAAAGATTCATTTTGCTGCAATCTTCGACGAAATTATATTTTATTAATTTAAATGTTAATTATTTATTATGTGTACATTTATTTTTGCTGAAGGTTGTACTCATTGATCAGGTCTGAAATTAAACTAATCATAACCATAAAATACCTGTGTGTTCATAAAACATAAAAGAATTTTTATTTTTATTTACACTTACCTACTTGAATTTTGTAATACACACATGTTGAGTAATATTTATCACAACTTTACTCTCGAAAGCAGTAGACCCTCTCATCATCAGTTGTTATTTAAAACTAAATAATACAAATTACACCTGATGCTGAGAGGATTTTCTTCTCTTCTCGAAACTATAGTTGTGATAAATTACAAAGTTCAATTTAGTGTAAATCAATATAAACATGTTGCCATATCAATCAATAATATCACAAGTATTATAGTCATCTTGACTACCGACTCTAATCTACAGGATTATGTTTACATCAATACTGTCAATCTACAAAAAAAATCACATCGAAATGGAGCTTTGAAGGGCATTTT
Organism: Agrypnia vestita; assembly: GCA_016648135.1. Classification (NCBI taxonomy): domain Eukaryota; kingdom Metazoa; phylum Arthropoda; class Insecta; order Trichoptera; family Phryganeidae; genus Agrypnia; species Agrypnia vestita. The sequence goes on along the minus strand of JADDOH010024777.1, from coordinate 267,962 downwards.
ATGAAAATCCTGCCTGTATTTCGCACCATATTATACAAATAAGTTATAATTTCGATCGCTATATTAAATAAAATTTCATTCCCTATTTGAATTGCGTCCTGATTTCGCTATTTGTTTTCATTCTTGCCGAATCAAATTAACTTGCACCGCCGGCACGCCGAATTATTATTCGCGTCAAGCAGTCTGATTTGTGTGCCGCAATCAGTCTGCGCTTTCCCCGAAATTGAAACGTGAGTATTGTTGTAGGACACTCACGAGTACTACGATATATCGGGTAGCGCGCTGCCCTCGAAGCGCAAGGCCCTCGGCGCTCCCCACGACCCGCCCCTGGCCGACAGGACGCTGGTCCACGCGGGGCCCAGCGGCGCGCCCCGGTTCAGCACCCAGTTCAGGGGCAGGGTGGGCGCGGGATCCAGGAGGTTCGGCGGCAGGGATGTGAACGATATGAAACTGTTCGGTTTGAGCGACCTCAACGAGATGCACAGGAAGTTCTTGACGCCCGAACAGATGGACAACCTCACGGTAATCATTTTATGAATTAGGCCGATCCAAGCACCTGGGAGAGAAGCGTTGAAAAACGGAGCGAACCAAAGTACGCGCAATTTCGGAAGAAAATTAGGTGAAAAACAAACCGTGTCATCTGTACTTGAGTTGAATTATAATTTTATATTTTACTAGGTACTCGAATTTCGGGAGAATCACAATCTATCATCGACGTGCGAAGTATTAAACTTACTAGATTCACAAATAGAATAAAATAATTAATGTTTTGAATGCAGTCAGTTTAGTTAGTACTTCACTTGTTAATGAGAGTACCTATAATTTCGAAAATCAATTAGTAAAACATGATAAATATTAATTAAAATATTAATTTGTTAGTTTAAATAGCAATAATTGAATGAGTTCACTAACCATCTTTTAGCGATGGATCATTCTTATGGTTTTGATATTACTAAGGGTTTACAAATTTTACATACAAGTTATACAGAATCACACTTTGATAAATTAGAAATTTTGGAAATTAGAAAATGTGTTAATAGTAAATTGAATATTATAAATAACCAGGTCCTTTTTACAAATAGTTATCTTTTAAATTTATTTTTATGTTAAGCAGGTACTTTATTATTATTCATTTTCCCTATATATTTTGATTATCTATACTTCCATTTTAAAATTTAATTTTGTTATTATATAAATATATAAAGTATACATTTGTTTTCCTGACGAAGGGGCCATGGGCTCTGAAACATGATGATTTTTTTCAATAAAAAAGTGGTGTAAACAAAGTTTATTTCTATAAATTATAATTATAATGTCACCACAAATAATTTTGCTGTGTTTGAAGAAAAAGTGAAAAATATAATTTAATATAACTCAAGTTGAGATGACATAGTTCATGTTTTCCATTCATTTAATGATCATAATGAACAATCTCTACAATTTTAATGCCAATTAAATTATCAAAATACTTATCAATGTCATTTGTACCTACAAGTTCGACAATATAAAATATTGAAACGGGAGTAGGATGGATGAAAAAGAGGGAGGATGTTGAAACTTGGATTGAAGAAGGGAAAGCCAAAAGACGTGTACATATATAGATAATTGGCTAGGATAGTTTGGTGATGACACAGCTACATTTAGTCCAAAGACGTTTTTTTGGTGTAGTAAGGTTAATAATATAAAAAACCGATTTCGGTCAATCAAAATTGAGATCACACTTAAAATATTTATTGCGTATAAAATTTTGCATTCGCTCATAAAATCATTGTCAATTGACATCCAAGATACTTGTCTTACAAGGGTTTAACGTAATTTGAAATAGATACAGTAAGTATAAATTATGTTACATACAAAAAGTATATTCTCACATAATCTACCTCTTTCCATCTACATATTTCTATTTTTGTTGGTAATTCAGTACAATTTTCACTCTGCGGTACATCGAACTCATTGTTAACAAACATCAGAATGCTTTCAAAACAGAAACAATATTTCAAAAATAAAAAAATTCTGATCAATAATAAATAAATTTCGACTACCGGAGAAACTCACAACTAATGTTGAAGTAAACAATTAAACTTAATTATACAGGATACTTGGAAAATATTAATAACCTCGCAGGACTACATTCCTGCTGTAATTATGAGTCGAAAATGTTCAAGCAACCATGACCTATCATCAATAGTTATGGAGATATGCGACATCTAAATTTGCATTTTTTTTTTAATTTCTGGCTTATTTTTTGTAAAACGTGCAGTTTATATCAAATATAAAAAATTCAATCCCTTTAATACAAATCAAATAAAATAATAAAAATTTCTGCAGAGTTTTTATTACTTTATTTAACTTACATTGTAACGTGTGAATTTTTCGTAATCGATACAAGTTACTGTAATGACTTATAAAACTTTCAACGTTTTGTAAAAAATAAGACAGAAATATTGGAAAAAAATTCAAACTATGATATTGTATAACTCATGGCTGCTTGAATATTTTCTATTCATACTTAGGTAAGACAGGAATATAGTCTTACGAGGTTATTAATGTTTTCTAAATAACCGTTTATAAATCTTACAGAGACTATTTATATGAGGAACATCTATGGAACTCTTTTTATAGAATGGCCCAGGACTTACGACCTGTTTGAGCTGGCTAAAGTGGTCACTTTACAAAATGCGACGTTCACCAACTCCATCTTAAGAATATCTACACATTATCAAATTTTTTAAAGTTCTATATAATATGCATGTTCCAAATCTGAAAACCTTTCGTTTATTTGAAGGGACTACGCTAGATTATATTCTCGTAAACGAGTATACACAGACTTCGCAGCTGATAATGAAACGTAATGTGTGGATTCTTACTCCATTTTTAAGATGGAATTGATGAACGTTGGATTGTGTAGAGTAATCACTTAAGCCAGCTCAGCAGATTGTAAGCTTTGGGCCATCTAAAAAGGCTTCCGTACATGTTTCTCATATTAATATCGTCGTCTCGGTCAAAAATGTATAATTTAGCTCAATTGATTAATCATCCCTCTGAGAACAAAATCCAGTATTGTGTTCTCAGAGTATACCTAAAATATTGTTGAAGTAAACAATTGGAAGCCGTTCGAATATCCCTTTGTGCCCCCTCCAAAACTGTGCCCTTTCTCATTGCTGCCTAATTTAATTTAAAAAAAAAAACTAGCCTCTTCGTACAGCGCTGAGGAAATTTTCGATTCGCGTTTCTCCTCGAGAGGTTCGGGAATCGCCGCCCGCGTAGATGTGTTGGTGTGTGCGTGTTGAACTAATACCAGTGACATTGTTGGGTCCAGGGAGCTCCGGCGTACGTGGTGTGGAACATAGCCCCGAGCATGACCCTCCCGTTCGATTCCGAGGATTCCAATATAACTAACATCCCCATTAGTTACCTCAACTTGATGACGCATTTCGGAAAAAGTCCAGCCGGTGACGTAAGTACTCTGAAATATTACCTCATCCATGCATCGATCATTTCTTTCATCACATCACCGCATGATAGCCTAACTTTTGAGAGAATGAAGCCTAGTAATATTTTCCGTGTGTCGATTGTTGTCAAGTGTGGAAAACGCATGTCTGCAAACTCTAGGGAGCAAAACACTCGCGAATCCAGCTAATTAACTAACTTTATTTTTCAAACTATAGTTTAAATTATTGTTATCAAATTATTATTCGAATTATCTAAAGCAAATCTCTCTCATGCTTAGATTAACCAATCTGGTAGAGGAACATGAAGTTCATAATATGTAGTCCAATGGTTAAGTACTTCAGATGAAGATAAAGAGTTGTATATTTATCCCCTAGTACCTGTTCAACTCTTTGATTGCACAGCCCTGAACGCTCAAAATTGTTAATATTTAGCCCATAGGTCCCTTCGAAACAAAGAATATCTATTATTTATTATAAATTATAAGTCTTACAGATACGAATCTATTTTTATGGGAAGAAGTCTTTAGAAAGTAGACACAGGGCCAATGGTCTACATTAGCGGGCTTAAGTGATCACTTTACACAGTTGTATTGTATAAAGTGATCACTTTACATAAAACTAATACAGGTCACAAGCCCTGTGTCCACTTCTATACATGTTTCCCATGTAAATAGCTTCGTCTCTGTGAGACTTTTATAATTTATCTTAATGATTATCCTTCTTTGGACCCAACCCAGTAATTTTATTGCCGCAAAAATCCATAGGAGATCTCATTTCCACTGAATTCAGTCTACTTTCTTTCCTCTTGTGCCAGCTCCAAGCTTCACTTTCATACTTTCATACCTGAATTCCATTGTGTACCACTGGTTTTGACATGTTTCTATTGTATTATTATAAATTATAGCATCACAGCACTCTTCACCTTACTGCCGGCAGACACACTCTTCTCGGTATCTTTCTCAGCCTTCTTCTTCTATCGATCACACAAATACGTGAATGTAAAAGGATAAAAATTGGCCGCCCATTAAATCACTTGAAAATTTGTAGAATAATATTTTACTATTGCACAATTAAATGATAGATTAGGTAAATAGTAGAACATTGGTGAATAGAACACTTTAATAAAATTAAAAACAATGCAAATATTTTGTGTTAAAGTGAAAACTTAATCCAAAGTATTGTTACAAAATATATCTCAAACGTCAGGTTTAGAAAACTTGGCTTCAGAGAAAATACAAAATTATTTTAAAAATTCAAGTAAGTGTGTTAAGTCCTCACACAGTTATGTGAAAACATCGCTTGTGTGTATCCTGTGTACAATTCGCTGACAAGGAACAAAGGAATTAAATTTTATAACATTTTAAAATATATATTTTTTTAAATACTTGCTTAGTTGGTAGCAATTATAGTAGTTGTAGTTTGTGTAGAAGGTGATAGATTTTTTAAAATATTTTTTTATAGTTTTAGTTCTACTGAGACGTGAAGGGACATATTTTAATTTTTGAACACTCGATTAATATTTAAACCTATGATGTTATCAAAAAAGCGAAAGCACATAAATATATTTAACATATATTTTCGGAAGCCACTCACATTCACTCAGTATGAACATCAGTACGTTAGTTCAGATACACAAAAACACCCGGAAAAACCTCGTTTAACGTAATTTATTAAGCCTATTCGCGTTAACTGATTAATAAGTCGCTTGAAGCGGAAAATAGTATCATTTTTCTTGATGGTTTTAATTGATTTTCTGTGAGGCTTTCCTGTACAATCAGAAGGAATTTAGATAAATTACTAAGATAAATATACAGATGAAATTTAGTCATCAATAGGGCTCGAACCCCACTTCAGTACAGTATACAGTAAAATGGACTTTAAAGCCCTGGCGCTATCTACCATATTCCACTAAAGGATTTTTGAAAGACAAGACAATTCAACAATAAAACAAGATAATAAAAAATAGAAAAAATATATCTCTCACTTAAAAAACCATAGAAAAATTTAAAAATTAATTTTACATAACCATTGTACATTAATTAGTTTTTTTTATCCCTTACGGCATTACAATGGTTAATATCCGTGGAGATACTCATGTCACCAGGTTTTTGGAATGAACAAAATAATTATTTTATTGTTAAATGATATTATGTCTATAATGTAACATATCGAAAAATAATGATTTATGTTGTGCAATGAGTTCAATTTAAAAATTATTTTTTATTTTTTCCTAAAAAATCGAAATTAACAGTTAATATCAAACGGCTCCTTTAATTTCAAAAATCGTATACTACGTTGTTAATAATATTGTTAGCATAATAATCTGTGCAAAATTTGAACGCAATCTGCTCAATAACGTTAATATAACGTTACAATAACAATAACAATAATGAAACTGTAATGAAATTTATATCTCGTACCTTTACTCCTTCTATATACACGAGTCTTCTGACTCTCATAGAGACAGTAAAATAAATATTTCCCATATTTGATATGTTAAATGATATATTTAAATTGTAAAAAAAAACAAAATAAAAAATATAAAAATATATAAAAATTGTTTTAGAGAGATTTTTTTCCGCCAGTCTGGAAAAGGGAGTTTCGATAAAAACGCAAAAGAGTAATGAATTTCGTTTAAAAATTCACGTACTACGCTTACGTCAAATTGTTATAACTCACCCAATTTTTGAATGAATGATGGCTTAAATAATTCTTAGAACTTCAAGCTATAAGATAAAGAAAAAAATAATCATTTGAAAATTTCAAGGCAGTATAATCCCTTGAATGAAGTTTAACTTAGATATTGTAGCTTGATTGGTGAAACTTTATCATATATCAAGTAAACGTTGGAGTTAGAGTACCTATAATTCTTATATATTTTAGATATATTTTTTCTGTGTGTCTTTTCTAAGTGATATATTTAAATTTTATATTATTTGCCGCTGAAATATAGTCTGAAAAATTAATATAGTCCATACATTATAATTTAATTTTTTATTTCGCAAAATTAGTAGTCGTGGCCAGGAGGGAGAGCGTAGCAGAAACTAATTAGAAATGATTGAGATATGACTGACTGATCTAACTGCTAAAGTTTTAAAACATTTCCACCAAATCATATAAGTAATTATTCTATAATTACCTTTGCATATAAAATACCTATTTCACCCAATACTGAAACCTAAAAATTATTCTTTTGTAGATTTACATATACGAAACTAAAAACATCCACGCGGTTCTTCCATTTGCGACAAAACTCGTTCAAGTAAGGACGGTCGACCTCAGGCCAGGCGAGACCAATGCGGAGTACATGAGAGAATTGAGATTTTTATTCAGTATAGATCACCCGTCCATATGCAGAACTTTCGGTGTTATTGCAGCACAGAATCCGGCGATGTCCGTTTCCGAATATACGGCCGCCGGAGACCTCTGTCAGCTGTTGAAGACAGCGCGACATTTGGCCCACGACCCAATCAGGTAACCAGCAGAACGCCTTCGTCCTTCACCTTGTCCTTACTCAAAATTGTCAGAGCTGTGTGCGAGGTACGTGAGTGGTAGCGAGGTCCTGGTAGATGGTCGCGGAAGGAAGATGTCCTCAGCAACAGCTTGTCCTGAAATGACGAGGCTTTGACTTTTAAAAACATCTTCTTCAATAAAGCAAACTAATTTATTTTTGTTAATGTAGAAAATACGTCTAAATCAATCGTAACTATTACAAAATGTGTTTGTTATTGTTGCAGGTTCCCGACTTTAATATTTCTCAGCATTCAAATATGCTCAGCAATGAGGTACCTAGAATCGAGACTGCTGGTGCACAAAGATTTGGCCACCAGGTAACCTATTCAAAGAGTATTTCATACTTAACGTCACAGAGTACAGTTGAGGAGTATAAAAGCAAAGGCAGCAATATCCCACTGAGGTATTTTTGAGATGAATACAAAACCTGCTAAATACCTGAAAAATACCTGCTAAATAAACTCAAGAAAAAAGATTTTAAAAATTCCAAATGTCATTCAACGAGCTTTCTATACTAATAATATATTTAAAAAAATACATTTTAAATAATAAGAAGGATAAGGATATATTTTTTTTATCTGTTGTTTATAAATTATTTTTTACTGATTATGATTATTTTTATATAGAAACGTTTCGAAATTTTGAAGTTAAAGTTAAAGTTAAAGCACACTTAAGGTGTTTAAGTAGCAATAATTATTCCGAATTTTCTAACGATCTTTTGACTATGTATCATTCTTTTGATATTAATAAAGGTTTTGAATTTTGACTTCCAAGTTCTTAATTATTTCTGACTTATTAGATACGCAATTTTACATATACCCAGAGGAAATAATCTCATGGCGTCAAATAGCACGAACGAGATGGCCAGTTAACAGGTCCACTTCGTTCGTCGTTCGTTCATCGTTCGTCAAATGTTTCTTTTGGTAAATTAAGTGTATCGCGCGCTGTGTGACAGAAACTACATGAAACCGCATGCCCGCAACATTAATGCCTTCCAAGTGAGGGGCGAAAAAGTTAATAATCATGTCTCTGTACCGCTCACCGTTGACTGAAACATTCTGACCAAGATCATTTTTGACGTCATATGGACCAATGATTCCACCGGCCCATAAAGCGCACCAAACGGTGACTTTTTCTGGATGTATTGGTGTTTCGACAATGGCTTGAGGATTATCATCGCTCCAAATGCGGCAATTCTGTTTCTTGACACAGCCATTTAACCAAAAGTGTGCTTCATCACTGAACACATTTGGGTTGTGAAAATTGGACCTCCAGATTACGCCGTGTACGCGCCAGCCACGGCGGCTACATGCCCGAAATCATATTCAAATATTAATGCCATAAAATTATGCGTCAAATAAATCCAATTTCATGGATATTAAAAACATTTTTCTGTATTTTATTTCAATTTAAAGTCCTCCGTCTCTACAAGAAATAGCAAATTGGAATCTTTAATATATTTGAAGGGACTATGTTACAGATATCCGTAGTCTTTTCTCATGAATTCGTGGATTTTCGCATCTGATAACGATAACTCTACTTTTAATGAGTATCATTACCAATTTAATAAAAAAAATTATCCCGTTTGCCCTGCTGCAATGTCGATTCTAAAACACCCAACTGCCGAAAGGAACAAACCTGCATACTTAGAACTCGGGAACCAGCAATGATCGAGGTAATTTTTTGATATAGATGTCGTTTTGGTGTTTCAGGAACTGCTTGATCTACCCTTCTAATCGAGTTAAGATAACAGATATGGCTATGTGCTCCGAAGTGTACCGCGACGACTATCACTCCCTCGTAGGCCAGCGGCCGGTACCGGTCCGCTGGCTGAGTTGGGAGAGCATCCTGATGGTGAGCTCTTCGTTTCATTAATACACTTGTTAATACATTTTTTTTTGTTTTACAAAATATAAAATAAAAAAATAACATAAGACAGATATACATTTAAAAGATTCATGTGCATATAATAGATTTGTGTAAATTTAGATTGCTGTTAAAAGATTCAAGTCATAAAAACATCTTATAGATTTGTGTAAATTAAAAAGAGAAGTTTAAACAGTAAGAAGAAAAAGAAAAATTTATTATCCATTACCATTTAGTTGAGATGTTAAGAATTGTATCAATTTTGCCCTATACATTGTTAGTATACATAATAAAAAACATATAATAAAATTAACAACAATAACAAAGTAATACTTATAAATAATAATTTACACATTAATTATGTAAGAAAAATATAATGATTTTTTTTCACACGAAGCAAACACATTGTGGTAAGATATAAATATCATTAAATAAAATACCACTTTGTTTGACACCACCTTGTTGAGATATTATCAACTAGTTTGAGCTCACTGAGCTGAGCCTTCATCAGGGTTGACTATTACTAATTAAAAAGAAAATCACAACAATCAAGAAACCATTAAGGGAAGAAAGAGACAGAACATCAACTTTGGTTGGGGTTAGGTGAGAGAGATGGGGTATAGGTGGGTGTAGTTAATTGGAAGGGGGACATATCTAGAATTGAGCTATGCGATAAATCTAATCGTTTATTAAGTAAAAAGATTATGATTTTCTTATTTCTAAGGCTTCTAAATTATTAAGACGTATATCTATGTCATTTCTATAAAAGATGTACATCAAACAAATCTCAGGTGTATGTCTTAATAATTTAGAAGCCTTAGAAATAAAAAAATAATTAAAAATAAATAAAAACTTTTTACTTAATAAACAATTAAATATTCGCGTAGTCCAATTCTAGATATATTCCCTTTCCAATAAACTACACACATCTATACCCCCTCTCTCTCACCTAACCCCCACAAAGTTGATATTCTGTCTCTTTATCTCTTTAATACGTCTTGATTGTTGTGATTCTGTTTTTAATTAGTAATATTCAACTCTGATGAAGGCTCAGCTGTGAGCTGAAACTAATTAATTAATTCAATAAAGTGGTGCCAAAGTGATATTTTATTTAAAGATATTAAAAAATATATGTATATATTTAATGATGTACAACAAATATTCTTTGATTTCTTTTTGAGAATTGAAAACTTGAATCAAATTATCTCAGGATGCCAATTTTCGACGTGTCATAATCGGTGCGATGAGTTCATTAATAAATTGTTAAAAGTAAAATACATGATCTATAAAAATTATCCTTAGGATTGTTTGATTAAAATATGTAGGTATTCAAAAACAACATCGGTCTTATGTGTAAAAACAACCAATGTTATGTTAATTAGGTTAAAACAGTTATTTGAGATATATAAAATCCTACTTTAAGCAGTTTTTCAATATCCGACTCAATACCTATTGCAAATTACTAATTGTGAAACCAAAATCAAATGAACAAATATTTCCTAGAAGCAATGAATTCGGAATAACGTAATATTATTTCTAATATCTGAGATACTTTAGTTATGTAATAATTAGATTTTTTAAGTAGACACATTTGCATTATAATATTACATAATTTAAATAAATGGCACGTACTCGTATTATATAATATTCTTTTTATTTTAGGAACGTTATACTTGTCCAAGCACTGTTTGGTCCTTCGGAGTCACCCTATGGGAGGTTTTATCTATGTGCCAACAAACACCCTATAGCCATCTAGAACTGGAACACTTATTAAAAAATGCTGAAATGTTATTTTTTGGTTACGAGCTGAAAGGTAATCATCGTCTTATTTGTGTTGTATTGTATTCTTGGGGCGGGTATCTGTATTACGTATGTCATTTATCTAATGACATATAATACATACTTGCCTAATACCCCCCATAATTTTAAACAAATTATTTTACAATTATTGAACATACAATTTTAATATTTACATAATTTATTCCATTTTCATGAGTTGTTAAATTAGTTGTGCCCACAGACCACCAAAATATATGCGGTGTATATTATAAAAGCAAAGGCAGCGATGGGCAGGAAACTCAGCTTATATATTTATAGGAAACATGATTTTGGAATGGTGTGGAATGGGAATGATGATGGAATCTGGAAGATACGTAAAATCTATAATTTGATAAATTTTAAGTTAGTTGTCTATTTTTTTTTCTTTTTTGGATTGGACATTGCTGCCTTTGCTTTTATTATACCCCACATAAACTAACGGAAATTATAAAACAATACGTTTCAATTCTTTTAAAAAATACTACCAGGTTGTGAATTCTGAAAGATTATGAAAAGGTCAAACTAAAGATTAAAAAATGTTATGTCTTAGTAATCATTTAAGTGAATCATTTAACTCTTACTCAATTTATTAAGTTCAACGATCCAAAGAAAAAACCTCAATACGTGGCGTGTTTTTTTTTTCAGAAATATTACCCAAACCGAAATATTGCCCCGACGACCTGTACAAGGTGATGGTCTCCTGTTGGAGAAGAAACGACTTCGAGCGGCCCACCTTCCACGCCATCTACGCGTTCCTGGTGGCCAGGTTCAGGGAGCACGTCCCCAACGACTACCTCCTGTAGGCCCTGGTTCCCTGATCGCAACGCCGCGGGCAATCGATAGTATTCCCAGCTTCAAAATCAATACCTTTAATATGTTTATATCAACAAGTCAAAGTATGTCAATAAATAATCTTTTAATGTAATAGATATTCACTTTTGACATGTTTAATCGAAATAATATATAGTACATTTTAACGTTCTCTCTAAACAACGTAAGTATGTTTACTTCATTTATAGTAAGCTGGTTCTAGAGGTTCTGAAGTGGAAACTTTTTGCAGGTTCGCTTCGGAGCCAGTAGCGATTAAATATTACTAAACCTATCCCAAACTGCCCTCACTCGTTGTGTTTAGAACAATTCTGACCTTTCGCCCACAACTCGGTTACCACTGACCATGAAGCACTTGAAGAGTCGTTTCGCCACCCTACAAACCCTATAAACTTTATTTCGAACAATCGTTTGACTAAATGTATTATTTTTATGAGAAAATTTATTGACTGATAAATTATTTAGTTAATATAATTAAAGAACAATAATATTATGTAGTTTAATTCCACAACTTACTCTGACCAATCCATAGCTTTATCCTTCCAAATATTTATAAACCTGTTGGTGTCTATACAATTATAATATACATATAACTAATTAAGTAATTCTATAAAGTATGTTTACGAATGTAAAATATCAATCATTTAAGCCACAGAACTCCATAAGTTACTGAATGTCATCTCGTGTGAATAATGACAATCTAATCAATTATCAAATTCCCAAATATTATTTTATGCCAATAATGAACTAAAACACTCTTCATTTAGACAGAATTAACTTTATAAAAAATATTTACCTTTTTATACTAGAATAAATAAGTTGTGGTTGTAAATATGTATATATGGAACAGCTTAATAAAAGTTTGCGAGAGTATTGAGAAAAATGAATGTCACAAACATGTCATATTAACTAGACGTAAGGAAATAACGAGGAACTGCTATGATAAACAATAAATCTTTAATTAAGCTGTTGAGTACTTTTCCGCTTTCGAGGTTAGGTGCACAGACACATTGGATATTTTTACTGAATGAATTATTGTGGAATATTTCTACCAATTATTACTGTGGAATTATTGTGGAAAGTTCCAGCTTCGGCTGTAGCATTTCTGGAAAAGTTGTTGAAAAATAAAACCTAATATTATATTATGCATGATGAATTTTGTGTCTATAATCATTTCAATGTTTCAAGTTAAAAATACAGTTAAATCTAAATGTCATATGAATTATAGGTTAAGTCAACTTCACCTTCAACTCAGCAACTCAGTACCCGCCTCTTTCACTTATCTATACCATCAACAAATAATTTGTTTTGTTGTCAACTATGGTCTTGTTATCCTGGCATCCTTAACCGTGGAATTTACCAACATCGAATATTTTTTAAATTACTGTAATATACCCTTGAATATAACATCTCATCACTAGTTTAATAATAATTTTAAATACAAGGAGCTTAATTATTATATATTTTCATTTCCACAAATTAACTAAATCGAATTCTCTATACCCGAGTTATATTTATATTTATAGAATTGTTTTAAGTCGTGGGATTGTAAACAAATTCAATTGTGTAAGTCGTAAACTTATTTTCAATATTATGAAAGTTACAGCCAAGAAAAAAATAATTACCTAAATAGATCTTACAGAATCACAATCAACCATTGTTTCACGGACACCTTCATTTTAGATATAATGTACATCATATTACGTGACTACGTAAAGCACAACTCTCAGAAAAATATACACTACCACGATTATTTAACTTGAAACCACGAGCCTCGCTCTTTGCGCGCCATTTTGATCATTTTCGTTCCAGAGGATTTTCCAAAAATGTGTATAAAATAATAGATTTTTTAGAGGATATGAAAATAAATTAATATGTATTATAATATTGTAAGGCGGCTAGAGGTATTTTCCGGATTTACGTCCCGGTGGCTGCTTTGTTTTTGAAGTGAAACTTCTTTGAGCGCATTAGTTTTATTTTTGATAGTTTGAACATTGAGCGCAAAGGTTCACCGTCACACGGATTCACGTTACTTTTTTAACAAAGGAACATTTACTTATTGTTATATTTACTTTGGTTTATAATATTTTATAATGTATAGGTTAATCAAAAAAGGAATTCGTCCGTTGACTTCATTAATATACGTATTCAACAAATTCTCGGACAATATGATTTAAAACTTTCACGTGCTTCTTAAACCCTAGATTTTTGTCGTTCTTCGTTTTGTTTCGTAAAATTGAAAAAATAATTAACCTTGACACAAAAACCACTAGTTTAAATTTGGTCCGGCTTCATTATCACTTTGAGTGGGTACAAATCATTCCACGATGTAAAACATAATAATTTTGGAAATTGTGTTATCGTTTTGGCTATTAAACTAGTAATTTTATAATGATATGCTTTACTTTAGAAATGTTACGAATTTATTTTATGTGAAGACTGTGTTAACTTTTTGGCTATTAAACTAGTAATTTTGTAATGATATGCTTTACTTTAGAAATGTTATGAATTTATTTTGTTATATTCTTGTTTTGCAAGTATTTGTTTTCAATAAAATCTATTAACATCTTTCCGAGTTTCTTTTATACACCCTCTACGTAAACTGTTTCAGAATAAATTGATACCATCATTCAACGAAGTAACTAAAGATTATACGAATAGCTCACAATAAAAATAGAAATACCCCGTAAATATCTGTTATTTTGATTATTTGATTTTCTAACCGTAACCTAAGCCTGCAACTTAGAATGCGCAGGGGAGTTGTGCTTAAGATGACATAGTCAGATAAGATGACACACCAACAATATTGATTTAAATATACGAGCTAAAAGTAAACCAATAACGCTTTAGAGAGTGCCTTTAGATGTCGCTGATGTTGACATTTAGTATGGCGGAAGGCGAACACAGATTGCAAAGTTGTGCGTATTTTTGTGATTTTGATGTAATTAAAAATTTTGCTTACGCTTTTGTTTGGTGGTGAAAATATTCGCAAGGTAAGGAGCTTCTTGTAAAACTAATTTGGAATGTCTATTAGAACTATTATATGACACAAATATTGATAAAAACGCATTCTTACTTCATTGTTTTTGTAACAACACATTGGGTGAAGTGCCAACTGTGTTCCAACTGGTGTCATATACTATGCGCAGCCATGCCTGCAAGAAAGAAAAAAAATATTTGGGAACTATGCTCGTATTATCAATAGTGTATAAAATGACATACCTTTAAAGTCTAAGATGACATACTATGTCATTTTACCCTATAGATATGTCATCTTACACACGTCGACCTAAGTGCGATTTATATTAGTTTTTTAATTTTATGTCATATTGATTGTTCTAAAAATTTGATAATTTTGTTGATTATGATACATTTAAGAATATACGCAAGATGCTAATCTCACATGATTTTAATTATTTCAAATATGTGTCTTGAAAGAAAAAGTATGTCATCTTAAGCACAACTCCCCTATGGTTCGTTGTATTTTATTCGCCATTCTTTTATATGGGGTGGAGGCATGGACACTACTAAGGCCCGGTTGTTTCAAGTTCGATCAAAGTAAGGGGTCTATCAAAGCATAGATTTTTACGAAAACGGATCGTCTGATTGGTAGAGAACGTAAAAATCTATGCTTTAAAAGAACGCTTACTTTAATCCAACTTGAAACAACCGGCCCTAAACCTAGAACTATACAGCAAAGTAGAAGCTTTTGAGATGTGGTTCTATAGACGCATATCGAAAGTTTTCTGGGTGGATAGAACGACGAATGTTGAAGTCCTCCGGCGTATGGAAAAAGACCGAGAAGTGCTGCAAACTATCAAGACATGGATTATGAGAGGACTAAAATGTAAATAATGAAGACGCCGCATCTCATGGCATCGTAACTTGCGACTGAGTTGTACGACTGAATAGGGTCGTAATTGCCAATATGATCGCCGACCTCCGATAGAAAAAAAATTAGAATAGAAGAATTTCGATTACACGCGACTCTTATATTTTATTACAATAAAACGGGACAAAACGAATGAAAAATAAACAAGTCTGTATCGAAATGCAATGTAGGTACCTAATGAAGCATCGAAGATTAGATGGACAAATTGGTTTGATCCTGTGTTTGAAAACACCAAAAAATATTATCTGTGCTATTCTGAAAATAGCAATATTGGGATGTCAGATCTTTTTTACATTCTTGACAGGTATGTATAACATTATTCAAATATTCAAATATTCAAATATTTAGCTATTAATATTTTCCAATAATGTTGCACACCTAATTCTAAAATAAATATATTTACATTTTGTTGATTGTCTTGAATTTACGTATGTTGTTATGTATGTTTTAAATGTTATCTCATAATAAGATGCCTAATTATTGTTTAAAAATATATTATTAAAAATATTTCTTTATAAACATTCTGTTACTAGGTATACATAAAGCATCTCAAATTAAGATTTGGAATTATAAAACTCTACCTATTGAAATATAAGTTACTGCCATCTTGCAAAGAATATCCAAAGTATTATTGCGTGTTACCGTATGTAGTTGTTAACTATGCTTACATTCGTTGTACATCCGACAGATGTCACTAAAGTGACCATTTTATGCACCTATTTAAACAAATCTAATGCATGAGATCAAACATATTATATATAAACTCTATTTATATTCTGAAAACGGACTATTTTAACTCATTAGTCTAGCAGTAATCATGGCTGAATAACTATTAGAGATGATAACTACTACACCTCATATCAAATGTAATCTTAAATGGTAATTTATTTTTATTATATATACTTTTTTATTCCATTATTGTTATTGTCACATTTTATAATTACATCTTTGTATTTATTTACTTTAAAAACAGAAGATATTATAAAATTGACCTGGGAAGAATCCAATGACATACATCTAGACATCTTTAGTTCAAATTCCGCGCATGAAATCTAAAGCAAATTGTGAAAAACTCATAAACTCAATACCTCTATACTCAATAACTTGAAAAATCTAATTCCCAAATTAAATTTTCCACACAGGTGTATCAGTATTTAAAAGGATTTTACATCATTTAAACACTGCAAGAAAATTAATACATTTATTTGAGAAGAACTTTACACAACAGAAATCAGAAACACAGTGATGAACCTTAGACCTCTTCGTACTATTTATATTCTATTTCCTTTGTTTCCAAATTAATATAAATACTCTTCGTTTCGAAGGGATTTTTATGATGTTAATACAAACAATTGAGTTCATTGGCCTAAAGAGCTGGACAGGCTAAAGGTTAAAGATTCATCTCTTTGTCTTCCTATGAAATCCTCCAACCTAGGGACTAAGGTAAACAATAAGTTCATTGACTTGAATGGTTAACCTAAACAAAATAAGTATTTGTATCGATATTCTAGTTCAAATAAATTCTAAATATCTAAATGTTAAAATCGAAAAGCAGGGCTATAATACCCAGAAAAATATTATATTGCTTCTTGTACTAGGTACCATCTCACGATAAATAAGTAAAACATTTATGCAGACACAGTTACTATTTACGTTCATTATACTTTAAAAATGTAAAATCCTTTTAAATAATGAACTACATAAAATTGTTTATAACATATTTGCCTCATAAGTCTTTTCGAAATAATGAATATTAAGATAATTTATATTATATATAATTAAATAAGATAGATTATAGACATCTCAGAGACTAAACTATTTATATGGGAAACGTGTATGGAAGCCTTTATAGGGTAGCCATAGGGCTTATGACCTGTATGAGTTGGCTTAAGTGATCACTTAACACAATGTAAATGTTCACCAATTCCACGCCAAGAACATCCACAAATTGTCAAATTTTTTAAAGTTGTATGTGTTCTATTATATTGTAACGAGCTGTTCGTTGACATTTGACAGCCGAAGCAAGCTCAGGCGCATGCCATAGAGAAGTAGCGCATGCGCAGAACGGCGGGCCGGTATGCCCAGTCGTTGAAATAAGCGAAGATTAAATAGATAGCAAAGATTTTGGAAGGGTTCTTACCCAAGTAGCGAAACAAAAGCGGAGCGGTTCTTTTGTGTTTGAATAAAAAATAGAGTTAGTATTGCGTTGCGAGCGAATATAAAATATCAGAGATAATGTACAAGCGATAATAAAGGTTTATTTTACGAGTTGTGCCATTTCATTTTTCGAGCGAGCCACGCCACGTAACAATATGTATTCTTTCAAATATTTGAAGGGACTATACTAGAGACATTTAATCTAATATATGATCCTTTCCATGACATAGTGAACATAGATTTCACCATTGGGAATAATACCTCTATACTTGTATGTATCAGGAAAAATTTAAACAATTTATTTTACGAAAATTACGTACATATTAAATTAAATAAAGTATTGGCCGTTGTTATCAATGTACTTTTGTCATTTTAATGGAAGTTCATTGATGCCTTTGCTATAGGAATCCTGGGGACAGGAATCAATGTATTATTTAAAAGCGTTTTTCACCACCTCATCATAGTTGAACTTTTTCCCTTGTGGGCTTGTTGTTGAGGTCGAAATTTACAGAACGGAAGCGATCAAACCAAAAACTCACAATGCGTTAATTTAAAATACCTGGTCCATACACATCTACATTACGTGCCATGTCAATGCAGCATTAATACCACAACGGAACTCTTTCCATGGTCACAGAAATATCAAGGAAATAATAACAGCACATAAACAAATGAATAACAAATTTTGAAAAACGAACATCACAGCTTTAAGATGACCTTTATTTGAATTTGAAATTCCAAGTCGAATGCAAGATATCGATTTTCAAACAGCCATGTATCAGAAAACGGCAATTTCATAGGTAAGGACCTAATACGTTCTGAGAACAAATATTTTACTACATTTTATGTGCTGCGATGGTATAGGTATACATGAGTACTTGATCAAAGAATTTAAAAAAATAATAGAAAAAAATAAAATAATTCAAAATTTTCGATTTCACACTAAAAAAAATACTAATTTATGTTGAATAAAAAATATCCTCCGTTAACTACTAGTTTTTTTGATGTTAAAATTACTTATAAAATTAGAAAATAATCAATAAGATATGATTTTGAGAGAAACGCGTTTAAAGTATTGTTTACACTGCTATAAAATACTTAGAACTTCGTTAACACTTTGACTGCTGAACGATTTTCCTCGACATCATCTTCGGTGCTGAAAATTTAGCCAATATTTAAAATTAGGGATAGTCATTTACCCCCATAAACCCATTAATTCTCTCCGGGCGGTCAGCACCACCATAAACACACCACTGTTTTTTCCTTAGAGTATATACAATCCATAGAGGGATAACTAAACATTTTACCAAACCTGTACGCGTGATAAAATAGAGCTTACTCAGTTTTAACAATATAGTAACACATAAGAGAAAAAGGGAAAAAAAAGATCACCCGGTCGGGTACGTCTTTAATTGCTTTGTAAGCGTTCTCTTGTCCTCATTGCAAAGGATGAGGGCACAATGTCTGCGAGCTGTCAGATTTGTGTTCCGTATTTTCGATAATAATTGTGTATTTACGTACAAATAATACAAAAAATTGATATGCCTTGTTGTGAAATGAAGGAGTGTTCCAATAGGACTGGAGATGGGAAAAAAATATCAGCTATAACAGGTATTTTAACCAAAATATAAAAAAATTACATTTATATGTTTAATTTCATAATTTTAACAACAAACCATTACATGCAAACATTTACTATTGTTTAAAAATCCTAGAACGTTTATTTTTGTGTGATTTAATTACTCAAACAATTTGGTAAATGCTTTTTTGAAGATATTTTTGATGACTTAATTCAAAATATGTCTATGAATATTCAATCAATACGAACTGTAGAATCATTTACTTAGGTAGCTGACATTTTAAAATAAATCCGTCTCATTTTGTCTCCTTTAAAAATTCTGAATTTTTACGAGTAAAAAAGAGAAGATACTACATTGTATCCGTCTAACAAAGCTGAATGTGGTATTTTTATGACAAAGCATATTGTACCAAAAGAGCTGCACTAAAATATTTTTGAACATAAAATTTTAGAATAAAAATGACTTATTATTTAAAGTATTCGGATTAGGATATCATTTTTGTAGGTTCCCAAATGAAAGAAAACGTGAATGGACCCATGCTGTGGGAAGGATCAATTGGGATCCCGGAAATCACAGTTTTGTCTGCTCAGATCACTTCCTGTACATTTTGCCAAAAGGAAAGAAAACACAATAGTTAGAGTAAAAAAATTTGCCGTTCCTACGATTTATTCAAAAACAGAACTGATATTGATACAGTAAGTACCTATACTGTTCATTCATTATTCGTTTATCTTTATATAAAAAATATCTTAAATCGCCAATTTTTATAAAATTTTATTTATAAAAAAAATTCTAAAAAAGGGATTTATAAAATTAGTTATGTGCATCCTGAAACTCCTAGTATATGAAGTAGTATATTTTCGTCCGGTATAAATATACATTGCCCTATAAAATACGTCCAAAAAGTAATTAATTGCAAAATGTTTTTATTTCTTTGTTAGAAATAAAGGTATAAGAAATACGAAAAACATAAAACTATATTATATTTTACCTAAAATCGTTATATTAATATTGATAATGATAGTTAACTAACTAACTAACTTACCATCACGCCATTTCCCCGCGGGTATAGGCAGAGAGGATAGAACGCCATACTCTTCTGTCCTGACATACAACTTTCGCCTCATCTACATTCATACATAATTTAGTTCTTTATTTTTTCCGTTCACTTTAATGAATTATTTTGAAATACATAAAACATAATGGATTTTGTTTAATTTCAGGTAATCTTCAATACTCACAACAACAGCACCAGACGTCGATATGCCTAGAAAATCAACTTTAAAAAAACTATTGTTTCAGTGAAATTAAAGTATTGTTAAATTGCAGAGAAAAGTTGCAACATTGCAACAGTCAAGTCGTCGACAGTTTTTTTCATAAGGTGACATATTCAATTCCCGTAATATTCTGAATGGAAAAGGCCAGTATTCTCGGGGAATCATTTAAAGTTGTTTTGTCATGGAAAGGCCGCAAATGCTTCAGATTGTTTCTAAATACGCGCGCCGACTGTGTCGGTGAGTCTAGCAGGTTCTGGAAAAACCTGTTCTAGAAAGTTCTGAAAGAAGAAGGTTCTAGAAAATTCCCAAAAGTTCTATAAGGTTCTTAACTGAGTGGCGGAATGTGTCGGTGTGCCAAGAAAGTTCCTGTGCATTCAGTAAATTTCTTGAAAGTTAGAAGGTTCGCGAGAGTTCTAAGACGATCCAAACAGTGTACTAATAATCTACGCGTGCGAAGCCGCGCAGGCACAGCTAGTATAATAATAACAAACAAAAATATAAAAAAAACAACACGTAAAACTTCCTGTGTGAACTAACTTTATGTTCATAAACGGAAGGAATGCAAAAAAAGCGAAATAAAATGACCCAACTATCCGACGCATTGTCTAGCACCAACCCCTAGGATAGATCGCTGATAGGCGTTTTCAGCACACAGCGAATGTTTTTGAGATCGCCTATAGACGTTTTCAGCACTGGACTTGTTAATATTTGTTGTATTGACTTAACATTTTCAAAGGATATTCTCGAAATAAAAAAAAAAGGTTTTAAATTCCGACGAGGCGTGCCCTCTTAACGCTGATTCCATCAAAAATATTTTCATCGCATATATCCATCAATTATGTTTAAATAGACTCAGAAGGGTTTTTTGAAATAAAAACAAATTTTCTGAGATCTCTTTATTTGTCAAAAACTAAAATGTTTCATGTTACAAAATCAGGTAATCTCTACTCGTAATAATTGGAACATAAGAGTATGCCATATGTACATTCAGTACTGTACATTGCAGGATTGCAGCTTGCCCAGTTGGGCTCGAGAGCAAAGTAAGATAATATTTTCAAGCGAACATACATTTTTCAAACAACTTCCGGAGAAAGTTTTACATATTGTACAATTACAATCCTTTATAAGCACATAGGATATTTTTTTGGATTAAAAGAAACTTATTAATATATTAGTACAATAGTTTTACATCCATCACTAATCATAGATGGTTTTAATACTAGATTTTTCACAGACTAATAATAAATTGTGCATAAAATATAAATAAAATATCAAGACAATCCTACTGCAGCGTCTTCATCCAAACTCGACCTTATGACAAATAAAGGTTAAATAGCGTAATGATGATGAATGATTAAAAATAATAATGTTCCATAATATCAGGAGACGAAATGTCAAACATTTATGTACCTAATGTCACAAAATAATTATTCAAAAATATATTAATTATTGAAAAAATATTTTTTTTCTATTACATTGTACTCTACATGCTTCATGTTTATCAAATGAGTTGCCGCACCCAGTAACTCAAATATAATTTCTATAATTTTATTGGCAATGCTGCACACGTGAGCGCTGAATGTTAACATGGCTACACTTTTGCATCAGACTTGGTGCCATTCTACTATAAATACTTTGAAGCTCTGTTTGAGGTATTTGTGATATTTATAGCTCCAATTGAATATTATGATGTTGTGTGTGTGTGTGACATATGTGATATTGAAACCCTGATATCTCAGCAAAAACTAACATGTTGAATCTTGATCTACTACCACACAGCTCCCACGTCTACCTTCATTGAGGGGTATAAAAGCAAAGGCAGCAATATCCAAAATAAAATATATAGAATGCAGCCACCGAGGATTCCTAATTTAGATTGTAATGAATTTGAAATTTTATACTAAATATAGCTCTATTCTTTTCTTAAATCACTTTTAAAAGCAAAAACACCTTATCCTCGCAGTATCCACTTCAACCAATCAACCCCCAAGGATGTGTCATGTGACAAAATGGCCGCTTCATACTAAAGTGAAAGTTGATGTAAATTTTAGACTGAAACATCATAGCAAAGACAGCAATATCCAATTATGTAAATAGCAAAAGCAGCCACCAATGCTAATTATGTCCACTATTTCATAGCAAACACAACAATATTCATAATATAAAGTCAAAAAAGCGTTTATACACGTATATAAAAAGAAAACTGAAATGGCAATTGTATTTAAAAGTTTATTTTCTATAAGATGTAGGTTTTATAGATTCCAGAGAAATTTCCTGGAGTGGCGACAGGTTTTTTGTATTTATCACAGAAACACCTTAGTAGGATATTGTTGCCATTGCTTCTAAACCCCTCATATGAAATGATGTAGAGATGTAAATATAAACAATAAATATTACAGAAAAATGTACCGATTCAATAAAATGACTGATG
Source organism: Agrypnia vestita (assembly GCA_016648135.1). Lineage (NCBI taxonomy): Eukaryota > Metazoa > Arthropoda > Insecta > Trichoptera > Phryganeidae > Agrypnia > Agrypnia vestita. Next base: position 245,148 of record JADDOH010024777.1, on the reverse strand, counting down.
CTCCGCACCAGTACTAAAACCAATATTCAAGTAAAAAAATTACAATATTTGGTTGCACAATTTTGCCAATAAAAATGTAGGTGTTCTTCTGTACCTATTTACATATATTTACAAATAATATATATTATTATAAAAGATATACTTTGGAAAATATCATTATTCATCTCAAATAGAGTATCCACTTGAAAAAGATTGGTAAAAAATATGATGAAGCTAATAGACTTAATAATATAACAAAAAAATTTTTCGAGCAAAATATATTTGTATAAATATATTAAAATTTATTTATTCTTTAATTCTGAATTTAATATGTCATTTTAATAGTTAAAAAAAAATATGTTAAAAAAATGAAATTTTTATTACATTAAAAAAATTATGATAAATTTCCTTAAAACTATATGCCTGACAAATAACAGTGTACTTATAAAAATCAGATAAGCTCAGAAGTTATGCAAAATGTTGACGAAATAATGATAAAATAAACAATGTTTTGTATTAGAAAGTCCCATACTTTACTAACTAAAGATAAAAGTGATAGGTGAAGTTCTAAAAGCGATTTAGTAACTATCTTTGTAAAGTAACCACGTGACTGACATTGAGTATTCAGCGATAAACACACAGTAACAGCTCTACAATGTTAAAAATATTATGAGCGTGATAAATGATTCCTAACCTACTTCAGTTCCAACCCAAAGGACAGCTTTCAATTAACGCTTAAATATTTCAAAATGTACTAACAGCAATGACAGACATCAATCTACTCTTGAACTCCAGAAAATATGTATTTAAATGTGATTAATATAGCTAGCTCGTTAAGTTTAACGCACAATAATATAATATCAAATTAATCATTTTCAAATTCCTTTCAATTTATTAATTTTAATTTTGATCCTAATAATGTGGCAAGCTGTGCAGTTGTCATGCAGTAATTTTGATGGATTCATTGCACAAAGTGCCACCTATTATAAAATAACACCACATCTTCCAAAACATAATATCATCATTCTTTCAAGGTTATTCCGTCGCAATTAATCTGGGATAATTCGTGAACAGTGTTTTGTTTATTTTAAGTGTGCGTGTACGGATAAGATTATGCGAAACTACAGAATTGAGAGTGGGACAAGCTGTCTTTTGTATTTTGTATGCGTAGCACAATTTTCAACCAATGCATACTGATCTTTACCATCAAATCTACGAGTCACGCACCTCTCTGTCTCTCATCCGACGTACACGCACTTAAATTACCTAAGGCCTGGGTGCAAAGATAACATAACATTCGGGCTCTTTAGTTTCTCAAGGCATAAAGTAATGGTCCGGGGTGACAAATACAATTTACAAGATGTAAATAAGAATAAAGTATGATTTTGTGACAAACAAAAAAGTATGATTCAATTTGAGAAAGCTCCATGCACAGTTAATAAACCCAGAGGTGACAGCTTTCTACTATGCAAGTCATGTTCAAATGTACCTTGTTCATCCGCTTAATTGTAATTATTTAACCAGATTAGAGTTCATCCTAAGATATCTGGTTCATCTAATAGTAATAAAAATTAATACACCTTAAAGAACATGGACCAGTACGGTTGTTGCACCCTTGCCGTTGATTATTAATACCTGATGGAGCTCTGTACGCTTATGACAGGCTCTGGAGCGACTTTGAAACAGGACATTTCCTGTTTCCTTTTTTATTTCTTGTCCTTATTTTGCCAGTTACACTCGGTACAACAGTAACACTCAGATGAAGTAATATAATGGGGTGAGTGATATAAACATTAATAACTTATTACTAACTATCATATATATTTTTGAGTACACTGTTACAGAATGTATTGTTATTGGTAGGTAAAATACTAAAAGACGAGAGGTATAAATTGTAAACCTGCAAGCAATTAAAGGTACATCTAAAATTTATATTTGGCGTCAATTTATAAATTTCATTCAAAACAGTCCACCGATTTCTTGAATGGAAATATATTTTACTTATACCAATAAGAATACTGCAATCGATGACAGGTTTGATAATATTTTACCTTAGAGATAACAATATGGCAATGGAAAGAATTATATCAATTAAAAGGATATAAAATTTTATTATCTAAATCAGAATTTTGATGTGTCAGTCATCTTAAATATTGATTGCATTCGTAGCCAAGTAGAATCACTTATATGAGGTGCTACTTTATCATGCATTACTAGCTCTTGTATTATAATAATTAGCTCCAATCATAACACTTGACACATAGCACAGAAAAATAAACATTTAGAATAAACAGCAAAACAAATTTAGCTAAAAATGTATAAGTATATTAATTGTTAACATTGACAACAACATTCAAGATGACGCTCATACATTCAACAGGCTTCACAGGCCGGAGAATGTTCAGTCAATATCCTGGAAACGTAAGATTGCCCTTCCCTTGATTTCTGACTGACAGAGTTTCCTCACAACCTCTTGAGCTTCCTCAGCCGGGAACACGGAGTGAGGAGGGGGCTCGATCTGGAAATATGATGTAGTTTTAGATTTTGCAAAGAATAATATTACCGCCTACGCTATGATGTCTTTTATTATCAACATTTTTAGATTTTTGAACCACTAAAGAATAATCATACAGGGTAAAGTGAAAAGAAAATTTCTTCAGAAGAGTTTGTCCATACGAGCTATAACGCACGAGCCCACTCATCGCGGCGGTTAGCAAACGCGGGCGCACGGGCTGTGCGTTGGCTCTTGCGGGTCCCGCCGCGGTAGCTCAGTCTCGAAATGAATCTGTCAGCGGTAGAAGCTGTGGCTATTTGGCTCTTGTACAAGTTGATAGTGAAAAAGCGAAATGAAAAGCGTCGCAAACGAAAACCGAGATACTGGGTCCATTCTTTGCTACAATAAAGAAATACAAATGGAGCGTTCATAATATTTTACAGAGATCTGAGAAAATTTGTTTTTCAACAAAAGTTTTTTTAACTGTACAACAATGTCTTCAATTTTTTTTGACAAATTACTAAACAAAATTAAAGGAGAATTTTCCAAAAATATCAATTATTTCATTCCACATTTTTATTTTTAAAAGGCGATCATTGTACTCCATAGATTTCATGTCCCACAATGCTGGGCGGTTTTCTATTTCAAAAATATACTTTTCCGTATCAAAATCCATTTTTATGTACGCAAACCTCCTTCTGAATGAAAAAACCACGCGAGAATGCGGTGTCTCCCATACAAGTCTGTATGGGAGACACCGCAGACTCTGAGTTCTCCGCGCCCGACAGCGGCTCCTGTCCTGTCCTGGCTCGTTGTCCCTCATACATTGTCGTACAAACATACAACCGCGCGACTGCCTCCTGCCGCGGGACGCGGGTAATGTGTTGTCCACCTACATGGTAGACACCAGTAGTAGGCAGTCAACGCTTTAACCTCCTCAGTATAGCCTATAGAGACATAGATTGACAGTTGGAAAAAATCACTCAGATCAATGTTTGGCATTGTGAGACATAGATTGACAGTTGGCAAAAAATCTCTCAGATCAATGTTTGGCATTGCGAGACATAGATTGACAGTTGGAAAGAAATCTCTCAGATCAATGTTTGGCATTGCATCCTTTTACAAATTAGTTAAGCTAACCATCAATAGATATTATTAGTGGTGTGTTGAATCCCTTGATTTGAAATGCTTTAAGAACTGTAAAAAAATTTCGTTAAAAATGAATTATAGGACCGATTTTGATTGTTCTTTGGGTCCGAGGAGGTTAAAATAAGCCGAGCTTAAAATATGCAAAATAATTGGAAATATCGTATTAATTAAAATTGAGAATTTTATACATAAATAAAATACATACTAAAAGTTTACCACGTAACAGTTGTGGTGGGGACCACAACTGTAAGCCAAGCCCCCGTTCAAAAATCATTTGTTCTCTAAAATAAGTAATAGATATTTAGTATGCGTCCGTCCTGACGAAGATACAGTGATATCGAAAAATGGTAGTAGACGTAAAGTTACTCTAAATGGTTTTTACAAAGTTCTTAATTAATTAAAATTAACAAATATGTCCAGCCACAAAGTTAATGCTATGAACATCAAAAATAGATTAATTTTATACAGGTTCATCCTAGTAAGATGAGTGACTCTTTTTCTAACCAACATGTATTCTATTTCTATTTTTTAATTTTTTCTATTTTTTATTTCTATTTTACTAACCAACATATATATGTGTAAGGTAAATAAATAGATAAAAATTTAATCACTTTAGGAGAGTTTTTTCAATCGTGGGAAATTCCTATTCTGCATACCTCACCTATACTTATTCGCTGACGCATTTCACAACATTTCACACATTGGTATCGTTTTTGATGCTAGATTGACATTTTCAACTCATATAAATCGGTTTCGTCAAGTCCACTCACTAGATCAAAAAGATTTTCGAAAGGGAAATGGAGTGGTAGTTCGGGGCCTGTATCAAAATAGATTGACTACTTAATAATAAATAATAATGATAAAATTAGAAAAGATAGCTTACCTCTCCAGACGCGACCAACTTGACGAGTTGTTTCAGTTGCTCGATGGTACCTTTCGGTATTTCTCTAATTCTCACACCCATGTCATCGGCCTTCTGACCAAACCTTGGGATCAACTTTTCGCCAACATCTTCTGGTAGAAGAACAACGCCTCCCTGAATTCGAAGTTTATTTTTCGTCAATAACTGAATAAGTTTAATTAATAATAAATCACATAGTTTTTTTTAACTCATTCACACAAGATCACACTGCATTCAAAACTGCTCCAATATCCAACCCGTTGTAAACTACATGTATATTTTTTCTTTCTACCCTAACCTCTCTATATCTATATGTTCTGGTTACTTCTAAACTACAGTGAAACAGTCTTGAAGTGTAAAAATTTATCTGGCGGAGACTTGAAATATACAATTTCAAAAGTATGACGCCTATGCATGCATCAATATTTGTTTGAAAAATTAAATACAATATGCCAAAATATCTTCAATGTAGTCAAATTTTTGTGTTGGGATGATATAATTGAACTTAAATAAAGTTACAATTATGACAAATAATATCTCATCTCCTAAAGCTACAGAATAGAGTATATTCAGATGGATTATTGTGGTAAAAATATTTACAAATTAAGATAAATTATAAATTTCTCACAGGGAAAAGCTATTTATATGGGAAAGTATACATATATGTCTTTTTTGGGCGTTTACAGAGCTTACCACCTGTCATTGTAAGCCCCATAAATGCATATGCTTAAGTGATCACTTTACGTAATTGTGTAACGTTCATCGAATTCCACCCATGGTCGACAACACATCTATCAAATTTGGAATCAATTTATTATTTTTGAATTTATATAATATGTACACATTGGGTGCTTCAAAAAATTAAAGTGTAATTTTTTTATTGGGGCACATTTGTATATGCTTTCAAAAACCAAAAAATAAATGCATTTTTTTTCATTTAAATTTATTTTAAGGGTCGCTACCATTGATCAAAGTTTCGAAAATATGTGCCATTGAGGGCAATGACTGCAACGCTTCAAACGAAACATATCACTGCATGCAGCATCAAAAAGCCATGGATAGGTTGAAGACGCCGCTCTCCTGACCCTCGTAGTATTTTAAACAGTAGGAAGCATACTTAAACATGCTAACATCGCAACTAGAATTTTTGAGAAACAACATACCTTTTGTTCTTAGACCGAATTTACGATTGTGCCATATAATGGCGTTTACAAAAGAAGTGAGTTCGTTTACAAGTGAAAAACTCAGTAAATGACATCTTTGGTATCTTTCTGAAGCTTGTTGCTTTTGCATACTTCGATGATGAAGTTTCCTTGGAAACTAAATGGAGGATAGTCTATGCCCTTGAAAATCAAGGATTAGATATTAAGGTTCTCCAAAGCGAGCAACCCTCAAAAATGCTCTCGTTGTGGTTAGAAGTAAGAACTTGGAAGATTTTGTTACAAATCATACATTGAATTTATTCAAACGCTATTTTGCGTGATATTTTAGACAAAAGATGTTAGGATGTGGAAGGGTGATGATGACTACAATAAAGCTAAGATTTTTGTACATTCTAAGAAAGTTGTAAATGATATAGTAAAGTGAGTAGCAGTGCTCGTGGAAGAGTCATCAGTAGTTGTGAAGACAATCAATCGTCTTCACTCTGCCGATGAAGAGCAGTAGCAATATTTACTCGTGGCGGGTAAAGATTATTGTCAAAAATTTCCTGACTCAAGAAAGTTCACATTGATGTCATCTTATTCATTACATATTATGTCATTATTATTCCTTTTAATTATATTTATTTTCATGTAATTAATTAATTTTAAAAAATACTGTGTAAGTTTTTGGACATACGAAAACATAAGAAAGGGTGCCTAAAGGAAAATAAATATAATTAAAAACTTTCATACATTTTTGGAGCACCCTAATGTACATACATTTCATAAAACATAATATTTCAATAGTAATAACCTTGGCCAGGCATCGCATTGAGCGCAGTAAGCTACGAGAATTGGAGCCAAAGTCGAACACGATATCCACTGGACCTTTGCAGGCATCAAGTGTCCTTTCGATGAGCTGCTTTTCATACAGATCCTCGGACCACTGAACCACGTTCAAACTGAAAACATTTTTTGAATAAACAAGTCAGCCGACAGTTGCCAAAATTACATTCAAGCAAATATTTGAATGTGTGAAGGCTTGTCAATTTGCCAATGTCCAAAGTTCAATACATTGCGTACTCTCTACACAAGTTTACATATAAAAAGTGATTCTTGGAAATAAATTTTGATATTTTTAAAACGTAACCCACTTAACATTTAAGAGAAAATAAATTAGTTTAGAACGCTCCATATTTGGTAGTGCAGAATCGCGTTGAAAATCTTTCAATTAACGCCAACAATCGCATGAAAATAATTTCTAAAACAGATAAATATGTCAAGAGCGAGTAGAATTTAAGAGACGCAGCAAACCTGTAAGAAATATATTAAGTTTACGCACACAAGAATTTCAGAAAGCAGGAAACTGTTGTGACACAGATGAAGGTGGAACATAATTTTCATACCCCCAATTAAAATACCCATAAAATGCATCAATATTTGAATCATAAATCAATATTTATCAAGAAATTGTAAATTTCTGTTGAATTATTTGCACAAATAAACGTTTTCAATTTTTTTAAATAACGGGCATGTGATTTCTCAACCTATTGAAAACATTATTCACACATGTGGTCTGTTAAAACTAAATTAGTTTAATTTAAAGAATTCTTATTTATCTACAGCATTTTACTCTGAGATTATCAATGATCGGGGGGATTGTTTTATGGATAAAAAATGACCAAACGTGGCACTCGTCAGTGAAAATCACGCTGAATGAAATTATCAATTTATTCCCAATTCCTCCAAAAGGTACTTCTCATCTCTCTTTCTGAAGTATTTTCGATTAGATCACTTACTCTTCTGACTCCTTGGCCATGACTAGGCCTTCGTCCTTGAGGCAAGCCACAGTAATGTGGATGTCGTCCCGGTAGGGCAGGTTCTTGAAGTGGTGCGCGGCGATGCGCAGAGTCCACAGGGCCAAACCGCCGGTGCCCACGGTCAGGATCTTGCAGTCTGGCTTGCGGCCGGGCCCCTCCAGGCAGCGCTTGATGCACTCCACGGCCGACAGCACGGCATTCAGCGCCAGCAGCGCGCCCGTGGGCAACATGGCCGCCACGCTCAGCTTCAGCTCCTCCGGCACGGGCACCAGGTACTTGAGGTCGGGCACCACGATGTAGTCCGCGTAGCCGTGGGGCACGCCCTCGTAGGGGTACAGCACGATGCGCGAGCCCACGGTCAGGCCGCAGCTGGAGCGCGCGTCCAGCTGCTCGCCCAGCTGGTCCACCGTGCCGGCCACCTCGTAGCCCGGGAAGAGCGCGCCGTCCTTCACGCCGGCGTGCGCGGGCGTGTTGTAGGACGGCGTGCAGTCCGCCAGCTCCGACAGGCTGCTCAGCGAGGACACGGAGGACGTGGAGCACACGGACATGGAGCGGCCGCGGGTGGCGCGGTAGCACGCGCCCGCGCACACCACGCGCAGGCGCGCGCCGTGCGGGGGCACCTCGGGCACGGGCACGTCGAACGTGAACACGCTCTCCTTGATGGTCGGCCCCGGCGACTCTATGGACACCTGCCGGCACAGCTTGTTCATCTCGCCCTCTGCAACAGGACACTCGGTTAGGGCTTCTCTTCCGATCCGACAAACATTCACCCAAAACTCCGAGCCGCTACTTGCGATACAAATTAATAATAATAATAGTAATAATAATCACGCATGTCGCGCTCTCGTATTTACATATTGAAATATGAACGCGGAATACTTACGAGAAAAACAATTTTATTGGCTGCAAAAACCAGTTCAGGGCGCGCCCGCCCGCCCTTTTGTTGACTTTAGCGAGCGCAACCGAAGATTGAAATGTAAAGACTAAAAAACCGGGAAAATTGTCAGCAATGAATGAAAAATGTAAATCGCAACATTTATTAGTGCAATCTTTTTGTATACCTACATACTTAGGGCCGGTTGCACCAATTTGGTTTATAGTAATAATATGTTTATTATTAATAAGCGTACATTTTTACGAAAACCGATTGTTTGATTGGTGGAAAACACAAAAATCTAGGCTTTAAATGAACGCTTATTATAAACCATATTGAAACAGTCAGCCCTTACTTGCGTAATAATTTGACATTTATAGTTTGTATTAGAAGTGACGTATTATATTATTATATAATCATTATTTACATGACTTTAATATAAATATCTTCCAGTACATATTATCGCTTTTCACTCACCCGTAACACCATTTATTATTTACGATTGTGTCTATTTATATTGTTCTATTTTTGTACTTCATAACTTTAGTTATCCGTACGTGTTTATCAGTACAGTAAGCTTGCTGTGTACAGACAAGACACACGCGCTTATCATTTCCATCGTGCTTTCAAACACAAAAAGAAAATAAAAAGCAATCGTTGGTAATTGGGGTTATAATAATTAAAATGTACATGAAGAAATTACACATCAACAGTTTTCATTATCAATATGAAATTTATCGTAAAAATAATAACCTCTATATTTTTAATAAATGCAAAAAACCTAAGAACATTCTTTTCGCGTAATTTTTACTTGTTTTATTTTCTCATGCGCAATTTCTTCTTGTAATTTCATCGACACTAACAGTTTTATAGTGTTCTGGGACAATATGTCAAGAGCCTCAAAATATTAACAAATAAGTTACAGTTTAGATTCTCGAACAGAAAGTCATTTTCTTTATTTGCAAAAATGTTTGACCGGCTGTGACGTGTAAAAAGTATTTGTAATAGCGCTATACATTATCAATCGCAATTTAAAATCGTTCAAAGGCAAATAAAATTATATAAATATAAGCTTAAGAAGCTCAAGATATTATTGAAAATTAATATAAATGTAATTTTCAGTGTATCGCCTTGTTTCATTATTTTAACAATTCTATCAATTATTCAATTCTAAAAGCATTCACATTTTTCATAATAAAGTTGTAACATCAAATATCTCAATTTTATTTGAGTGTGGGCTACCACATTATTGAAGAAACTATCCGGTTTTAGTTTGATAGTTATTTTACGGAAGAATGCAAATAATGTTTAAGGATATACGAATATTTAGAGAGCAACACAAACAAGTGTTGAGAATAAAATAGAGAATTTAGAGGACAACAAACAAAATAGATATTGAGAATGGTGTAAAATACAGGGCAACGTAAATTTGTTTATACTTACAGACCTAAATAAAGTTGAATTATTGAGAATTGTACAATATTTACAGAACAGAATGGACAGCAGACATTGTTTAGACATAATATAATTTGTATAGCATATGAATCGCAAAAGCGCAACGCTTTAAGTAAAAATAAACCCAAAAAATATTTATTTTACAGTCGCAAATGGTCATGTCGCCATATAATAATACATATAATACATGGGTACATAGAAAAATTTAATTACTATGTTAATCAGATAACCCTGCGATGTTCTTCAAACAGATTTGCTTCCAAAACTCATGGTTACATGATAATTTTATTTGTTTGCAATCTTAAAAATTGCTTTAGTTTATTTCGTGAATAATATTTAAAAGTTTAACCTCGTAAAATACAGTTTACCTGATGTAAAATGGACGACAAACCAGCGTATGACTATCCCGTTTTACGTCTTAATATGTTATATTGCATATAAGACTCATCATCTTATCCATAATTCAAGTGGATAAATGTCAATACAAGGAAACGAATCAAAAGTACAGTTACAATTTTTTTTTTAATTTTATGCTTGAACAGGCATTTGTTTGCAATCTTTTGCCCAAATACAGAAGCGAAACACGTCACACAACACTTGAGTAAATTACTTAGATTAATTGTGACCACACCGGGAATCGAACCCGAAACCCTCGGTGTGAGAAGCCAGTGTCATTGGACTACGAGGAACGCATCCATCGGCATCAAATACCAAATGATGAAACAAGGATGCAAACTACCGATACTCGATTGTATTCAGAGGTGGTGTTGCTAACTTTTTTTTAATAAGAAAAAACCTTGATTTTGTAGACCTACACTAAACAGACAATGTATCTTATCGACGGCTTAACATATCTATAAAATTAGCTTTTATGTCAGATTTTCTGAAAAAAGTAGAAACTTTTTTTTAAACTTTGTATAGGGGAGAAAAGTATTCAATATGTATCGGTACAAAAATCGTGCGTGTACTCATGTACGCGCGGTGGAAGTTATACTTAAAATAAAGACAACATTAAATATTAATGACGCTCAGAGTATTGAATTGTAAAAATCTACACATTGTCGATTATTTTATCGAGTTCCATGTAAATAATAAAACTCGTGGGTACTTACAGAAATGTAACCTCGAATATTTAAAATAATTGGGGCAAACAAAAACTTTCTTAAATTAATGTATCGCGTCTTAGATACATCCTGCTCTTAATATAGTATATATTTGACAGGCTAGAAAGAATCGATGGTGGCTATGTCAAGTAGTTGTCGCGTTGCCAATCGCGCGTCCGAGGTTAGTCTTTCTCCAGCCGTGTAATTTCGTTTTTTTAGCCGTGATTATTATATTAAGATATTCCTGGAACACTAGTTTAATATGCATTTCGTGGTCTCGCATTTTCACTACATATTTTTGTTACACGCCCGATACGATGCGTACGCTGCATGTTTGCAAAATCCGTTACACTAAAAAATTTACCCTAAATGCGCCAAAAGAAGTGACTTCTAAAATGCATTTTTACATAGATACCGTCAATATACGAAAATAAAACCCAGTTAATTAACAAATGTTTTTAAACCATATTTGCACATACTTAAGTATTAACATGTTATTTTTTATTATTAATGCCCATAATTAAATATTACAACTATATTATATCACTCATACATAATTTTAATTACACAAACGTATCTACATAAGTAGAAATATGTAAAAGAAATCATTTTTTAATTTCTAACGTCTTCATTCGGTAATAAGACTACTTACTTTATTATACACATTTTTTTACGTACTTTCGGCTTTAACGGTCGATACTTTGCGGGAATTAATCTATTTTATCGAGATTTTATTAAACCGTTATTCTATTTTGATGACTTATATTTTAGTACACCTACCGGAAATGCGGTAAAATGATTTGTAATCAATTTCTTTACATTTTATTGAAAAGCCACGATAAATTTTCAGGTACACGTTGAATGCATACTAACAAATTTTAAAACAAAGAATCATTGCTTAAATTTAAAACCTGTACATACAATATAAAAATTCAAAGACATAAAATTATTTAATAAATCTGAATCGTTCTCGCAGTGCATCTAGGGATGCAACAAAATAAAGACGTAAAAAGATATTCGAAAACCGGCATTACTTGTCTATCTTCTTATTGACAACCCTAATATACAAAATGCTACAGATTAGATCATTAAATCACTGTAAACCGATGTAATGCCATCTATATCAGATAATGTTCATATAAATAACAATATACATTAATACAAATAATAATTTACAGAAGAATTTAATATACATTAATATAAATAATAATTTACACAAGCACAACGTGTTTATTTATTTCGGATTATCAAATCAAAAGTAACCATACACGAACCCGCATTTAGATGCAGGAGTTTATCTGAAATTGTTAGTTTCACCTGTGCTGTATCTATTATTAACTAATCAATATTAATACATTACGAGGATGATAAATAATAAATATACATAAATATTTTCCAAACGAGTTATCTCTCAAGGTGCAGTGAGTGTAATACGCATTATTTATTTTGTGATAAGAAACACGAACGATTCTGGATAATACACAAACACCAATACAAGGAAACAATGTGCGTCGTACGCACGGCTTACACATACTAATTCGATTGCCTTTCTTACATGAAAAGAACATCTAGCACTCACAGAAATATCCATATTATAAGTTATTACTAAGATATTTATACAATTATATAAAGGGAAATCTGAGATGGCAATTGTTTTTGAAAACTTATTTCCAATAAGACGTAGGTATCATAGATTCCAATGAAATTTTCTTGAGTATTGACAGCATTTTGTATCAAAAACCTCCGTGGAACATTGCTTTATATCCCTCATATTCAGTAGATACATTCGTGAAATTAAAATGATAATTTATAATAAATAAAATATTAATTCCACAGAAAATGTTGTAGGTATATGTTATAACATAAATATGGTGTAAAGAATGTAATAAACATGTGTGCGATCTTAATCTAAATATATAAAAATTGTTCAAAGCATTGCACGCGATGCTGTGTAATCACGTGCTAATCGTGCGCCGAACATTGTTTACGAGCGGTCCCTCTTGTATTTAAACATTTATTTTAATTGGATGGGAAATATGTAGACTATTTTATAAGACTACACTTTGAAGCCTGAAAGAATACATTCAAACTCAAATATATTTTTCTAACGTAACCATTGCACATACAAAATTCGTTTTACATTTTTTTTATCTCACAATATTTCTATCACAATAGTTAACATATTATTCAGATTTTAATATTTTATAATATTCTGCCAGATACATATTTAATTTGTCTTTCAATCTTTTTAATTTTCTTTTTCAAATATCTGTTTAAATAAAGCCATGCTTCTTGTTCTCACTGCACGCGCCTGCTACTAACATATTTATTATTATCGTATTGTTCAGATTTTAATTTATCGTAATATTAAATTCGGATAAATATTTAATTTCGCTTTTTTTTCCAGTTGGTATATGGAACTGGAAAAGGACGGTGGCGAAAATTGCCTAAAGAGGCCAGGACTCGCACTGGTCTGTTACGCCACTGATAAAAATTCAGGCTTTTGTTTACAAACTTTCAGGCAATGTAGAGAATTGTTCGGAAATTGTAAACCATCAATCAATTAATCAAACCACTAACACATAAACTCAGCACCGTCAAGAAGTATTTTTATTACACATTATAATTATACGTATGAGCGCACAGCTAGAATATTTAAAGACACCTTGCGAGAAGTTATTTTTACGACTTAAAAAGAAGCAACACTGTGAATGCGCGCTAACCAGATAGATGATAAGTGAATGTGAATCAGTGTGAAGCGAGCTTTTTTATTATTAAACGAATAACACCTTTGTTATTTTACAAGTGACGTGCTGTGTCGTTAAAGGTGCGTTGTATTTGTACTGCACGATTTCACAGTGTGAATGTTGCAGGTCAAAATTATACATTATTTTTATAAAACATTGGACCGTATTCTGAATTCATATAATTCAATCAATCAGAAAGCTCTAAAACGTAAACAAACGTTAAGTTATTCACGATTATGAATAATGAGTTTTCTAATTGATTAAATACATTAATTTCAAACCTGTGTTAAACTAAAAACGTCAAAATTGGCGGCATTACAATGTTATACAATACGGCCGAATATTTCGATTTATAAAACATAAGAGAAATACTAATTTAGCTAGTAAAAGAATGTATTCATGCGAAATGTAATGTTTTCTCATCGAGAAAACATTACATTCATCGTTTTTCTTTTTCTGGAATGTTTCGGGAAGTTTCGCGAAATCAGCGTTTGCAGAGACATTTAAACAGCTGCTAAAAAGAATAGACTGGTAGCTGTTTTTGGCAGACTTTGGTTTAAAGCAGATGATTTAATATGGTGATGGTAATGAGATAATGCGACGAAAAAATAAACGAGTTTAACGAATGAAATAGTTTACCCGGAAACTCATAACAAAGATAAATTTTCCTTAAAATTTTCCGAAGGTGAAAAAAATTCGGAGACGTAAAATTGTACAAAGCACGAAAACCATCAACACTACACGAGAAAATTTCGAGACTAGCATATCACTCCAATATAACAAATTTACGACTCATTTTCAACAGATTTAAATTATACAACGACTTACCTCTATGTAACAAAAGACCAGATAATTAAACAATGACAGATTCAAAGGTACAACAAAGGTTAAGAACAAACAGAAAGTCGTATGAATATGTCAGAAAAACTTGTAATATCTATCGAACTACGAAATTCGAAATGCTCGAATACGACGACTTGCGACTCATTATGTATATATATGGGTGGAAAGAGGTTATCTTGGCTGCATAAAGTCAGGGAGTTGTTCAGTCTTCAGCGTTACAACGTTCAAAATGTCAGTGACCAGGATGAATCAGCATACTACAACTCTGTCGACAACCTTCGATGGAAGACAGCGCAAAAGGAACAAGAGTAGGGCTTTCAAACCGGTTAAAACCGAAACCGATTACCCAGTTTTTCGGTCGTTACATTACGATACACGTTTGCAAATTTGGAAAAGATTTTTTTTTTAAATGTAAATAACGCAAAAAAACTCTATGAATAAATTCTCATACGTATGCAAGACATATTTTTATAAATTTTAATGTCGTTTAATTAATTGTTCGTGATAAAAAAAAATTCACATACCTGTGTAATATAATATTTTTAATATATGTATTTTCTCCAAACTTTGACAATGTATAAAATAATAACCTATTCAATTTACTTTTCAATTAAAAATGTTTGTCCATTATGATTATTAAAATTCCATTCCATTAAAAATTTTGACAATTTGTACAATTGTAATTTAATTTGTACAACCACAATGCAAACAAAAAATATTAACGTACCTACGTAATAAACACACAATAAACTTTTTTTCGTTACCAATTTTTTATTATTTTAACGTGAATACCGTATTTATAAGCAATGAAATTAGGTTTTCGTTTTATAATAGAAATATCCTAATTTTCCGAGGACGATCAAAACCGGTTCACCGTTTTTCTTCCGGATGTGTTTTTGGACCCCAAATAAGAGGTGAAGTCCTTTTAATAATCCTGCACAGCCGATGAGAGCATCGATTGTAGATGGACGAGGATAATTGTTGATCCTCGTGGGGGGAGAGGGAGCGTATCCAAATTACTGGTTGACAAACCGATTCTTTTCAAATAAAAACGTAACAAAGCGCGACTTATTTTCTAAGAAATTATATTTTTTTAACATCATTTAGTCCTGACTTTTTCACCATTAACAAGCCCGTAGTAATTTTTTAAACAAGTCAAACGTACGGAACTAAAAGTTGAACCAAAACGCGAACCAAGAAGTATCCGTTAGTTCATAGTTATTTGGAAAACATTATCAAACTCGCAGGACTATATTCCTGCCTCGATTATGAATCGAAAATTTTCAAGCTATCATGACCTAATATCAACAGTTATGGAGATATGTGACATCAAAGTTTGCATTTTTTTTTCAATATTTCTGACATTTTTTTACACAACGTTGAAGTATCATTACAGTCATTTATATCGGGTACGAAAAATTCATAAATATTGAAAAAATATATGCAAACTTTGATGTCGCACATCTCCTTAACTGTTGATATTAGGTCATAATAGCTCGAACATTTTCGACTCATAATCAAGGCGGGAATATAGTCCTGCGAGGTTATTAGTGTTTTCCAAATAACCCTGTATATTTTAGTGGTCTGTGATCAAAATTGCGGCTTTGCTTTCACGTTACTGTAAATACACAATATAAAGCGTTATAGTTTTTGTAACTTACCCATTACCCCGTGACGCCGCTTGCGGGTACACTGCCGTGGACAAGTACTTTCATAGATTGATTCGTTTCAATTGCTCGAAATGATTTGATAATTGATAACGCTTCGCGCTGAGCACGCACCAGATTCGTGCGCGATCGTTTTTAAAATACCGCGCCGAGAAACGAGCAATTCTGATCCGAGATCGACCACGACCAATAAATTTAAATGTAGTTAATATCGTCAAGTAATGATAAATCGTCGACCGCGTGCGCGCACATTATTAATGGCACGTACAAACGTTTACTACGCCCCTACTGACGCCGCAATCACGGCTGAAAATCATGCTCCTTGTTTGCACATTTATAGTTTTCGCGACGCAAAGGGACCTTGACTTTTACCATACGTCCAAACAAAAACAAAGTGAGTCAACTTGTACGATTTCTCGCACGTAGGCAGATCCTTTGAGCACGCGGTGCACCGGATATGTTTATTTTTTTTTTTCATTGCCTTTTCAAGGAAGCCCTGCAACAGCGCACCTATAACAATTTATACTATACTAGGTTATGAATTTAATTTATCTCCAAATAAATTACCAAACTAATAATATTTTGGAACTGAAGAAAATTGCTCCACTTTATGGGCTTTATACATACCTACATATATTTTTTATTATTATTTATTTTTTATTTATTTTTATTTAAAGACTATCGACAGGAAATGTGACATGATTTTGTTTTAAAAGTAAAGGATATTTTTTTTTTAAATAGAGATGTGAACACGGAATACGTGTCACATCAATATTCTTACTATTTTCAAACTAAGCTAAACGCTTGTGCTATGAAAATAGGACTAACTTGCTAGTCTGGAGTGAGGTTCGAACCCGCAACCTTTGGATCACGAGGCCAGTGACCTAACCACAAGACCAACAAGCTACTCTTATATATTATTTAATTATTTAAATTACTTTTAAATATTCAATTATTTTTATTATAATTTATGTTTTAAAAGATTGTTTATTAAAATATATTTATTTTGTGTAGTTTTTTCTTCCATTTTTACAGTGTAACTGGGTAACCTTTTTAGTTTTTAGATACATAAGTAGAAAAAAAACTATAAAAAAATTAAGAAATAATGGCCTTGGTATTCCAGTGAGTAAAGACACTCCGGGCTCTATTCCCTGTGAAATTACAAAATAAACTGTATTTGGTTGGTTTTTTTTCAAGCTTGGGTATTTTTCATGATGTGAGTACAGTACAGTACATGAGTAAAGATGGGTCGTTTATGAACGAACTGTTTTTTCAGCTGTTCACCGTTCCCAACGAATGAACTGTTCAGTTCACTTTCACTGACAATCGTTCATTAGAAAAATAAACGATTCCAGATTAAAACTCTCTCCCCCCCCTCTCCCACCCCCTTCGCGAGGTCAACGATAATTAATAACTAACCGGATAAAATTCCACCTCCAACAACAACAAACGAACATACACACGAAAAAGCGGCAATTTTTAATATCACAACAAAATATATGATACGAAAGTATGTGAACGCAGTGTAAACGATACGAAAGTATGTGTACGCAGTGTTTACAAACCGCTGTGCAGAGAACCAGCAAATCGCAGAACGTTTACGCATTTAGGTCAACCGTGCGGCTATAGTCAATATGTGGGCAAAGATTCGCGGATTAGTGACGTCGCTCGTGTCTTTATCTGGGACAAATATTACTTTGCATAATAACACCGCACTACTAGTCCATTACTTACTGCCTAGCCACGCTAGGTACTGGGAAATAGGGACGTTTCGATAGTCATAAAATCTATTTTCGCGAATTGTAATACAAACGAATATGAATGATGCCTGTGGCCTTGGCTCCCGATTACGGCACGCGCTTCACTCCTTGTCTAAATTTGCATACTCTAAATTACTTACTCTAAATTTGCATACTCTAAATGACTCGAAATTAGACGTAAGCTGCAATTCAAATGCAATTCAGTGTCATTTTTTGTTAATATTTATTAAAATTATGCCTTTTTTTAATACAGTGGGCTCTCAACATCATCATTAATCAAAATGGACGAATATCACACGAATTTTTCCCAATGGAATTAAATAAAATGGTTTAATTAGTTCCCAGTCCCGAATTGTGTCTGTCTATTCTTTAACAAAGAAAAATTCACTCGAAAAGCGATTTTGGAAATCAACGCAAATACATTTGAATTACGTGTTAATCACTAGTTATTAATGCTGTATCATTATGGCAGAGATTTAATCGTCGTCATCCCGTAAATGTATCGTGGGCCTACATTAATAATAAACCAGAAATCTGCGATTCGGATGAAAACAATCTTTATTTTATAGAGGTAAGGCTGTGTGGTTGGGAGTCGCCTTCCATTATAACATCAGGTAATGTCAACATTTCAAAAACAAAAATTTCGACGAAGAATATTAAAATGGCGAATATCAACATGGACGAATATTGAGGGTCCACTGTAATCTTAAAAATCATTCTCACTTATAATATATTTATTCAGGGATTCTTTCAGGCGAGCGAAATATGGATATTCACTTTTTTATGTAAATTTCACTTTTTTTTAAATAGAATAATCTTTACTCAAGAAAATACTTCTACTAAAAAAATTTATATATGTACCAATTGCCTGGCAAGCCTGTATTACAAGCCTCAATACGATATTCCAAATAAATATATATTTTTTAGTTTAAAAACGGTTACTTACTAGAAAAACTTATTTTGTGTTCATTTTTTGCATCGTAACAACACACATATTTCTTGCGCACATTCTTTTGAATGCGGTCTAGCTATAGTCACGTCTACGTGCGTCACAATTCAGGTAGTTAATTTGGCATTTTATTTAGGTTTCGCGGTGCAGGACGCATAGGAGAATGCCGTATATTTTATTTCACTCGTTTTTTTTTATAAAAACAATATCGGTTTTGTTGTGTATTGGTGCATAATGTCTGGGAGAAAGGGCTACAAGTATTATATGATAACCCAATGTAGACCAAACAAAAAAAACGCATTCTTTCAAATACTGGCGAATTGATACGTCACGATCAATGGACCAATCATATCCGTTTAAATGGAGTAGTATATTTAAAGTTTACCCCACATAGTCCATACTGATTCACAGAATTCCAATTATAATAATTTCATTGTCTGTCCGTTTGTCTGTCTGTAACTTCCATTTTTAACCGTAATTTCGTTCTAATTCACGGTTAAAAGAATGAAATTAAAC
Source organism: Agrypnia vestita (assembly GCA_016648135.1). Taxonomy (NCBI): domain Eukaryota; kingdom Metazoa; phylum Arthropoda; class Insecta; order Trichoptera; family Phryganeidae; genus Agrypnia; species Agrypnia vestita. The sequence continues at coordinate 225,749 of JADDOH010024777.1, read as the reverse complement.
GGCCGGAGATGGGGCACGAACCCCGAGCGAGCACACTCGAACGCGGAGACCTACGGAAGTTGCCATCACCGTATGTGCAGGACCGGAACCGTTTGTACCAAAAAATACATAACGCACAATATATTTTCTAAAATACATTATATTTAGATACACTAAGTGCTTTATAAACATTTTCTATTTTATTTATAATATTAATTATTTTATTTTATTGTCGCGTTAGTTTTACGCACGCACGATCACCAGGGTTTAAAAATAGTAGGCGCCATTAACAGCCGGAGAAATATAAAAAAAGTTTCCAAGTATGTTGATAAAAGTCGTTATTACTATTTCGTGAGTGTCGCCTATAAATAAGTAAATACTTATTCTTTAAGAACCGGCATGTAGAAGTACCGTCATTTTTGACGGGTTACAGCTAATATAATTAATAGTTCTGAAACTATTTCATATATTTTCATCGGTATTTGTAATGTGTGAAATTTCCCTTTTCTCTTTCACCCCAGACTTCTGAAGCATACACATTCGTTACTTTATAAAATACCCATGACAAATACATTATCGATTAATTGAAATAGGTCTGGCTTATATAGGTAGTAGAACTGGCTTCAAAACGAACATCCATAAATAAAGCCAGCGTTATACTTGTAAACTTCTTTGTCTCATGATTTGACGGTATTCATCAGTTGGTCATTCAACTGTGCGTACAAAACATTAACAAAGAAATTTCAGCTCGCACTTACGTTTCGAGTTTCGAGACAAGTCATTCGTGTGCTTAGAGAAAATATTCTGGGATTCCTAAAATCTAAAACGAAGCCAAACATTTGTCAGTCCGCCTTTCTTTTGATGAACAAAGATGGCGGTGCTGAAATATTAACAAGGATTTCTTTTCCAAGGTGCGATTGTAATTATTTAAAAAATTCACCCCTCAATGACGACAGACCACCATCCATCACCAGATAATGAAAACGATATAACCCTCGAAAATAAATCGAGAATATTCGAGATATAGGTAGCCTTATTTTATTTATTTGACTGATATAAATAACAGCGTGATTATAACAAATAGAGTAAGTACAATAATGATTAGAATAATGATTTCTTTAATCCAGAATTGTTTGAATAAATGATACTTGTTTAGAATGTTTAACGTTCTTGACCCGAGACAATTATACCTTAAAACTTAACTTATAAAATTTCATAAGAACAAAATAGCACACAATAGAACTCAATAAACACGTGTCACAAAACAAGCAAACAGAATTAATTTTAATTAAGGTCGTAAGCCCTGGGCCACCCTACATAGGGTGTCTAATAGCTAGCAGCAAAAAACTTTAGGTGGATTCCTACCTTGATAATGGGTCGAAAATCAAGCAACCATTCAATAGTTATGGAGATATTCAATATCAATTTCAATATTTCTTACTTATTTTTTCAATAAGTTGAACTACCATTACGGTAACGTAAATCGGTTGTGAAAAATTCATTTGCTTTAAACTAAAATAAAATGATAAAAACTTGTAAAAAAATCTATTTTCAATTTTTTTCAATTCAATTTCAATTTAGCATTTTGTTCGACTTGTATTCTTGTATTAAAGCAAATATTTTTTTCTTATTCGATATAAGTTATGCAATAATTCAACTTTTGCAAAAATAAGTCAAATATATTTTTAAAAAATCAAACTTTGGTGTTGGTTGCTGTAGTTGATACATAACATGGATGCTTGAACATTTTCGACTTATTATCGAGGCAGGAATCCACCTGTAAAGTTTTTGCTACTAGCTATGAGACATCCTGTGTATATATATTTATTTATTTTGAAAATATTGTTACCCACTTATGAATTTACAAACTGATCAACATATCTCTAAACCAAGATACTATACTTTTTTAAATGACTATAAATGTAAGTAACAATATGCCGATCATCACCCCTCCATTCTTTCTTGGAGAGGATATATGGACGACTGTTATGGGAACAACAAAGCGTCCCATTGTCGCCTGCCCGTACTCCTCGTAAAATATGTACGGCCAATAATGATTCTCTCCAAATGGTAGACGAAGCAAACACAGCATACTAAAATCGTATAAAATAATTTTGGATCGAACAGGCCTGATTCACTGTTTATTTCGATCCAAATAATTACTGCTTCTATGACGTCGGAAGTACAAGAATAGCGTCGACACGAGAACGAGCTTACTGACTGGCTCAACTCATCCCTTGGTTGGCAGACAAAGAGAAAAAATATTCCACCGAAAGCCGTTGTCCTTGTTTAGGCTCAAATAAAGAAAATCTTGAAACATTAATCGAGGGCGACGTGGAAAATTTTTGGAAAGATATACTTCATTTTTTAAGATGCAACGAAATGCGCGCGTATGTTGCAACAGAATATTTTCACATCACAATTCACCGATCATTATCTGAGATGACAATTTCCCGACTGATGCAATACTCAACAAATTCTTGCATATGCTCCGTACGCTGATATTAACAAAATGCTGTTGTGAAAATTGCGTGCGCTCGGGGTGCTGTTCTTTATTTTCTATTTGAAGATGTTAATTTATTAATTCATAATGTGTTATTTTGGAGATTGAATTGTGTGCTGGTTTGTTATCTTTTTTTGTAGACAAAAAATGCGATTCGATGTATCGTTACTGTATTAAGGCCCCAGATCACTGTGCGCGCGCGGTATGAGGGTGTATTTTTCGTAATATTTTCAAGCAAACGATACATGGATTTTTTTTTATTTATCACTCACAGTATATTTATATATACATATTGAAGACTGCACACAAATTTTTGTACTCAAATCTAAAGTATAGTTTTCGGTGTACGCTGCTTCTAAGAGGACACTCTGACAAATATGCCGCTGGGTGGTTGACAGCTATTAAGCCATAGGGTACAACAGAAAAATAAAATAAAAATATATTTAGAAACTAGACATATAGATTTATAGCATCAAATAGGGCAAATTCGATATCTAAAAAAAAATGGCGGACTAGCGAATTTTATTTTCGATTTTTTATAGAAAATTTTCATCATTTATTAAAAAAAAAATAGAAGGGGGCCCTTTATAAAAAAATCCCTACGTGGTGCCATAGAGACTGGATTTTCAAACATTTTACGACTTGGCGCATGCAAATCGGATGTACCTATAGTTTTTCTGATATGATACCAGGTTGAAAAATGTACTTTTGAGAAAAACGCGTTCAAAGTTTTGCTGAAGGATGATAATTCAACATACAAATAAAAAAATTTAATCCGCTGTATCTCCGTCAATTTCACAATTTTTTTTAAATATTTGGTGAGAGCATTCTTAACAAATGCATCTTTCAGAAAATGAAAAAAAAATGACAAAAAATATTTTTTCACAGTAGTCTGGGGCTTTAAACGTATGTTTTAGATTTTTTATCGGTTGACGGAGAATTATGAACTTCTAACACGCACACATAAGTGCACGCAACAATTTTTTTGTTGAAACACTTATCAAAGAATTATATTAAACACCTTTATACCAAACAATTATATTTGTAAATAAAGCTGGTCGTAGCAAATTAGATAGAATAAAGAAAGGGTAGCCGACATGGTTTACGTGGGAGAGAAGATGGTAAAGAAAACGTACGAGGCGAGTATTCAAGGCAACAGGAACAAAGGGCGTCTGATCATAATCAGATAAACCAAATATTGGAGGACATCCCTGTTAAATATTCAATAATCGAAGAACTTGTATGAAAAAATATATAAAAATAGACGATGCAAAGGTGATGTGTCAGGATAAGAGTATGGCGTTGTATCCTCTTGCCTTACCCCTGCGGGAAGACGGCGTCATGGTTCGTTAGTTTATTATTTATATAACGGGGTGTAACAGAGCTAATCCAAAATAATATACACAGATACCTGCCTAAATTAATAGTCGATAATAATTTAACATCAAAGTTGACCTAGAATTTTTCTGTAATTTTATAATAATTTTATTAAAATGAATCAATTTTTAATATTCAATAAAAGTTGCTGTCATTATAGTCCAACGTTTTGCAGAAGATACATGAGAAATATTTAAAAATATATATATATAAATACATGAATATATGAAAGAAACATTTAATATATATAGATATAAAACTTTAAATTTTTATAATCTTACGATAGTTCTTACGATGGAATTGGTTAAAGTTGGATTGTGTAAAGTGATCACTTAAGCTAGCTCATACAGGTCATAAGCCCTGGGCCACCTTATAAAGACTTCCATACTCGTTTCTCATATAAATAGCTTCGAAGTAGCTTATCTCCGTAACCATAAAAGTTAGGACATTAACTACCTACATGTAAAGTGTTGTGGACTAGCTCTGTTATACCATAGAACATCTTTGCCTGTCTCTTGTATGAAGGAAATGGGAAGCATTTTATTGCGTGCAGAAAAGAATATGGTGGCGGTGAATTTAGCGGATCTAATAATAAACAAAAAAAATCAGAGTCCACCAGTGAATATTGTAAGAAAACTGCATTTCTGATTGTGGGTACGTGCCAATCAGCATGCAATTCAGTGATATGCACCTACGCACTGCATATATTATTTGTGTATATTCATTCATATGTATGCAAAGAGTCTAAAACAAATTTATGTACGCAAGTTTGCGATTATTGCAACAGTCTATTTTACACTGCTCTAGTATATTTAATTAATAATTAGTCAATTTTTCTTTACATAACAATTTAATGTTACATTAACGGTTTCTCTTTACACAGTAATTCAATGTTATAATAACAATTTGCCTTTACAAAATATTAACATGTAGTTCGCAGGCTGCATAAGTCCAATTTAATGTTACACTGTCACTGACGTAACTTGACATTGGTAGCTATATTAGATGCTTATTTTATTGTCGGCTGTCGAAAAGTTAATTTTGATTTCAAAATTTCTGGCCAAAAACAACATCGATATGATGCCTCAGTAATGGTGATATTTTAACCGGTGACTCACTAACCGTTATTCGAGATCTTTATCTGTAGATGGTGTCGATGATTGGCAACTGAGTTTTTGCAGTCCGCAAGCAACCACAGGTTCTAGACAATAATTATATCTTAGTTATCAATCATCGATACAATCAGATACAAATCTCAAATAACTGTACCGAAAATAACTGGTTAAAATAACGGTTTAACCATCTATACACTCCTTATTCGCCGGACATGACCACTTCTTCCTCTTCCCGAAGATGAAAAACAACATTTTAAGAATATTGAGAAGATAAGGACAGAATCGCTGAAGGAACTTACAGCCATACCGGAAATTGCGTTCCAAGAGAGCTTTAAGAATGGAAAAACCGCTGGCACATAGTGTACTCATGTATCGGGTGGGAACTACTTTAAAGGGATTGAGTAAGATTTTAAAGACTATTGATTAGAATCTCAATAAATGTAGAGTAAGATTGATTTTTGTAACTTTGAATAATAATATTAGTAGTTATAATAATAATAGTTAATGCCGCATTTGTTCTCATTTTTCCTGTAAAAAATAACAAATACCTACATATCTGTAAAAACTCGAACACCAATTAAATAAAACAATTTGAAGTACATTTTTTACGAGTATGTCTATCATATCTTTAAAAATTCGAACACCAATTAAATACAACAATTTAAAATACATCTAATAAGAATTATAATTAATAACTAGTGAGTCAAATCGACTAATGAAAAACCACCGCGTAAAAAAATATCAAAAGGTAGATATTAAACTTTCTGGATTTCCACCGTATTATCAATATATCTATGTATATATAAAAATTCAGCCTGCTTATGATGTGAGGGATGCAAAACTCGAAAAGTAGTCGGCCGGTTGACTTGAAGTTTTGACGCAACGTTGCATTCCAATATAAATGTGTTTACATGTATAAATATAAATCAATTTACGAGTATGTCTATGTGTCTGTTCTCTATATACACCGTTTGTCCGATCTGACTCAAATTTTGCATACTTATTCTTTAGGACCCGGCGAGTAATATTGGTGACATTTCTCCCCTCCCCCTTCCCCTGATATATTTTCCATGCAAATCTGTACCGTTCGCCCGATCTTACTCAAATTTTAGATACTTATTTTTAGGACCCGGCGAAAAACATAGGCGACATTTCTCCCCTCCCCTTTACCCCTCCTCCTTTACCCCTCCTCCTTTACCTCTCCTCCTTTACCCTCCCCCTGATATATTTTCCATGCAAATCTATACCTCAATAAAATTTTACATACTTATTCTTTAGGACCCGGCGGTTAACGTAGGAAATATTTACCACCTCCCCCTTAATCCCACCCCCTGACCATTACATATTTTCATTAAAAAATTTACATAGTTTGATCTATTGATCATTCTTTAGGACCCAAATTTTGCATAATTATTCTTTAAAATTATTTTCCCCCTTCCCCCCCCCCCAAATATATTTTCTCTACAAATCTACAACGTTTGACCTATCTGACCGAAATTTTGCATACTTATTGTATTGGGCATGACGGGAAACATATTTCTGTAGGTCACCATTATCATCTCGGCCTTAACCCTTCCCCCATATATATTTTCTATACACTGTTTGACGCATGTAGCCCAAATGTTGCATTATTGTTCTTTAGGACCCGGCGGGTAATACAAGTGACATTACCCCCTCTCCCTTTACCCCACCCCAACCATCGATATATTTTCTATACAAATCTACACCGTTTGACCCATCTGAATCAAATTTTGCATACTTATTCTTTAGGACCTGGCGGGTTATAATTCCCCTGGGCATCCCCCCATCCCAGCCTGAATTAAATGGAAACATTGTTAGACTTAGGAACCTTTTCCCCCACAAACAATGCCGGGTATCAGCATGTTATTACATAAATAATCATTTTTATTTATAAATAATATTAATGCGAGTTATCTAGTGTACATATTTTTGCGTCGAGTGTGTTGATTATTTACAATTGCGGACATTGATCACTATATTTTGCCGTGATCAGTCGGACTAGATTTTATTATCTACATTTCCTCTATACGTGTGTGTTTACTTGTACCCAGACTAGCATCACTGTCGCGTTTTCTGTATTCTCGTCCGCGCACGCTCCTTCCAGGAAAAGTCTTTGGCTCCTGCAACTCAGAGGCGACTAACCCTGTACCTACAGAAATTAACAACCAACAATGTTTTTCAAGTAGGTACTAACAACTCTCTTTATCAACTTTTGATGTTATACTTCATTAGACGCGTCGTAGGTGAAATTTTAATCAAAAAAGGAAATAGGCGCGCACCGTGTACTCAATACTTTAATGAAAGTTTTCCCACCATGAAAGTATTGAATACAAAACAGTTTTTGACTTTATTACTGCCATCTAGCGAAATGTTTTTTCCGGCTCTTAATCTTGGTATCAGTGATGTCGCAGCTGTGCTGAATGAAAGGAAATGGATATTTAATCTGCGGATATATTTTTAGTTGTCAGTCGTTGCGGCTGGTTCATTTCGCGCTGTTTGTACTTTGGCGGTTGTGCTGAGAGAAGTGATACAGTGAGAAGCGTACATAAGTACACGTACCTTTCCTGGCTCATACGTTTCTCTCCACATAACCAAACCATCTCAGGGACTCATTCATCATTCAATCCCAATGGTCCTGCTTTGGAAATTTGTCGTCATTAATAGGGAATGCAATCCCGATCCCGCGAGATCGGGATCCCGCGAGATCTCGAGGCATTTTACGAGATCAATCCCGAACCGAAAAATCGGAAGGAATTATCGGGATTGATCAACATTTTTTATGTTTAATAGTGTATGTCTGTAAAGCTTTTAGTAAGTACTTAAAACATAGGTTCATGTCACATTCAAATAATGCAAGTAGTTTCGAATAATATTTGCTGTATGTTATCAACCTAACATAGTAATAAAAACTACTACTAACTCTACTACATTGACTAATGTAGTAGAGTTAGTAGATACTTGGAAAAACGCCTACAAAAACTTGAATGCGATGATTAATAAAGAACATTTTATTAAAATTGCTCATGTAAAAATGCAAGGCGTTGTCGTTAATTGCTATTCAGCTCTATAAACAAACAAAAAAAACACAAAAGTATTCGGGATCCCGATCCCTAGGGATCCCACGGGATTGGAAATTCTAATCTCGAGGGATCCCGAAAGGGCAAAATACCGACTCGGTATTGCATTCCCTATTCATTAATAATTGTTATTAATAATAGTGAATCACTATAAATTCAAGTGCAAGTCGCGTTTCTTCTCACGAGATGCTGTACATTTTTGATAAAAAAATAATATATTTATCTATTACGCAGCAAACGCAGATGAAAGAAAGCTCGGCGATTTGTTCGTTTCTGCGAATCGTAACAGCAGTAGCTAAACTCCGGCTTGAAGGACGACGTTGTCAGCTTCCAGCATATTTGTGCGTAGCTCGGTCGGGATGGCAATTGCGGCGGTATTTATCATCGTAAAACTGGCGTCGGCATCGCCCACCCGCGCCCGTAAATTAACGGGAATACAAATTCAACTAAAATAGCCAATCACTCACACAGACGCAAAATGCAATAAAAAATAACTTTTTCTTTAATAATACTTAATAGGTGTGTGGAGTTTACTCAATATTAAAAAACGTTTTAATTTATTGAACACTGACGTTATTTATTGCAAAGTACTCCATTATTTTAAATATAAAAATTCAAAAAAACACAATGTTTTTATAAGAGTTCAATATTTTATTAGTCTCGTACAGGACTCAGGTCTCTTAAGAGACTAATAAAATATTGAACTCTTATAAAAAACATTGTGTTTTTTTGAATTTTTATATTTATTAAAAAACGTCATTGCCTCTGAATACAAAAATGTTATTATTGCTTCCACAAAACACACGTTGACAAAATATTGATAAACACGATATTTATTTAATTAAGATAAATTATAAAAGTCTCACAGAGACGAAAACAGAGCTATTCATATGAGAAACTTGTATGGAAGTCTTTTGTACGATTGCCCAGGGCTTACAACCTGTATGAGCTGGCTTAAGTGATCACTCTGCACAATGCAACGTTCACCAATTCCATCGTAAACCAAATCCACACACCTAATTTTTTTTTAAATTTATACACCCGTATGTTCCAAATAGGAATCATTCGTATATTCGTACATTCGTATCTATCAACACATATTCATCACATCAATCCTAATGATGGACCCTGCAGTGGAATCCGTCGGAAACGTCGGACATAGAGGTCAGGTATACACGGCAGAATATCTCAGAAAACTACACCCAGAAGATTCTGAACGGCCGTTAAAGCCTGAGAACATTTGTGCTGAATCTTGTTTCCTGTAAATTTATTGGCTATAATTTCCTTTAAGCTCTCGAATACATTACATTCTAAATTATTAATCCTCGATTACTGCATTAATTTTTTGTATATTGCTGCATTTGCTTGTATATCCCTCACATATAAAATTAATGTTGAAATTAATATATACACGAATTCAAATCATGAGCTTACAGTCATGGCAGAATATTAAAAATGATATAGTTTTATTTTCTAGACGTCAGCTAGATATATTAATACTAACATTGCTTTTACGGATATAAATATAAACAAATAAAGAAACATTTAATCAATATTGATTAGATATTACAGCACGTTCTGGGTGATAAGGGGCTTGCGAGAAAACACGAAGGTCGGAGGTCTTAAGTGGAACAAGTACATTGTTCCTAGGCAGTAAACAAAGCCTACTTAGGATGATGAACATTCATACGAAAAGACAACGAACGCACGTTTGCTGTTGCGCAATGAACCATTAAAATATATAGATTTTCTATTTAGAGGTATACTCAACATTAATAATTTACCCACAGAATTAAAAATTATTGATAATTGCAATAAATTCACGTACAACTTAAATTCCCACTTCAATAATACGCAATAAATATTGCCACATTTTTATATACCTATCTATAATTTTCATATTTCCTATATCTATATTCTCTTTGTCTGTTAACATAGATCATGTTATCATAACATGTTAAAGATCTAGGTGTCAGATTTGTAAGCAACCTAACATTTCACGATCACATAGAGACGATCAGTGGTAATGCTTTGAGAATGTTACGATTTGTTCTGCGTACTGCCAGGGTTTTCGAGAATACCCGCGTACTGAGAACTCTTTACAACTCCTTGGTGCGGAGTAGACTCGAGAGTGGCTCGATGATCTGGGGGCCACATGAGGGCAAGTACTCTCTTATGGTGGAGAAAGTCCAAAAGAAGTTTCTGATATATCTCTACATGAGAGAGTACCGGCATTATCCTTGGCTTTACCCAACCGAGTTTCTCCAGGGTATGCTTGGCTACAATAGTCTAGAGACTAGAAGGAATGTGTATTTGATTACACATTACCATAGGACAGCAAGAGGAAGGAATGTGTATTTGATTACACATTTTTATCGATTGTTGCGCGGTATGATCGATAATCCTGAAATTATGCAGAGCATTGGTTTGTATGTTCCTGATAATTACGTTAGACATCGTCAGCATAGATTGTTTCACATTCCCAGTATACAGGACCAACCTGCCGATGGTTATGCCTGTTGGAAGAGGCCCAGCTATGCTGAACAAAATCGCTTTCGGTATTGATATATTCCATGTATCGAGGGGGTTTTCTGAACCGGGATTCTCCTACACCTTTGACCAGATTTTATGTTATTTTTAATTTATTAAATATTTTTATTTTGATATATACTTCCTAATATGTATGCCTTAAACATTTTGTTTGTAATGTACATATTATCAAATAAATTGAATTGAATTGAATTGAATTGAATAGATTATACTATTTTTATACCAATATCTTACACAACTTACCTACTTAACATAGGAATTTTTTTGTAATTCAATTTTTTTGTTTTATTGATATAATTTTTTCCTTTGTGATTATCCCTAACCACACACAAGAACCTTGATTCTTTTTGGTAAGGTCTAACATATACAATAATTTGATTGAAAAAAATAATATGATACAGGTATCTAAACAATATTATAAGGTAAATGTATGTATATATGTAAAATGTATGAGACACTCTTATAATAAAAAAATAATATTATAAGGGTGTCTCATACCTAGTAGCAAAAACTTTACAGGTGGATTCCTGCCTATGACAAACACGACCTAATATCAATAGTTATGGAGATATGCAATATCAAAGCTTGCATATTTTTTTTCGTCGAATTAATTTTACAATAACTTATATCGATTATGAAAAATTCATTCGCTTCAATACAACTAAAATAAAATGATTAAAACCTTGTGAAGAAATCTATTTTCAATTTTTTAAAGGTTTTTATCATTTTATTTGACTTGAATTAAAGTGAATGAATTTTTTATAATCGATATAAGTTACTGTGTTACTAGCAAAACGCAAACCATTTGTACAAAAAAAAATATATAGCACATAATATATTTTCTAAAATATATCGTCTTTAGTTACACTAAGTGCTTTATAAACATTTTCTCCGCAATCAATGGCATCTCCTTCGTGGCGTAGTGGCTAGGATATCTGGCTCTCACCCAGGGGGCTCGGGTTCGATTCCCGGCATCGGAATTTTTATTCGCATTTTATTTTTGATTTTATTTTGATATCAATTTTAATTATAATAAAATTTAATTATGTCGTAGCGTTAGTCTTACGCACACACAATCGCCAGGGCTTAAAATAGTAGGTGCCATTAACTGCTGTGGAAACACAAAAAGTGTTCAAATATTTTGATAAAAGTCGCTATTGCTATTTCATGGGTGTCGCCTATAAAAAAGTTAATATTTATTCTTTAGGAACCGGCATGTAAAAGTACCGTCATTTTTGACGGGTTACAGCTAACATTAATAGTAAAAAGCATAAATTGATGTAATAATATGTATATTAATGTTACAGCATATCTGTAATGAAAATATATTTCACCAATTCAGAAAATGTACCAAACAATGAAATTACAGTTTCACTGTTTCTCGGTATCAGTTTATATATATTTTCTTAAATAAATTTTACTTTTTATGCTGGCAAGTATATTAACATTGAATGGGACCTGAATGTGACTTAAAATAATGTTCCCTTTTATATATACTAGCGAGCACAGAAATGTGTCCACCCATAAAATAACTGTTTTCTTGTAATGTATCAGATTTTTTTATAGTTTTTGATCCCTTTTCACTTCAAATTATAAAGTAACAATGTTTAAATAGTAAAATACCAAATATATATTTTATCTGAACTTAAAATACTTTAGAGGATGTTTTTAGTATTTTGTTTACTTTATTGGAAAAAAAAATTAATACAAAAATAATTTTTTCACCAACTATATGATAATTTAAGAAATTAAGTGAAACATTTTTCATATTATTTCAGTATAAGCTAAGAAAAATATAAGTTTTTTTTTGTCCTCCTTTATTTATTATCGTAGTTTCAATACGTCTTGGCATAAAATTGACGAAAGATAATCATCTGAAATTTTCTCAAACCACACATAAAAATTTTTTTTTGGGGTTTTCCTTTGACGAAGGCTTCAATACATTTCTATGTTATGCTACAGGATCTCTATAGAATTCAATTATAGTATAGACTGTTTCCGGGTCAATCCAATGTTATTAAATTCTTTGATCTAAAAGTGATTTGATAAGTAAGTTTTATTTTTAAACTTTATTTATGTTAATAAAGAAATATATTGTTATAAAAATATAATACTTAAAATTTTCGCCCGACAGCATGGCGCAGAGTCATCTTGGAAAATGGAAAACGAAAGTAATATGGGAACAAAGCATTTCTATCGATGGGAATAGAAAGTCTTGTAAAATTTTTTTATAAACTTATGCAATCACAGTTTCCTCAATGAAGACTAATTTTCCCACCCCGTAAAAAGAAAAACATCCCCAGATCATTTGTCCAGCAGAATGTTTCACTGTTGGATGAAGACACTCTTTGCTTAAATGTTTTCCAGACTTCCGTCTCACGTCCTGGATACCATCTGAACCAAAAAGGTTCAATTTGCTCTCATTAGAGAAAATAACACGTCGCCATTCGATCTCATCCCAAATTTTTTACTTTTTGGCCCATTCTAAGCGACGGGAACGCATTTTTTGTCAAATGTGGCTTTTTTGATGGCCTTCTCGCATGGAAACCACTATCCCGTAGTCTTCGGCGTTTAGTATGGACTTGCAAACCACCAGCATGGATAAATTCTGTCCTTATATCTACAACACTTGTGAATCGATTCTGTTAACAGAATCGCCTCAATAGCCGGAAGATGTCTTTTTTTATTTCTGGTACTTTTTTTCGCTGCAGACATGCAGAATAAAATTAAGCACTAAAGTCTTACCGCAACCAATCTGTCATACTATAGCTCTAGAACTCACTTTTTTGCGATACTTAAGGGGGGGGTAAGGTTTTTAACTTTTTTTTTGCATTTTATTTTTAATTTTTTTAATGAATATATAAAATCGCAAGAATATTGTGTCAAAATTTCAAGTCAATCGGAGCAAAATTGACGAAATTATGAACATTTGAGCGATACTCAGACTGATTTTCTATACCTGCTCGGGCAGCTGAGAGACGCGCTCACCTGAAGACTACCGGACGTGCTTATTGTATTGGAAGAGTTTTGTGTAGACAAGGACAAAAAGATGCTGATGATGAAAGCTCTTTGCTGTGTGAACATGGCATCGACGATCATGTGTAAGTATAAAATAAGTGTTGAGTTTTATTTTGAATTTTACAGTGTGCAAAACTTTAAATCGTTTTCCCCACATCTCACGTTTTCAAAGTCGGTGTCCATCATAACTTCAAAACTACTGCACCGATCCTTTTGAAATTTTGAATACTATTTCTGTACATAATTTACGAGGTAACGCTGTCGAGTTTTTTTTCAAATTTGTTATTAATTTATATTTTTTAATTACAAATTAGTCGATATTTTTCGTAAAAAATCGCGTTTTTCCCTTCAAAGTGTTCCAAAAAATTGAAAATTCAAAAAACCCTCCCAGCGTTACCTGGGAAAATCTATTATCTAACGAATGAACTTTGATTTTTTGATTTCAGATGATCTAGCACCAAGTTATGATGGACACCGCAATTCTCTTTTTTTCCGAGACACGTCCGAATAATTACTGCCATTGCCGTATTTTTTAATATTTCGACTTGAAAATTTTACACAATATTCTTCGAATGTCATACTTTAATGTACCATTGGTTTAAATAAATAGATTTTAACTATGTCGTCACAAAAAATTCACAAAAAATGCCTTTTTTGACGAATTAACCTTACCCCCCCCTTAAGTTAATATTGAATACTTTCCTAATAAACTCATTTGCTTAAATTTTGCTATCCTTCACAAATAACAAAAATATAAGATGCTAACATGTTGAAAGTTATGACTAAACTGGTCTCAATGTTCGAGGGAGACCCTAAGCATGTAGAAAAAAATAAGAATTAGTTCATAGAATTCATTTATATCTGCACTAATCCATTTTTAAAAGGTGGACACATTTCTGTTTTACATTACAATTACAATTCGCATTATATATTTACAAATCTCAATTCGCATCTATATATTTAGGCATTTACATTGTAGGCAAAAGAATTTGAATATACTTCGTAATAATGAAGACACGTAACGAAATATTGATTAATCATTTCTAGGTTAGGTTTGGTTAGAGTATTTGAAGGAAGCGCCGAACTAAACATCTGAAATGGACAACTGTCAAATTTATCTTCGGCGACAGTTCGGAAATTTTCACTAGTAGAAATATATTTCTAATGGACAACGTGTGCTTAGTTATGATTTAACCGAAATTCCATAGAAAATTTACAAAAATATATCACTAGAAATATGCTATCGCTGTCTAAGAATATATTTAAAAATGAGTTACATATGTATTTTTCATTAAATGTTTCATCAAATTTATCAGTATTTTTAAACTAAACTAATCTTGCTGGTCTCCTGGAACAATTCTAGAAGCCCCGTAGTAAGCAAAATAGTAACTTGTTAGTGGTTAGAACACTCGCCTAAATTTTCGAAATTCGTAGTGAAGTACCTATTATACCTACCGACGCAGTAATTCAAATTTTAAATATTCCGTGACGTTATCAGGCCGCCGTTGGTAGTAATCAAACTTTTGTAATGATTCCAATTTGAAAAAAACATTAAAATTTCTAAACATTCAAAATTATACTATAATTATTATTATTTTTTAACGAAAATTTGAGAGATCTTCTTGATCGTCGCCACGAGTCTGCTTGCAAAGTTTCAGCTCGATTGGATCACGGGAAAGGGGTTTAAAATGAATCCAAAGTTTTTTCGTCAGACAAGAAGACAAGCAGGCGCCACGAGTTAATATAAAGGCAGTAAAAATGAGAAATATTTAAAAATATAATACTATTTCATTCGTTCCATACCTTCTACCTTTTCTCCTATTTGTACACCTCCCATTTCTAGCGCCTGCAAAAGTTATTTGTAAATAAACTGTAAGAACAATACATATGGTTTCGGCGATGCCACGGTGTGGTGTTATTTACTCGCCAGTATGCAAATAATATAGGTAATAATAAATATTTGTACTTCCCTCGAGGCTGTTTACTCTGCGCGAAATGTATTCTCGCCCGGAGACCGCCAAATAACGCGCGCAAAAAACTATTTAAAGCCCATTCACATTGAACGCGACACGAAGTAGCCACCCGACGTCGATGCGACTTAGTACTTTGTCAAAATGTTGATTAAAAAAGTCTACACATTTGACAAGAGTTCGCCGTAGATTTAAAAATCTTCTTCGTGACTTGTTTGTCCTACTTTCGCTGTGTTCATCGTAGATATTACATAAATGAGAAACACACGATGATAATCAACGTCTGTTCCACGGTAATAGTACGGGGAAAAAAAGATAAGTTTTTATATTTTTTTTATATATTTCAAAACTGATTCAAAATAATCCTAACAAATCAATCAAATACTAAGGTTTCAAAATATTTTGAGTATACATATTTTCAAATTTTTCAAGATTGGATTTATCTCCAAGGGTACATCGTTAATCAAAAAGGGTTACTTTTTATATGAGAAAGTAGGTATGAAAATCTTTTTGAAAGTTTATAGGGCGTACGACCTATCATCGTACGGCTGGCTTAAGTATCACTTTACAAAATGTAATGTTCACACTAGAAACACCCAAAAAGACTTTCATACACATTTTCCCATATAAAAACAGCTTCGTCTTTACGAGTCATCTATTTTACAATTAAATTATGCATCTTGTTGAGGTTTGTTTCATTAAAGTGAGTAATGCGTAACACAGCATTGACTGCTCACATCGCCATCGCCTCGATCTGCCTCGCCACGAACAAATTTTGCTTTTGGTACATTTCGACATGTCTTTCTTCGAATTCCTCGTCGGTTTCCTACTATTGCAAACGCCCGACAATCCATATGATAGTTGACCAATTAGTTGAGGGATTGAGCGACCACGTCTCGAGGCGCGAGTGTGCGAAAGCTGATCGTTCAAGATGGCCAGTATCACGACAGAGAAGAAGGTTCAACAACATACTTTTGTATATTTTTCGCTCACAATCTGATGACGTCAACGGCTGATAATTGTAGATTTTCTACGCGCTTCAATGTAAACAAACCATTTGTCTATCGACGAGAATAATATTCGCATTAAATAATAATAACGCACGTTTGACGAGCCTATTCAATTTATGTATATTTTTACCGCAACCAAAGCGATGATTTCGTATTCTTTCTGGCGATTCTGTATTTATATTCAAGGTAAGTCAACCTCACTATGAACTGCGACGTGCTTTGGCTTGCATTTAATTATTATCCAGCTATTTCGCTTCTTGTCTCAACATTACCGTTCGGCTTTCGCAAATTTTGAAATCTAAAAATGGAATTATTAGCATTTTTGAATTAGTCCCTATAACATCAAAAAATAATTTCAAAGAATCGGTTTTATTATTTGTTTGTATCCACTTATTATTATATATTTATCAGTTACTAAACCTACATGTTTCGGAAAAACCTTTCCATCATCAGAGTATTTTATAAATGTCAAAATATCAAAATGAATGATGTCTTTTGCTTTTCTAAATTATTTGAATAATTATTTTTAAATATCGTTGCTGAAGATCTTGAAAATTAGAGTGAGACAGAAGTACATTGACAAGAAATAAAAAATTATTTGACACTCAATTTTTTAGATCTAATACTTTTTCAAAATAATAATAATATTTAATTAAAAATTTATACATTTACAGACACCATTATCACATTCAGGTTTTCATTCAATGATACACCGCCTTGTCAATGTACCTCTGTCTCACTCTAATTTTCAAATTGAATTAAATATAATAAAACAAATCGCAATGAATAATGGATACAGTACAGAATTAACTGATAAAAAATTTAAAAATAAATTATAGAAAAATATTACAAATCAATTTTTATATACTTCACAGATAAATATAAATAATAATAATGATTATTGTAGAAGAATTTTACATATTAATACATTTTCGAATCAAATTTCAAATCATCTACCGACAAATGTTAGACCTGCATTCTATACATATAATAAAATAGGGAAACAGCTCATAAATTCAAAAGACAAAGATAATATATTTAACAATTCAGGTGTTTATAAACTTTCGTGTAAAGATTTTACAGCGTTACATATTGGAAAAACCGGTCGAAATGAGTAAATGACCATTTAAGATGTCTGAATAATTATGTTTTTTCTGAATTTTCAAATGATTTATTAGAAAATGATCACGGTTTTGATAAAAATTTAGTACTTTCCATTTTACACATAAATAATTTTGGTCTGAAATTGAATAATTTAGAATCATTAGAAATTAGTTAATCATGTAAAAATAAACAAAATATTATTGGTAATCAATTAAATTTAACTTTTTTTTACTACTACTACTACTAGACCAATTCTAAAAAAAATTCCAATAATTGTTTGTTGTCAAGAACTTTAGCAATATTTAAAAATAATTTAGAAAAACAACAAAATACATAATTAATTTTGATATCTTGACATTTATAATACACCCTGACTATGGAAAGGTCTTTCCGAAACATGTCGGTGTAATTAATAAATAAATAGTAATAAGTGGATACAAACAAATAATAAAATCTTTTTTTTTGAAATGTCAATGTACAAAGTTGCTCAACCAATAGAAAAAAAATTTCAACTTAAGTCACAGGACTGCAAGTTGATCGTTTCGTTATGTTGACCGCCTAACTTACTATAGGAGAGAGTGTAACAGACAATTTTACTAAAATGTAGAAAATGAGTACATTTAAAATGGAATTTATTTAAAGCTAACGATGATAATACACTACACTAAATAATTAAAATGAAGTAACGAATACCATTAGTCGATGTATCGACATTTTATTGGCATGTTCACTATGTCTCATTCCATCCCTTAGTTTTAACGATAAACACATTTACAAAACATCAAATATAACTGTTTTCACTCAATGGAGATATTTTGACAAGCAAGAGGAAGTAAAATCATCAAATGTGGGGTATAAAAGTAAAGTTAAAAATTTTTAAAAATGTTGTGAATGCAGTCACCGATTACTTATTTTAAATGTACTGAATTCTAGATTTATTGTATCTATCCCGCCCATAAAAATTTTTCCTATAGTTTTATATGTGATGTTTTCTATAAAACCCAAAATATACGATACACTTAAATGTATATGTAAAATATAATTAATTGCAAAAATACGTGTTACTAGAGCGTGCCGAAGACACTTGTAATTGGGATATTGGGCGTAGTCTTCACTATAATGTTTATTATCAGAGTATCATGTACCTATTATCCTGTTAGTGTCTCTAATAAATAAATAAAAAAAAATAAAATTAACATTAAAATAAATAAAGAATACAGTACCTACATAATAATTTTTTTTTTGGATAATGCTGCCTTTGCTATAGTAATAAGTTCATATTTGTGTGGATGTAAGAGTACTAATGTACTTCACAAATATGAGCTTATTCCGGACGCTGGCACTGGCAACTGCAATCGCCACCGCCGCGCAGTACCTATAAAGAGGGCACGATCGAGCGAAAAAGCGTAGCACAGCGAGTGGACTCCGTTCTCTGGTACCGACGCGAGCACACGCTCTAGCATTTTCCCTCTTTTCTCTTTTTGAGCGGAACTTACCTTGTGACAAACTTAAATTGTAAAAAAAAACATCTTAAGAAAACCTGATTTGTGTCTAATTTAATCAATTCGCTATCACACCAACCCTTTTCCACGGGTCTACAGGGAGTGCTGACGTCCTAACATATTATCGTTCGCCTGATATTCACAGCCGGTCAGACCGCAGTTAAAATCACAACACACTACACCCAAACGGTACAAACTAAGATCTTGTATCATATCTCTACACGCTCCCCCACACTAAAGAATTATTTACGTTAACACTTTGGCCAAGTTCAACAAAATTGTATTACGTTACGAAGATAAGATGAACAAACAAATAATAATATTCTTCGCGTACGTTTTTCGATTGGGCGCAGCACAAAATTGATTGTTTGTTCACTGTTGTCAGTCGATAGATAATGTGTTTAACCATTCACCTCTGACAACTCGCTACCGGTCAGTTAGCTGACGAATTTAGTACCGGATAAACAAGGAACACAAACCACAAAAAAATCATTGCTGATTCGAGGGAATTCGTGTTATCAGAAAGTATATGTGTTCAGCCGGGCTCGAGTATACGATAGTGCAAAAATGCATTAAAAGGTATCAAATCTTTATAAAAAAAATCGTGTATGTAGTATTTTTGCATGTTTTGTTTGAGAATCCATTTTGGCTCTGAATATAAAAATGTTGTTATTACGTTGATAAAGAACATGTTGATAAAAAACTTTATTCACAATCTAAAAATTAAATTATGTACACAGGTCTATTATAACTAAAGTAATAACTAAATAAGCAAATGTAACATTTTAATTATCTTGATAACTGATAAATATGTAATTATGATAAGATAACTAAATTCACACAAGCGACCCGTTTTTTTTTATTATTATCATCATTATTATTACATTAAACTTTTAGTGTGCTTTTAGCCGTTGCTGTAAAAATCACAAGAGGCGAAGCTACAAATTTTTATGAGGTATTCCGCACAGAAAAAAGTAACGCGAGACTGTGCGACGCACACTGTGATATATTCCAAATCTAGCGGAACACAATGTATACTAATTTAATTTTTATCTCCGGAAGTACTGAATAGATTTTTATGAAAATTTTCCTGAATGTTCATAAATATATTCTTTATATGTAAACATAACTAAAATCTATTCAAATTCATAGAGTTTCAGGCAAGAAAAAAAACAAAAGTCGGTTCATTCGACTTATATTTGCACAAATTGAGCTTGCTTTTTATACAACATGTTACGTAATTAACGCAAACCCTGAAAGTACTTTGTTAAAAATCGGCTACTGGTCTAAAATTTTCAATTAACCATGACCTAATATCAATAGTTATGGAGATATGCAATATCAAATTTTGCATTTTTTCCCAATATTTCTAACTTATTTTTTGCAAAAAGTTGAACTATCATTTCAGTAACTTATATCGATTATAAAAAATTCATTTGTTTCAATACAACTTCAATAAAATGATAAAATCCTTATAAAAAAGAACTTTTTTCGATTTTTGTTATTAATCGAATCTTGCGAACGGTGGAACTCTGTTTTCGCTTTCTTAACAAGATGGTTAGCTGGATAAATATTTAAATTTTAACCCCTCGACTGTTGTCTCAGTGTGTTATACTGGTGGGTACTCAATTTGGAATTGACCATTAGTTTTAGACTTTAACTAGAGAGAGTTTGGTTCTGGCACTCCAAAAATTCGTCTCGCTTTTTTTATTCGAGTATCTCAGTAAGGAGACTCAGCAGCTACCTCTTTCATTAGATTGGCTGCATCCTTTTTCCAGGATGATCTCAGACTATCTTCAGTGGCGACCGTTAATTCTTCTTGAGTTTTTGTAGAAACTAGATCTATGATTTTTCTCTTTTGGATTTTCGAAGTACATTTTCGAATGACTTCCAAAGCCTACCTGATCTTGTACAATCTCGTAAACCTGCTGAACTTGAGGATGGAAGCAGGTCGAGAAACTTAGAAGGCAATGGTACTATATCTTCAAACCACCCATCTTGTTCAGCCAAAAATTTCGATAATTTTCTACAGCTTTTCTCCAACTTCGCATCTATTTTTGCGCTAAGACTGCTAACGTTCATTTTCAGTTCTCAAGGCGTGCTTTTCGAATCAACCTGATTGTGTTTTTGTATTATAAAATTCTAAATGCACCTGTTTTGATCCTTTTTTGCCACTTAAAAGCCATACTTAAAATATTTATCTTTTCATTATTGTAGGTACTCCTAAAGAAAATTAAAAAATATTGTATGAGTGTCTAAAACACGTGCCGCCAAATTTAATGAAATCTTACAGAATATGAACCAAAGCAGTAAATAAAATTATTTTCTCGTTGGGTACCCATGGATATTTTTTGTAAAATCAAAGCAAAGTCACACTTCTTTAAAAATATTACAATTTTGACATGTACAAGTAAATGGCTCTGTATCTGGCACTAAAATATATATATTGTAATACAGTTTACTTTGTAAAGTAGCCATAGACGTGAAGATAAAATACATATGTGTATTAGTAACTGTACATCGAAATAAATTCAATTTATTCTCGATCACTATGACTCAAATTAACGAACAAAGTTGATTTCAGAATGACGGCCTTTGCAAGTGTCACTTTACCAGGTTGCCATATGAAAACCGGTGCTGTTATTCAACAAATAATTATCAAAACATATAGTCTAGGTAATTAGCTACTGTGTATATTTTACTAATTTTTATTTGCTTGCTTTTTAATTTTTGAATAAAGTTCCGCTAGATTGCCAATATATTACAGTGTGCGACGTGAGCACCAACGGCTGTCCGATTTACCCTAATGTGCCCAAATAAATACTCTCCATTCATCAAATTATTACTTTACCGTATACCTTTTCATTTGGCAGACTTGTCGTCCGTTTTTTCTTATAATTCATCCGTAAAAAGTTGACTGTCGTATTATCAAATAGCTGAAACGTATTGTTACATAATATTGTTACATAAATTAGTGGCGACCTTGGCACGGTACCGATCGATACCGGTATCGAAAATTGGTTTACGCTGGGACCCGCTGCATTTTTCCGATGAAGAGACGGAATTTGCAATTGCCAATTGAATTTCAGTACAATAACAATAATTTTCTTTACACAGTTACAATTACATTCGTACCAGGAACGTCATTTTTGATGCACTCCATCGGAGATGGCTTTTAGCTATATATTTACTATGGATGTTAGGAGGAATGTTATGAAAGTTTAAAAAAAAGTTTTTATTTTTGTTTTTAACGAGACACTAATAGAAAAAAGAATACTGGATACAAAATAAAACAAAAAAAAAACACTAGGTACCTATTTAAAACTCAGGCTTCTGTCCCAATTACAAGTTTCTTCGGCCTGATCTTGCAACATGCAGATACATATTTAGTGTATCAATGCAATGCGATCAATATATATGGATAAAAATAATCAATACGAATGTGGATAAAAAAAAACTAACCCATAAAAACCTAGTTTGTATTATACTCCCTTTCTCTTTTGTATTGTTTCCAATCTAATATTCTATCAACATATTCCTCTTGCTTTAAGTTCATGTGGAAAATCTATTCCGTGTATATTATTATCCTTAAACCTTATAGAATATTGAAAACGTAATAATTGATAGGGGGGCACGGCGTCGGCGAAACCGTCTGATCGGACCCATGGCTCGAGTCAGACTAGTTGAAACAGGTTTCGTGCCTTCTCCACGCGTCGGGCTCCTTTCTCATTTGAAAAAACCGTTAAAATTTCGAAAAATCCAAAATTATACTATAATTTAAAAAAATTAAACGAAAATTTGATAGATCATTTTTATCGTCGCCACGAGTCTGCCTGCAAAGTTTCGGTTCGACTGGATCACGGGAAAAGGGTTCAAAATCGATCCAAAAAAATTTCGGCAAACAAGCAGACGCTACGAGGTTTTTTTTGTTTTACGCTACAACAGGCCAGGAGGCCAAATTACAGAAGCGAAATACATCACAAAACACCCAGGCTTGAGTAAATCACATTCTATCGATAAGATTTTTGTCAAGAAAACGGATGTCGTGTAGAAGTAACTTTTAATGACTGCAAGAATATCAGCGTTAATGTTAGGGTTAGCATAATACTTATTATATGTACGACACATGGGATAAAATAACCAACATTATTAGGATGCTAACTTATTCTAAAGAACTTCGGGATTCTTATAGGGGATTCGACATGCAAATTTATGTCAGATAAAGAAATCGAATCAATAGCGCCTCCGATTACCTTGTGTAGCACTGCAAGATTTCATATTTTCCATCGGAACTCCAGTTTCTGCATTTTCAAAAAGTTATGTAGTGTACTTTTGTTATGTTATTGTATTTGAGGTATATAATCTCGTAGGAAAAAAGCCAAAACAAATCAAGTCATCACACATAAAGTATTCTAAGTATCAACAAATTCAAATGCGTTTTAAAACACTATTTTTTTAAGTCGCGTTATGGCATTTAGTTCCTTCAGCGATACGTCGTCCTTCCTTCTTTAATCTTCTAAAAAATGAAGAAGTGGCAGGGACCATGTCCGACGAATACGGAGGGTGAGGCATCATAACGGTGTTGTATTTGGCCAGAAATTTTGAAAGTAAAAAAAATACGCGCCACTTTTACGGTAGCTAACAACATCCAAGATGTCTTGACCAATTTCAAGACACGTCAGGACGGGTGTACCGATGAAACAACAACAAAACAAAGAAATCGTTTCGTTACCCGCGTTTCCACTAATTTTCTTCATAACCAGTCACTGCCACCCACCGGTGGTTATGGTGGTATATAGCACAGGTGTCACATCGAAAGTAAGAGATTTTGGTGGGGGTGACTGATATGCTTTCTAGCTTTCTTTTGTTATGAGAAGGCCGCGAGCTTCCGATTATTTCAGAATGGGCCCGCCGATTGTGTCGGTAGTCTGGAATGTTCCAGAAAGTTCATGAAGGTTCTCGAATACTCTAGAAGTTTCTGGAAGAAGAAAGTTTGAGAAAATTCTGTAAGGTTCCTAACTGAGTGTAGGAGTGTGTCGGTGAGTCTAGAAGGTTCCAGAAAGTTCTAGAAGGTTCAAGAATGCTCTAGAAAGTTCTGGAAAGGAGAAAGCTCTAGAAGCTTTCAAAAAGATCTATAAGGTTCCAAATTGAATGGTGGAGTGCGTCGGTGAGTCTAGAGGTTCCAGAAAGAATCATAATGTCGTCGATAATGAATGCAGCAAGCGAGACACCACTATTCCACACCGAATCAATACCCCCCCCCCCCCCCAACGTATTGCTGAAAAACAGTGCAGCTATCTTGCGCTAATTATTATATCTGTTATTTTGGCAAGGCGAAGACGGTACAGCAAGGCAATCCAACCACAGGTGCCGCGACCAACAAAAAGGAGACGTCAACGCAATTCTACGCTCACCGAAATATGGTCCCGGGCGAAGCCGGACCAACCAGCTAGTTATTCTTATTCTTGTAATTTAAAGAGAAATTGACTTATTATTAATTAAATATACCAGAATATTTAAATATAACTCTGCTGCCACAATCGTAAACTCGCATAAATCTTATGTAATACCAAAAAAATACTGATCAAACAACCAGCTCTCATTCCTCGGTGACAAACCTACTCGATTTCTGTAATAATGTTCTAATGTTTTCACTCGCCAGCGTCCTATGAAATGTCACTAAATTTTCTAATGTGCCTTATTAATGTATCTAAAAGGGCGATGTTTGATTTGTCAATTTAATTGTATCGTTGATTCATATCAAAATAATTTGAGCAGAACCAAATGGAACAACTGTTGAGGAAATAATTTCATCCCGTATTTTTGAACTTTGAACAAAAAAAAACCTCCAAACAGCAACACATTTGATTGTAATTTTTTTAATGTTGCCACACACATCTCCCCTCCTAACAGATTCTCCTCGCTGTCCAGTTTAAGCTGTGTTGTTGACCAGACTTGGGACGACACCCAGATACAACAGACACATCACTGAACCCTGGCAGCGAGAGGCACAATCTGCTCATTCAGCTGAAAACAGGTTGGCTAGCAAGCCAACAGGGTAACATGTTTTGAAAGAGTATTTTGAGCTCTTGCTAAGTGCACACATGACGTAGAGAAAACTTAACGATCATTTGGAAAGACTAAAAACGCCCTAAAAAATGGCGCAAAGAAAGTTGCCCCATTATACTCGTAAATACACAGCAATCAATATAGTGCTTTAAGGGGTTATATACCTTTTTGTGCGGAAAAAATAAGGAAAGTTTGGATTTTTTTTTAAATATGTAGTAATAGTTTTATTAAATCAAAGTTATAATTTTGTAATAGTATATTATTCATTGAATAAAACACGCCTTAATTTATTTAAAAATATTAACAATTGGCGGAGTTATGGCTCTTTCCCCGAAACCCTTTTTTTTTCATGAGGCTTGCGGTGATCACCATGGAAGTCCAGCAGGTTAACTGAAATCATAAAATCAAAAATATTTCATTAGTACATGAACATTCCTTGTACTTGAACGATTATTTAAATAAATATTTTGTTTTTTCTGCATACGGGAATGTTTTTCTCAAAAAATCAACATTTTGAGCTCTAAAAATTTTATTAAAAAATTCTTATCTGCATGATAAAAAATTATGCATAAAAAATGAATCGTTCAAGTACACACAACATTAATTACGAACAATTTAAAAAAAAATTGAAGAAAATCGGTCAAATAGTTTTTCTGCAATCGTGATCACGGCAAAGGCACTTTTGAAAAAACACCATTTCGAGATAATCGAGTTTAAAGTTTCAAGATTAGTTTATATAAACATTAAAGTCGATCAGGTAAACTTACAAATCATCGTCGATTCCGGGACCATATAGCGTGTCATCTGCACTCGATGCAGCCTCCAAAATATCTATTTGGTGTTGTCTGCTGGCCATTCGTCCCTCCCTTGTCGCACCTTGCGCCCGAAGTTCGGCCGTCGAAATTCGCCTCTCGTCCTGCTGCGCGACGTACTCATGAGCGTTGCTGCCACAATGCACCCCCATTGCCTCGAAAACTTTCAAAATAGATATTTGCCCCTCGTTGAATATACAGGCTGATGTATAAGCAGCAATTCTTACAGGTACTGCACCTCCTGGAAGATGTTTCGGGGACAGTTTCCAGATCAGTTGATTGTAGCTCTCGTTGTTATTTTGAGTGAATCCACCGAGGCATCTTCATGCATAGAACCATCACACGTATTGCATTTTACGTACTGTGAAATAGCCGTAAACACTTGAACAAAATTGATGATTCGATATTCCACCGAATGATCAATCGGCACATGAATATCGTCCTTCAATTTTAATTTCTTACGAGACGCACTGAAGCTACTTTCGTCCACTTCCACAGTTTGAGGATTAAAATATTGCTTCCTCTTTTTCGATCGCGATTTGTAATTTTTACTACCTTCACGAGTTACGCGTGTAATTTTTTGTCGGGAACTCATACTGATTTTTTGTAAAAAGGAAAATGTTCGATTCTTAGATGCTCACGCTTCAGAAGTTCGTATACAACTGATTTATAAGGGTGTTTGTATGGTCAAAAATGGAGCACGTTCGAGTAAACATCGTACCTACCTCATGTAATTAACTTTCTACAATAACAAAAGATTTACCGTTAAGGCGGAGCGACCCCTGATAAGCGCTACCTGCTAAGCGGTCCCTTACCGCTATCTGCTCAGCCGTGCGGCGGTTACGGGGCGCGCTTCGAAACTCTGCAACTTTTGATCTATTGCTTGGATCTTCATGAAAATTTGAAGAAATGTTCTCAATGAGTTTTACTTTCAGATAAAGCAATAAAAAAAAAAACGATTTTTGAAAAAAAAAGAAGGTATATAACCCCTTAAGGCGGACTCACGTCCAAGCAGTGTATCTTGTCTTTATTGCTATTAAGAAAGTGCAATTTGCTATAGTGTACTAATTAATATAGGAAACTAGATCTCCTGAGTTAACCACATTTATAACGATGAGGAAATAAGGTGCATGAATAAAAAGCGAAATAATACCAACTTCTTCACAATGAGGAATACGATATCTTACAACTCACGTAGGGGAAGATAGAAGTCACCCAAAGATGACATCTTAGCTGCGTAACCTCCAAAAGTGGCACAGTGTTTAAATGCCTAAATACAAAATACATAATATCAGAATACTGCAACTTGCAATCTTGGATAGAAAACGAACATAAAGAACTATTACTTTTCCTCAGATAAGTATTATATAAAATATGTTATCTTTAGTAACACAGAAAGAACTTAGATTCTTGTTCTGTTCTTATTTTTTTGTATATTGTCAAGTTATTGTTGTTATATTTTAATACATAACTTATTAATTCTCTGAAAACTTATAAGATGGTCTCTGCACTATTTAATAATCATATATAACCTGATTTTTATTTGTGTTTCCCAATAAATAAAAAGAATTAACCGACGTCTTTCTTGGCTGATTTTTTGATTTTTTTTAAAATCGCTTGAAGTAAACTTGTTATTAAAACTTCGTTATGAAAAAGATTAACTGGAGAACATATTTACTAAAACTAATATCTTAATTAACATTAAAATTAAAACTAAGTTTCTCGACCTCATATTACATAATTTTACGCAAAAATATAGTTAATACAGAAATCATCCCTATTCGGAGATCGGATGGACACCTTCATGTGTGTAATAACCAGTAGTAAACATCCATAGAACCTATTTTAAGATAAATAAACTTTTAATAATATAAAGCTACCTTTGATGTGAAAATGTCTTCGGCAGTACCTACTACACTTTTCGTGGCAAAGCACCGGCAGGCACCAAAACATTCACTGTACAAAGACACCAAAAACTCTGCTGACTTCCCACTATGATTTTATACTGAACTACTCAGTCACTAACGTTGATTTATGTAGAGTAAGTAGTGTTAACATAAAATGCAATCGCTCATCCTACCATATTACTGGATCAATAATTTAGATATTTGAAGTAGATTTTTCCTGACAAGTTTTAATCATTTTATTCGATTTGTATTGGAGCTAATTAATTTTTAATATCGGATATAAGCTACTTGCGAGATAGTCCAACGTTTTTTAGAAGATAAGTAGAAATATTACAAAAAACGCAAGCTTTCAAGTCGCTTATTTTCACAACTATTGATATAAGGACATTAACATTAGAATGTTTTAGACTCGTAGTTTTTTTTTTCATTTTGAAGTTATACATATTTAGGGGCGTTTAGAGTGAATGTTAGGATGCAACGATATACGAATATTTTCTTTTAATTAATATTAAATCACGACTCACCAATCAAAAGCTAAGATGACGGTTTTCCCAGTGATATTTAACCAAAAGAAATTCTTGTTAGTGGTAACATCAAGTTTGAAAATTGTGTTATAAAAATATAATATGCTTCGAGCTTTAGTATAAATCTATTTTAACTTTATTGTCGCCCTAAACATTTAATCCATTGATGGAAAACTGTCATTGATGGCAATTCTGTTTTGTGTTGTATACTTGAGTTGTAACATACAACACAGCATGTGGTTTTTTAAGTAAGCCAAAGAAGTGTAACTTCTAACCCGCGTACAAAGTACGTACATTTTTTTTTAATATATCAATAACGATACAAAATACATGTCAATATCAGCCAATTGTAAGCTCGATGCTAATGATCTTGATTCCTCAATGATTTATTACATGCAACATATAAAGGACAATAAATATAATAAACACAATGTTATAATAAACGCATGTGATGTATTGTGAATCTGTTTGCTACGAAAGTCAAGGGTCAAATTATTTGACCTGCCAGCTGAAACTGCATTGCGGAAAACCATGGCGACGACCTTCAGTTTGATGAAATAACACTGCAAGTGCACGGCTAGGGTCACCGTTACTCCGGCCGTGACCTTAGACGCTGCAATACTGGAATGCCAAATATGTATGGTCATTTCTAGGTCAGATGGTTACATCCAACGAGTAAGTGGGGCAAAGCTTCAAACGCCTTTTTTGCACACTGCGAAATGCAGCGTTTGTTTCGGGGGCTGTTAACGACTTAACAATAAAAATAAACAATTATTTGATCATAATGCGATAGTCTGGCAATGGAAATGAAGAAAATTGATCCAATATGTGGACTTGTAACATGTATTTTTTTAAATTATATTACAAAGTAAACAATTATCTTTAATTTATTAAAAATATTGCAAAATCCGTCAGTTAATTTACTAACAATTTATGTTTTTGGGAAAACTGTTTTAAAATATATATATATATTTTTTTTTAATTTTTCAACCCTTTTTAGATAGGCGTCCTCTAACGGCAGAAACACAAAATAATTTGTACCAGAAAAGTGAATTGCTCTAAAAAATGGATAAATAATTTTAATCAATTAATAAATGAGACTTACAGATAAGGTCGATATATTCACGTAAATATACAAGGCCGCTATAGCGTAGTTGGAGAACGCACCTGCCTCGGAAAGGAGGAGATCCGTGGTTCGCATCCCGATAGCAACCAAATATTTTTTCGTGGATTTGATTTTTCTGTATGAATGTAATTTGAGTTTAAGATTATAAATTTAGAATTCATTTTAGAATAATAATGTATTATTTTAATTTTTTGTGGTAAAAATGTTGTCAACGATGTAAAATGTAGGAGCAAAAAAACACCCAATAAATAAAATATTTTTTTTAAATAGTGTTTTTAAACATAAATTGGAAGTAAATTAACTGATAAATTTTGTAATCATTTTAATAAATTTATTATAATTTGTACTTTGTATTGGTTTTATAATGTATTTGTAATATTATTGAAAAAAAAGCCATATTTGGCCCACAAAGACAACAAACTTTCTTCATTTTTAAAACATCAGTATTAGTTGATTAAATAATTGAGTTTGTGGCACTTTACGAATTTATCCATATTTAAAATATATGGAAAACCTGGCGACTAAATTTCAATTGAAAATCTTTCTATACAAAATGCAAGAGAAGATTTGAGAAAAAAATTGTGAATTTTGTTCTAAGATGTACATATAGTGGCGAGCACAAAAATGTGTCCACCCTGTAAAAATGCATTAGTGCAGGTAAAAATTAATTCTTAGAACTAATTCTTTGTACCCGTTATTTTTTTCTATACGCGTAGAGTCTCCCTCAAACATTGAGACCAAGACATAACTTTCAACATGTAAGCATCTTGTATTTTTGTTATTTGTGAAAAATGAGTTTATTAAAAAAAGAATTCAATATTAACTTTAGCATAGCAAAAAGTGAGTTCCAGAGCTATAGCACGACTGATTGGTTTCAGTAAGACCTCGGTGCTTAGTGTTACAAAAAAAATTAAAGAGTCTGGCGATCGAATGGCGACGTGTTATTCTCTCTGATGAGGGCAAATTGAACCTTTTTGGTTCAGGTGGCACGTACGTGAGTACAGTACGTGAGACGGGAGTCTGGAGAACATTTAAGCAACAGTGAAACATTCAGCTGGACAAATGATCTGGGGACGTTCTTCTCTTTACAGAGTGGGAAAATTAGCCTTCATTAGTGTAACTGTGAATGCAGAAGTTTATAAAAAAAAAAATTAGAAGACTTTTTATTCTCGTCTATAGAAATGCACTGTTCCTATATTACTGAGTGCATTTTCCAAGATGACTGCACCGTGGGTAGCTTTTTGCAAAAAATAACTACTTGCAATTAATATTGCATACCTCTACTATTGATGGTCACGGTTGATTGAACATTTTCGACTCATTATCAAGGCAGGAATCCATCTGTAAAGTTTTTGCTACTAGTAATGAGATACTTACCCTGCACACGAAGAAGACTTTTATTTTTACAAACGCCTGTAGTAATTTCCGTATTAGTTTAGTAAAGAAATATTTCTACGTTAAAATGCGCGTGGATGAAACACGCTCATCACTCGGGTCTAATGTACGTTCTCTTAATAACAGATCAATTCAATTGCTAACGAACGAATAAATATTGCTCCGAATGTAAACTTGCACTAAGAAACGGACAACACGTGTTGCAACAATACTAAGCGAAACATTACACGAGCGATAATGTCGAACCATTTCGTTCGTCTATTTTGGGAGCAGAGCACTTCTGCGCGCTCCTGTGCATCAACTTAACAACTCAACAACATAATTAAACAGTAAACCTTAAGAAAATACACATAGAGATCAGGATGTAAAAAAATGTGGACATTCTATCAGTTTGAGCAATTCAAGATAATTAGCACTGTACTTGATATACTTATTAATGAAATAAATGCCACATTCATTATTTTTTATGGTGTATAATTACTTTTGCGTGAAAAACAAGTTACTAGTTATCAGCGATGTTCAAGCCGTTATTTTATATAACTGTTATCTAGTGCCGATGGTTGCCCGTCAAATTGCGAAAAATTAGTTAATGATCATCAATGCCATCAGATACAAACCTCAAAAACGGTTAGTGTGTCACCGGTTAAAATACCATCACTACTAGTTATAGTGATTCAATCGGTTAAACAAAACCGTCTGATTGTATTAAGATATAACTGTTATCGAGTGCCGATGGTTGCCCGTCAAATTGCGAAAATTAGTTAATAATCATCCAATGCCCACCAGATAAAAACCTCAAAAAGGCAGAAATATTATGCAAAGCGTTATACGTATGATAGGAAGAGTAAAAATACGTAATTATAATCGTTCGAACGTGTAATACATTCATAAAATAAATAAAATTCGCAATACTCGGTCGCGCCGAGGAAAGTTGCATATCGCATGATAGACCGTGTTGACCATGGAACCCACGCACTCTACGTTTGTGCGATGATTTTATATATCATTTAACTTGTGAACTTACAGCACAATTCTTAAATTATTTAGGTATTTTCCACCGTAAAAAGTATTTATAACGAGTTATACGATATAAAAAAGACAAAATAGATATAAAAAATAGATAAGATAATTTTTAAAAGAAATGTAAAATAATATAGATTTAAGACGTATAGTTAGCTTTCATCCTTGCCGTCACAAAGGTTGAAAGACATGAGATACCACTATATTCGTAAACCCTTTGTAGAATTAAAAATAGACAAGTCTCCCATGTATCAAATACGAGCATCGTAACAACCCTGAATGGAATAAGTTTCCTGGACTGAAAAATGTTCAAATATTCAGAAATAAAATAAAAACTAAAAATGATATTAATTCCACGTGAAAGGCGGGGATACTAAACACTGCGCCATCAATGGTACAAATGAGATTTGAAAAATAGACATTTAGTAGTATTTTAAACTCCTTTAATAATTATGCCATTTAAGGTCACAATATTTTTAAAACTATTTACTATAAGAATTAAAATGTTCCTTGTTCTTATGGTGCCATCTTCTATCGACGATGGCACCAATACATATCGTACATAAGTACATATCGAAGGTCTGAAGGCATCATATATCATAATCTGAAGGCGATCATTTTTGCGATTATGACTTTATTTACCGCCGTACTTACACTTATACCAAGTTAGTTTTGATTTCAAAAATACTACGAAGGAGCCTGATATTTATTATATTACCGTTAAAAAGAAAATAAAACGCAAAGCAAAGTATAAGCTAGATTTTCTACCGCGCTATTTTTAAGGTAGTTTTCGTGACAAATTTTACTGAGTCACCCGTCGTTAAAACTGAGATTTAACATTGTGACAGTGAACACAACGTTAAATGTCAGTTTAAACATAGAATACCTACGTATATATGAATGTGTGAAGATTTAACACTGCGACTGAGGCAATGAAATACACGAATGTTTTCAACAAATCATTTAAAATATGTAATTATCGTGTTTTGTGGCTATGGTTACAGATTAAATTTTTAAATGACATAAGAAATCTCGGCACTTGAGAGCGTATTAACAGATTACGGAGTTATTGCCATAAAATGATAAGGCACAATAGTATAATTTATTCCAAGTTGTATAATATCGCACCCAACATCAGCAAACATATCTCTAATCGATTTGTGATTGTCAATCGGTAAGAAATTTTTTTTAAATGCACGCATTTATTAATTACTAAGTGTCTCAAAACGATTGATCAATTAGGCACGCGATTGTACGATATGGTAGTATCATTAGACTTAAAAAATTAAAAAACTATTTAAATAAAGGAATCATAAATAAATAAATAAATTAACCACAATATTAAACTAACGCAGATACGGCGTATCTCTATAAAATTTTACACAACCCAATCAACTGCTCTGAAATCATTGCAAGCGTCACGTACAGAGCCCCCACTAGCGCACCGTTACTACTTCACATCCCTCAATTTAAAACTAATTGCGAGAAGATTGGTGTTATCAATAGAACGTTGTCAGACTACAACGCAAAGGTTCTCCAGCGTCGATATATAATGTTTCACGGAACCTGCAACGCTTGCCAAAAAGCCATTAGAAATATCTTGGAAATATAACGTGCTTTACACAAACGCACGCACGTTAACACATGCAAAAGCGCACACATACACTCAAATTTATCTAATCTCATATAACATTATTTCTATCGTATTTTTTTCCAATTGTTCGTATTAATTATATTATAATTACACTTATTACCTTTTGTATATTATATAAGGCTGTTGAATTTCAAGAAAATAAATAAATATATAAATCTGAAGCAGCAGAAATTCGCGATATTTATTTACACAGCTTATTCCGTCTGTGTATTCCGTCGACTATTTTCATCCGTCGTGAGTTATGAAGCTTTAAAATATATATATAATAAATATATATATATATATTTATATAATGTATATAAAATAAGACCCCATTCTGTGTATTCCACACTTTTCAACAAAAAAATGATTTCGATACAAAGAAATACAAACTTCTTGACTTGAACTAATCTGAATAGATTTTTTTTCTTACAAGCATCACTTTTTTTCGGAGAATACACATAAATATGCTTGATTTTTTCACACACAGCTAAACGCTTCAACTATTAAAATAGTACTAACTTAGTACAAATCCGTCGTATCGCTGTTTTTTTTACATAGTAACCTCTCCATGTAAGAGCATTGCTCTTGTGCTTTTAAATGTAAATAATAAATTGATAAGATATTTGTGATAGATTACGATAAAATCTTGTAGATATTCAAAAGTTGTCGGTATTACAAAAGTAGATATGTAAATAAGCCTTATATAATATTAATCCTGAGTAAAATATTGATTAAATTATTATCTTGTATTATAATAAAATTCATTAGCAAAAGATAAACAAATAATAATAAACATTATCATAGAGAATCTTCACAATAAAGCAAACAATAATTAAAAATAGGCAATGATTATATTTTAAATCGCAAATATTATAAAAAAAAATGTATAACGTAATTCAACGATAACGATTATGTATTGTTATTCATATATATGTATACAACCAAACACGTGGACCATGCGTGCCCATAAATTTAATTGATTTGAAAGATCAAACACGATGTTGTATTTTCGCCATTCTCTTATATGGGATGGAAGCACGGAAACTAAACATACAACTAATTCGCAAAGTCGAGGCTTTTGAGACGTGGTTCTATAGACGCGTATTAAAAGTCCTCCGGCACATGGAAAAAGGCAAAGTGCGGCAGACCATCGAGATAAGAAAGCTGGATATCTCGGATATATTATGAGAGGACCAAAGTATTGGCTAAGTCAACACATTATCCAAGAGAAAATAAGTGGAAAAAGACACGTAGGAAAACGCGTAAAAAAACTCATAGCCGCTTAACTGTTAGGGTCCGTTCACACTAAGACGGACTGTCAGTTTTCTCGGTCCGTCTATAGAGACGGATATGCAAGTGGCAGTACAATTAATATGAAACTGTTCACATTGAGACGGATCAGTGAAAAAGAACGGATCCGGTGCTTTAAACGGACATTTTGTCATTGCGAAAAGCCGTTTAAACAGTCGGATGTAGTGTGAACGAATCCACCGACGGGACGGCATCATTTCGGTGCGCGCGCCTGTGCAAACTGGACGTCGATTCATCGTGTACATTAAGAAATCATCAAAAGAGGAAATAGACTTTCGGAAGTAGTTAAAAAACTTTATCATTTCTTAATTCACCCATTAATGTTTCAAATGTGCCTGCTGAAAATTTTTTTTGAAGAGGATCTCACTCTACGTCTTCTTCTTCTTAAATATAACCACAGCACTGGGATAATTTCGTCGTCCATCGTGTACGAAGTCTGATCTCAAACTGAAGTGGGCGAATAAATATTCGGATCCGAGTACGTGTGAACACGCACGCCGCTTTCCGTCTAAACAGACGGTCCGTCATAGTGTGAACGAACGCTTAGTATTATTGGCTGCGTGGGTACGTCCCTAACAACAATCTTTGCATTTTTTTCTCACTTATCTTAATCATTAACTACCCAGGTGCGGACCTAGTAAAATATTGAAATGTTTGTTACTCCTGTTATTTTCTTTGCAGCATCCCCCACCGCCTCATATACTCATTTGAACTGCATCTGTATCTGCATAAGTTAATTATTCTACGATATTCCACAGCGTTGCGGTCCCGGGGACCACACCTGGGTGGTTACGTAATATTATTTGTAATTTATGAAAATGGACGATTCTACAGCTGGTCCTATTAAAATAAAGTCGAACAGTGAAAATTTACAAAGTGTGATTGAACAGTGAGATTTTAGACTTAGACTTGAATATTCTGAAATATTGGTATGTACATATATTTGAAAAATTGGCAAGTTATGAAATAAAAGCAAAATAAATGAACGATTCTGTTGCAATCACCTACATATATGTAGGTGATTGCAACAGAATCGTGTATTTTTGTTTTCACTAAGTTGTTATTTTGGTATATTTAAAATAATTAAAGTGTTTACTTAATCATTTTATATACCAAATTTTTAATTTTTTTCTTAACCATGTGAAATTTTCAATAAAAATACTTTTTGCATTGAAAAACAAAAAAACAATATTTGACTTGTATAGGACTCCATATTTTTGTAAATTTGCTTTCAAAACAAAGGACCAGACCTGTGTAATTATGGAAAAAATAACCACCTGGTAGGTCAAAGTTTAATATCAAACGTTGGACTATCATAAAGGTATCTTAATCGAAGATATAAAATTCAACCGCTTTAATACAAGTAAAATAACATATTTGACGCTAATGTCAATGTTGAATATACCGAATAAAATTAATAAGTTCGAAATCGAAAAAAAAAATTCTATCATACTTCCTGTTACGCGTTTCCGTTGTTAATCACGAAATTACTTCCACAAACCGAGCGTAAAGGTGTACCAAAAAACATCAAAAATATTTTGAAAACTTTAATAATCAATCTTCTGGTTTGGGTCTTCTGGGGTATTATGCCATTGTAGGGTCCAACATCATCAGGGCTGATGTTGGACCTTACAATGGGATCCGAAACATCGGCCAGCAAGGTCGTAATAACACGGCATAATACCCCAGAAGACTCAAACCAGAAGATTCTGAGTGGCCGTGAAAACCTAAGAACATTCTTTTCAATAATCAATAATAAATTTCTTACCGTTTCCTAAATTTCGCAGGTCACTTGTACATTAATGTCACGGCGCGGCGGTATTAAATGTGGGTAAATAACTATTAAAGAATGCAGTAGGCTGACAATCAAATGATTTGTCAAGAAACCGCAAACGGCGCGGCGATATTCGCGAATAGCCTCGAATGTTCTACAAGCAGAATTCGCTGGAAGGTTCCGCCGCCGCTCGCCAATGTCAGCACGGCCTACGCGAGAGTTCAGCAATCGATCGAGACAGAGGCGGGACTGAACAGTAAACAAAACGTACGTGTGGTTCAGTGACCACGTGATGACGCCTCGATAATATAAACAAACAGGTATGCGCGCCGCACGTAACAACTTTGTAAAGACATTCAAGGATTTGACGGCAACAACACCGGTGTTGATGATTCTCAAACGTAAAGAGAAATTTATGCAACGGGGAGATTGATATTATATCATTAAGCTACTGAAAAACATTAAATAGGACGTAAATATTCAAAAATTGAATAAATTTGTTTACATAATTAAATCTATACCTATAAAGCTCGATGTCTGCCTGTCTGCCTGTTCTCTATACAAATCACACCGTTTGTCCGAATCGATTAAAATTTTGCATACTTATGCTTTAAGGGGGGGTAAGGTTTTTAACTTTTTTTTGCATTTTATTTTTAAGTTTTTAAATGAATGTATAACATCGCAAGAATATTGTGTCAAAATTTCAAGTCAATCGGAGCAAAATTGACGAAATTATGAACATTTGAGCGATACTCAGACTGATTTTCTATACCTGCTCGGGCAGCTAAGAGACGCGCTCACCTGAGAACTACCAGACGTGCTATTGTATTGGAAGAGTTTTGCCGTAGACAGGGACAAAAATATGCTGATGATGAAAGCTCTTTGCTGTGTGATCATGGCATCGACGATTATGTGTAAGTATAAAATAAATATTGAGTTTTATTTTGAATTTTACAGTGTGCAAAACTTTAAAGCGTTTTCCCCACATCACACGTTTTCAAAGTCGGTGTCCATCATACTTCAAAACTACTGCACCGATCCTTTTGAAATTTTGAACTATTTCTGTACATAATTTACAAGGTAACGCTGGAGACTTTTTTCAAATTTGTCATTAATTTTTATTTTTTAATAACAAATTAGTCGATATTTTTCGCAAAAAATCGCGTTTTTCCCTTCAAAGTGTTCCAAAAAATTGAAAAATTGAAAATTCAAAAAACCCTTCCAGCGTTACCAGGGAAAACCTATTATCTAACGAATGATTTTTGATTTTTTGATTTCAGATGATCTAGCACCAAGTTATGATGGACACCGCAATTCTACTTTTTTCCGAGACACGTCCGAATAATTGCTGCCATTGCCGTATTTTTTAATATTACTTCTTGAAAATTTCACACAATATTCTTCAAATGTCAGACTTTAATTTACCATTAGTTTCAATAAAGAGATTTTAACTGTGTCGTCACAAAAAATTCACAAAAACATGCCTTTTTTGTACGAATTAACCTTACCCCCCCCCTTAAGACCCGGCGGACAACATAGGCAACATTTTCCCCCTATTGTCTTACCCCTTCCCCTCCCCCTGATATGTTTTCGATGCAAATCTGTACCGTTTGACCGATCGGACTCAAAATTTGGAAAATTATTCTTGTGGACAAGGCGGATAATATATGCGATATTTCCCCTCGATTCTTTAAACCTTTCCCCTCCCCTGATATATTTTCGATGTAAATCTGTACCATTCGACCAATTGGACTCAAAATTTGGCAACATATTCTTTAGGAGCCGGCCGTTTGACCAATAGGACTCAAAATTTGGAAACTTTTTCTTAAAGACTCGGCGTGAAACCTATGCGACATTTCCCCCTATTCTTTTAACCTTTCCCCTCCCCTAATATATGTTCGATGCAAATCTGTACAGTTTGACCGATTGGTCTCTAAATTTAGAAAATTATTTTTACGGACTCGGCGGGTAACATATGCGACATTTTCCACCTATTCTCTTACCCCTTCACCCCCCCTGATATATTTTTAATGCAAATCTGTACCGTACGACCGATCGGACTCAAAATTTGGAAACTTATTCGTTAGGACTCGGCGGATAACATAAGCTACATTTTCCCCCTCCTCTTTTACCCCTTCCCCTCCCCATGATATATTTTCGATGCAAATCTATACCGTTCGAATCAAAGCTTTGTTTGCCCCCATAAATTTATTTTCAACTTAATCCTTAACCCGTGCCACGCCGGGTACGTACGGCTAGTTCCTTATAAATTCTTCGTACATCTTATAAAAGTTCTACATTCTAGTTGATTCGAGCACCGTATTTGAAATTTAAACAGCATCCTGTTTTGGCCGTAGTCTTGAAACGTCACGAAAAATGTTGTGACGCTTTGATTTTGATACTTCAAAAAATATTTTGAAATCATTTTATTAATTTACCTACAAAACAATATTCATATCGGAAAAATTAATGTTTTACAAATTCAATTATTAAATTTCTGCAAAATGCTTCAGAACGACTAAACTAATTAACCATCGTGCCGTTTCCCCGCAGGGGTAGGCAGAGGATTGAACGCCACACTCTTCTATCCTAGCACACCACTTTTGCTTCGGCCACATTCATACATCTTCTCATACAAGTTCTACGGTTGCTCCAGTTTTTAACAGGGCCATCCTCAAATACTTGTATTATCTGATCGTGCCAGGTTTTTCGCGGACGCCCTCTATTCCTGTTGCCTTCAACACTCGCCTTATATATTTTCTTAACCATCCTTTCCTCGTTCATACTTTCCACCATAATTCTTAAATTTCGAAGGAAAGTGACGAAAGTTTCACCCTTAACATCATAATCAGTTTTCTTTCAAATAGTTTATTTTTATCATTCGTGTGTATATTTTATTTTTTTGTAAATCATTCACCGCATAATAATGTAAGAATGGTCGTATTACTATCGTCTCCACAGGAATATATATTTGGCATTCTATCCTCACTCTCTGCCAGAATAAAATGTAATAGGCACATTAATAACATTAAATACAGTTTCCCTATTTTTAGAGGGAAAACAAAATGATTTCTCTAAAAATAGGGAAACTTGCCAACTATGAAAGTCATTATTAAATGGGTCGGTGGATCGGTTGCTGCAAACTTTTCCTCGCAATGAAGGTCTTGAAAAAAAAAAAGTTTAAATTATATTGCTCCAGAGGAAAGACCCTGGTTAGTGATCGAATGATTTATCCGGAGAGACCAGCGGATCAGACCATTTTTAAAAGTGAAGAATATTAAAGTGTATTCTCTAAACCTCTGTACCTTCTTTTAAAAGAGGAAACATAAAGAAGACCTCCCATTACAAACTAATTTTTAATTGAATTTTTTATATTACGACATTTTAAAAAGTTGGACATTAATTTCGATTTTATAAACCTATTAATTTTTTTTAAATAGAGATGCGAACACGGAATACGTGTCACATCAATATCCTTACTATTTTCAAACTAAGCTAAACGCTTGCGCTATGAAAGTAGGACTAACTTGCTGTTCTGGAGTGAGGTTCGAACCCGCGACCTTTGGATGACGAGGCGAGAGTCCTAATCACAAGACTAACAAGTTACTCTTATTTTTTATATTAATATTCAACATCTGGTGTAGACAGTAGAACGTCAGACATGCCTATCCCGAAATATTTGTACACCTTGTTTAGATTATGGATACTATATTGCTATCTACATGAATTTGTTGTGTTTGGTCCATTGCCAATTTGCTTTAAATTCGTTTGAATACATTAGTATGAAAATTAGTACATTCGTACAAAACAAACGAAGAATTTCATTATTCGTTTCGCTCGTGTTATATAAGCACTCGCCAATATGGTTATTTAAAAAATAAACACTGCAATACAAAACAAATGAAGCTTGTGTCTGTTAAAAATTCTCAATTCATTAATGTAAATATGACGTCAACTTCGGAATAAATGTTTCGACAGTGATTAATTCTGTTTACTGCTCTGAAATCGGATCCTACGACAAGCGCGCAAAAAAATAAAAACAACTGATTTCGTACTTCATCGTATTTCCATGATTTGTATTTTTATTATTATATAAAAACGATTGATTGGGTTTAAATCACAGAGTATAAAATTGTAGGAGCTGAAATAAACCTCTTCTTTAACCGTAGAGGGCTACTGTTAGTCGTTTCTACTGACACGGCGAACATTTGTTGCTTTCTCTTTCCAACTGTTGAGTGTATCGCGTTGTCAACTCAGTCACCGACAGTACGTCTCAAGGGACGACTGCGTCTCGCTGATAAGTGCCGCCATTTTCGATATACGAATTACTTGTTAGTCGAATCGACTAATAAACAGCCACAAAGTGTAAAAAATAACAAAATCCTTCGAGGACTGGGGCAATGGAGTATGTTCCTCCTCGGATGTGTTTTTTAAGGACACAATAATAATCGTTCCAAACCGAATCTCTTCAAGTAAAAACGACATTTTGTAATAAAGCGCGACTTATTTACTAAGACAATTTTCAAGAATATTTATTTTACAGTTGTATAAAATTTACAAACTTGTAGTACTTTTTTTAAACAAAGTCGTGAAAATATTCGTTAGTTTATGTCTATGTATTTTGTTGGTCCGTGGCTTATAACCCCCAACCTAACAATCGTGTTTTGATTGCTATAACATCATAACAATAACCTTTTCTACAAATGAGGCTCTCAGATCAAATTGTGTTGGAACTAAATACTGCTAAATCGTCTGTTCCCATTAGCCGAAAGTTCTTCCATAGTCCTAGCATAGTCACCAGGTCCACAAAATAAAGATTGCAAAAGTCTTCCCAATCTTTCTGTTTGGATCAGAGATATGGAAAAAATAAGAACGCAAGAAGATAAGACGCATTAGATAAGGTCCACTGAATCTATGGACAGATCGTAGAACAAATAGTTGCATTTTGAAATAAATTAACGTTAAAAGATAAAAATGGACGAAGGAAACCAAACAGCAGAAAAACAAAAACGAATAGGAATGAGCTGGAATGCTTTTGGCAAACTCAAACATATTTTCGAAAACAAAGAGATCGCCGATCAAAGAAAATTGCCAGTAACAGTCAAATAAAGAGCGAGGGAAGATGGCAAAATAAATAAACAGATCTGATGAAGTCTGCGAGCATTTTCTCATTTCAAAAGTCGTCGAGAATACTGCAGGTCGGGCAGATGGCGCTGGATAGTTTTATCTACGGTGTCATGGTTGTCGGCCACCGCGAACTCTGCCAAGAGCACAACGATGATGTACAAGATTTGTTGTTAGGCAAATACAAGAAAAACGTCGAAAGCAAAACATTGATCTCTGCAAGGAGTTCAATTCACTCGACCGTGAAGCTTTCTGTAAAACCTGGAAAATATAGTATAAATACTTCGTTTACGC
Source organism: Agrypnia vestita (assembly GCA_016648135.1). Lineage (NCBI taxonomy): Eukaryota > Metazoa > Arthropoda > Insecta > Trichoptera > Phryganeidae > Agrypnia > Agrypnia vestita. The sequence continues at coordinate 183,531 of JADDOH010024777.1, read as the reverse complement.
CACAACGATAGAAGTGGTCTATCTTTTCTTCTTTCTTCTTTTGGAAACCTTTCGCACACTGTTGGCAACTATGTACGTAGTAGGTATAAATATGTCGCCGCAAACAATACATGTATTTTTTTTTATCAAAAAAGGGTCCTAGTACGTATTAGCGCAGGTACTAACACCATGCATGACGGGTACACAAGCAAAGGCTGAAATATTCAAAAAATAAAATAAAATATTTTGAATGCAGCCATCGATGATTACTAATTTGGAATGTACTGAATTGTACATTTTACATGCATCTCCATCCCATCCGAAATCATATTTTTTTTTGGATATCGCTGTCTTTGCTTTTATAGCCCTCACACAAAATATTTGAATACTTTTTTCCCGGCCGTTAAACCCTGACGATTGTGGCGATTGTGCGCGCGTAAAACTAACGTGACTATATAATTAATATTATAAATAAAATAGAAATCAAAATTAATTTTTTTAAATTCCGCTACTGGGAATCTAACCCGAGTCCCCCGAATAGGAGCCGAATACCCTACCACTGCACCAAGCGGAAGACGCCATCGGTCGCGGAGAAAATTGTTTATGAGCACTTAGTGTACCTAAAGAAAATATATTGTGCGCTATATATATTTTTTGTTATAAATGGTTCGCGTCTTTGTTAGCTTCTACATATATGTAGTCTAATGTTTAAAGGTCCCGCACATGCGATGGTGGCAACTTCCGTAGGCTTCCGCGTTCGAGTTCGCTCGCGCGGGGTTCAAGCCCCAACTCCGGCCGTTTAATTTGTTTTTTAGTCGTGAATTCGAATAAAATTACGGACGTTACACGAAGCTACAGGGACAGATGGACGGACGGACGAACGGAGAAACAGACAACGAAATTATTATAATTGGGATAGTGATTAAAACTATGAAAACTTGTCAGAAATAAGTGACAATCGGTGTTACAGTAATGAATCAGATATCAGAATCAGCACTCGATACGGAATGAATCAGAATCAGACATGGGGCATAAAAAGTTAAGTGTTTCAGTTACTGACGATCCGTGAGTGGATGAACGGCTGGATATTAAGAATGCAGAATTTACTTACTATATTCTCACATTCTTACTCCCTTTATATTACCCCTCGTGGCGTCTGATTGCTTGCCGTCAACAAAAACTTTGGATCGATTTTTGACCCTTTTCCCGTGATCCAATCGAGCTAAAACTTGGCAAGTAGACTCGTGGCGACGATCAAGAAGATCTATCAAATTTTCGTTACAAAAAATTTATAATCATAGTATAATTTCGGATTTTTCGAAATTTTATTGGTTTTTTCAAATTGGAATCATTAGAAAAGTTTGATTACGGCAGCCCGATAACGTCTCGGAATATTTTCTAAATTTGAATTACTCCGTCGGTGAGCATAATAGGTTCTTCACTAAGAATGTCGAAAATCTAAATTGACTGACAAATGTTTTTAGAATTTAATCTTCAAAGCACGAAGTGTCTTATCAAAGCTCAAAATATGACATTTTAGAAATATATTAAATTACTGTAAGTTTAGTGTTATGTTATATGTTTTAATTCGTCTTTAATTGTTGTTATATTTTACAAAGAAAGGGAGTATAATAAAAACTTGCTTTTTATTGGTTACTTTTTTTTAAATATTATTAATACAATCTAACGTCTTTGTTCGAATTTGCACAAAAAGCTCTGGAGTTGCTGATACGTCATATCAAAATTAGTATTGAATGCAAAGGGTTAATTAATGGCGCACGGTCTGAAGCTTTTAAAATAAAGATAGGAGTCAGAAAATTGTCGATGCGGCCAATCTTTTTCTATCTGACTGTTGATCTCCAACAGAACTTGACACTTTTTGGCCCAGATCTCTTAACGAGAATCCTTTGAAAAACTGCATTTCCGCACCACCCTGCAACTAGAATACAAAGGCCTCATTAAAATATCCTTCGAGAGAATAGAACAAACTCTCTAGGTAAGACCCATTTCCATTTGTGTTGTTCCATTGTTGGTGGTTATTCCCGCAAACGTGACATAACGAAACAATGTGCGTTATACGAACGGCTTACACATACCAATTCGATTGTATTTCTTAAATGAAAAGACCTATTAACAATACAGGGCGTCTCATAGCCAGTAACAAAAACTTTACTTTAGGTTGGTTCCTGCTTTTATACCATGGAGATATGCATTACCAAAGTTTGCATTTTTTTCAATATTTCTGACTTATTCTTTGCAAAAAGTTGGACTATTATTACAATAACTTATATCAATTATAAAAAATTCATTCGCTTTAATACAAGTCGAATAAAATTATAAAAACCTTTCAAAAATTTTAAATTGTTTTTATATAAATAATATATATATACATATATATATATATATATATATATATATATATAGATATATAATATATATCTATATCTACTCGATAATACATTATATATGCTCTGAGACATCCTGTATATACACAGGGTGTCTCGTAGCTAGTAACAAAAGTTATAACAATAATTTAGAAAAAGGTGATGTGAAGTATATACAAAGTTAAACAAATAGGCATAATAATTTGTTTGTGATTGCATTATAAATTTAGGACGACAGGGTGTAGAGCTTTTAGTAGCGAATCTTTATATTGTGCTAAACTGGAATTAAAAATATCAGAGATATGCACATAGGTGTTACCTAGCCTATGCAGTCTGGGTATAAGAGAGTTAAAATGCGAGTTGGTTCTAGTGCTGTCACAATAAAATAGTGTAGATATTCGAGTAGCTCTTTCAGGCGCACGAAACATATTTAATATTCGAAATAAATTCGTTTTACAAAACATAAGTCAGAAATATTGTGAAAAAAATGTAAACATTAATGTCGCTTGTCTCCGGAACTGTCGACATTTTACCAAAAGTGTAAAGAATATGTTATATTTAAAAATGAGTGAAGAAGACTCCCCCAAAGTTTTCTGTTAACATGACTAAGAAATAGGTCATTTTCAGAATAAAATCACCCAATCAAAAATTAAGGTCATTCCACACCACACGCAGTATTTTTAAACATTTAAAATTAATATTTCGGACCATCATCTGCAAAGATATGTATAAAAATGTTTCATTCTTAGCTGTGGCAAATTCTCATTCATTTTTGCTCCGGTACGACGGTGACTTGCGCCAAATGTACAATATAGACATATTGTTTCGGTACAAATTTAGCAATGGCCAGTACTTCGGGCAATGTCTGGAGGAATTGGGAGAGCATTTGGAACGTGCGGTTTTCCGATAACAACGCACAAATGTGTCAGATGCGTCGACTGCCGGTGGAAAACCGAACTGTGCATTGTTCAAAGCAAAACAAAGAAAGTCCGTGGAACGTTATCACGGACACTATTCCACATTTGCTTCCGCGTCATTATCAAAAGGCGCTGAATTTAAATTGTGCATATTAACAGCTTCAATACAACATAACATTATTACAACAACAAGACAGATAATTATATTCAACTTGTAAACACACATTACCTACTGCAAATTTTCAATTTAAATGAAATCATTGATACAACATTTAAAATATCATAGGCAACGCATAACTACGCATTCGAAATATTGTAAATTACATTGCATATATCTAAGCAATGTTATATATATATTTTATAAAATAGTGCTGCAGGATTATTTGTATTATAGTAGACACTTTATTGACAGAGCGCCAATTAATAATGTCCATCCCTAGTGCAATAGACAGCACGTGAAACATGAATGTTGCATGTGCATATACATTACATAATAGATATAAATAACAAATATTAAAACAACGAAAATATACACAGCAATTGTGAATAATGTTGTCAGAAAAACGATGCGCAGAATTTGGGTATCCTTGAGAATTAAGCTACCGAACTATATTTGCCCTCTCTGAGGTTCTGAAGGTCGTTCGTCTATCGGACGTTCTGTTACCCCCAGACTCATGGGTCGGGTTCGTACAAATTGTCCGCTATTTCTGAAAATACGAAACTCATCTACGCGTAAGATTACGCGACAATTAACCCCCATCTCGATAATTCTCAGACACAGTTTTAGTGACAACACGTTTGTTTGGTTTGTTTCGAGAAATTATGTAACCAACCGAAAAAAAGGCAAAACTGATATTTTCAATGGGATCGCCAAGTGCGTATGCACAATATCGAAAATAGCCATTGGCGAGATCGTAAAGATGAATAGCGAAAATATGACAGATAAAAACAAAAGACTTACCTGGTTTTTACACTTTTAAACGCCCAAATCTCTCACATGCAGCGGCGCGATTCTCGGGAAATGGTTTAATTCAACAACAATCTGCCAAAGCGGTCTGGGAAAAAGCTTTGTTATTGTAGACTCAAATGTTTATGAAGAGCAAACAACGCACGCTCTCTGGGAAAGAGACGTCTCAATTCGCGCAAGTTTGAAGCGAACTGAACCAAGCTGAACATTGGACGATCGGGCTCGCGACTTTAGCCGAGCTTGGCCGAGCGGTCGCCAGGGGCGCTTCGCTGCGCAGCTGCCTGCGCAGTTGCGCGCTTCGCGGCGCACGTATCTCATACGAGTACATTGTATAGGACCTACTTGACAATGTATCAATTCGATTTATTATCAAATTTTTAACGGGAATCAGACATCATAAATAATCAATAAAATTATTCGATTTTTAGAATTATCTTAAATTATAAGATGATATAACATGATACGTTGATCATCTTTACAAAAAATGTTTTGGGGTAGTTCAATACATAAACATTTTTATACAGTCCTTATGCATTCTTATACACAATACTTTTCCAAGGTCATTTGAACGAACGATAACAACATCCTTATCATATCCCAAGGGCCGGTTGTTTGATCATTAGTAATAGTTACAGCTTGATAATAAACATAGGTTTTTGCGTTTTCTAGGCTTTTTTGAACTATTACTAATTGTATAATATAATATAATACTAATTGTATAATATAATAACTAAAACTAATACTACTGATCAAACAACCGGCCGTGAGTCAAAACACTTATTTTTGTACCTACGCGTAAAGTTTCTGTGCAAAATGTAATTCGGCCGTATTCTTAAAATAGCAATATTGCTACTTCTGTATCATAACATAGCCGTCAATGTTGACGTTTTATGTTTGACAGGTTTGAAATTAATGAATTCAATCAATCAGAAAGCTCTGAGACGTAACATGACATGACATGTAATGCGCTCAAAAATAAAATACTATCTGTGGTGTTCTTCGTGCATATTTTTGCGGTATGCATTTCTCCTCTCGCGTTGCTGATGACTTGCATTTTTCCTCGCTGTCATATTTTGAATTCTTCGACTCCTCCTCCATCCACGTTGCTAAAAACATAAATCTAGAGCATCAAACATACTCTAGAAATTTATTAATATCCATCACAGTTATTGATTACATTAACTCAAGTCAAAAATTTACTTGCCATCAGAAAAAAAATGTATTTAAAAAACATACATTATAATGTATGTCGAAGGTCCTTAGCCAAAGGGTCGTAAATGATTATTTCGAACTTTACAGTAGTAAAAGAAAGTTCTGTCAATCTGATTTTATTAATATTTATTTTATTATTAAACGATTTCCATATTTTTTTTGGAAATACGAATATGGAAATCGCTTAGTAATAAAAGAAATATTGACTAAATCAGATTGACAGTATTTTCTTTTGTTCTCCTGCAAAGTTCGAGATAATCACTTAGGCCCTTTTGGCTAATATTTCTATACATTAAATAATATCTAAATGTATTATAAAACTTCAACTTTTAAAATATTGCTATTTTTAAAACTGGCAATGCACTAAATGCATTATCCTTTTTGAAGAAATTACAATATATTGGGTTGATGCGAAAGTTTTGACGTTTTCTTATGACAGACGAATAACGTCTATTTCCAAACTGTTCTTGCATGATTGGAGCTTACTTTTCTCTTTATATTCATATGGTTTTGGTCAAGCCAGAGAACATAGAGAGCCCTTGTGATTTTTTAAAATATCTCTCGATAATTCACATTTTCGTCCATCTTCCTTTACGAATTTCGTGTTGGTTATACCGCGATTGACAAACCTGCGCAATGTGTACCACTAAAATTCGACTTACACAAAAGAACCGGGCTTCCTTCGAAGTCTGAGGATGATATTTTAAATGGTCAAAACAGCGTATAAATCGCGCTGAAAATGGGCTTCAATCCATCAAGTATGGTAAACGATAAATTTGCCACATCTGCTGGTCAGAAGATTCCTCGTATGAATCCTGGCAGGAAAGAAAATATTTTTAATGTTAAATTCTTTTTTCATTTTAAAATATAAGTTTTTTAATATTAATTTACTAAATATCTCATTTACATGTGCATTATCGAATTATTAAAATTCTTTTTACATCCTGAAGCAATGAAGTCTCGCGTCAATTTTACGTAACTTTTTTTCATTTTTTACAAAAAAAATATATAGACATAGTATACACAGCGGCGACTTATAAATATATGTCATGAGAATTGCTAATTTTGGACCATAGATAGCCATTGCATAGTCCCTTCAAATACAGTAAAACCTCGTTATAACGACCTCTATATAACGGACTTCGGATATAACGGACAAAAAATCCGATCAAATGTAAAAAAATTAAAAATGTCCTGTTATATTATACATGCTCAAATTCGAATTTTGCCGCATGTTAACAATTTTTAGCGGCCATGATAATCACGTCATACGTCTAGCACTAGAATGTGAGACGTAATGCCATCCTGCTCGCAGACGGCACCTAGCCGGAGCGATAGTATATTAGGGGATTCCCTGATATATTAACGTGTAGGTTTCTATGGGTGGTCTATCTAATAACATTTATTGATTATTCGTCAGATAACGAAGTTCAACTATATTATACGCATTTTCATAATTTTAGAGAGTTGATTATAATAAATAGCAAATTTCAAAAGTGCAAACAAAACTTGATTCCTTTTTCAAAGCAGAATAACCGTCGATATCAAACAGCAACGTCACTTCACGACGAATTTCTGAAGACAATTAAATAGAATTTTGTTTGTATTTTATATTTTTTATTCATATCTAAATACAGTGTACATATTTTCAAAAAAAGTTTTTTGATTTATTTTAAACCTATTTTTATACAACGGACTTTCGGCTTTAACGGATACCCCGTCCCCCCAATTACTCCGTTGTATCGAGGTTTTACTGTATTTGAAAAAGACGGATATATTTCATATACATATATACAACTTTCAAAAATTTCATAATGTATGGATGTTTTTACGGTGGAATCGGTGAAAGTTGCATTTTGTTAAGTGATCACTTCAGCCAGTTAATACAGATCATAAATAAGCCTATTAAGTAGCTTGTTGGTGAAACTCGCCTAGTGATCTAGTGGTTGATGGTTCGAGCCCCATTCCAAGAAGTTAGTCCAATTTAAGTATATTGATGCGACACGTATTCCGTCTTCGCATCTCTATTTAAAAAAAGTCTATACTATATAATAATGATGGTATTTTATCCGGTGACGCACTTACCGTTATTTGAGATTTATGTCTGTTTGTATCGATAATTGTTAGCTGAGTTTTCGCAATTCAACGGGCAACCATCGACACTAGTCAATAGTTTAATTAATCTGTGTTGATTACCAGTCATCGATACAATCAGATACAAATCTCAAATAACATGTAAACTTTGCAGGAGACAGCTAAGATCGTATTTTTTATAATAATGAATCTTTTAATCTGAAATTCTAAACGAGAAATGCATATTTTAAAGCTTTATAAAGTAATATGTAATTTTGAATTTCAAATAAAAAGGTGTATTAATTAAAAAAACGATCTAAGCTCTGTCCTGCAAGGTAACAAATTTGCAGATAGAGTACTTTACGTAGAGCACGTCGAAATATATGCTGAATTATTTTTCAAAGTACCTATGTGTTCTTTTTTAGCGTTGTGTTTGATGCTTGGAGTATATTGTATATACTCTACGGTTTGATGATTTTTTTCTTGAGAAGTGGCGATTTATTATAATAATTAAAAAAATATTGCAAACATATTTACATGCATATATTTTGCAATCTAGAATCTTGCAATTATAAATCGCCATATTCCAGCTCCAATGTCAGGGCCGCTCTCAGATATGTAAGACACCTGTATGCGGTTTTCTGCTGCATTGGCGTTTTTCTCTACGCTTGTTCTTTGTGTTTTCTCTGTGCGTTGCGAGCATTTCCATTTCCTCGTAATGTATTTAAGTACTTCGCATAAAAAACGTAGTCATCAAAACATAAAATTCGATTTTTAAAAAAAACTTGTTAAGGAAAACATAAAAGTTCAAAATAATCACAATTTTAAACCGGGAAGATTCGAAGATTGTCTGTTTGGCGCAGCGAAAACTTTTGCTTGCACAGCTTTTTCTATCTAGAATATCCACAACATTACTGTTTCCTGGTCACGAGATACAAAGCCTTGAAATATTTAATTAACTGTCACGAGATCTTGACTGTGGGAGGCACATAAAACATTAAAAAGTAACGCGATGCTGAAATGAATGTATGCACTATATCACTTGTCACAAAACTATTGAATAATCGAGAACGGCCTGCAAACATCTAGGGTGATATACAACCTTCAGGAAATCCCTACTAACTTCCAGAAACAACTAGCCACTAGTTCTCCTAACCACTAGAAAAAATTGGGAGGCCGATACCAGTTTTTTCGGGTATAAAAACAGCGCCGGCCGCGGCGCGAGAGTTGAGTAGCGTTTGGCAGGCGAAAACAGTGCGAAGTCGGCGAGCCGCGAGGCCAGGGTGGCCAGGTGCGATAATTGAAGCGACAGATACTGAGGGAATAATCGAAATACTTACCTATTTTATTATTATTACCACATTTTTATTTATTACGCAAAGTCACTGGACACGAATCAAATTCCCGCTAATGGATTCTAGAATATTTAACACAGGTTTGCACTAATTCACGTCAGTAGAATCTTCGCTGCACTTTTTGTATATCGCTAGGCCGCTCCGCTCAATTTTGCTCGGCTTATTTAAATACTTTCTATAGAGAAATTGTAGAACTCAAAAAGTTCTTTAAAAAAGTCTGCGACGACATACACAAATTGATAAAATATGACTAAAAGTTACCAAAAATCTATGTGTGGACACTACTAGGTATGTATCTTCTAAGAACACAGTTACTGGATTTTGTCCCCAGAGGGATTAATAGCTTATTAGCATATCCAGAGCTTAGTCTCTGTGAGATTTGTGAGACAGCTCTATAAGGATTTCCGTATACGTTTCCCATATAAAAAGCTTTATCTTTGTGAGACTTCTATAATTTATCTTAATTAAATCCAGTACATATAAAAATATTGTTAAAATATATACAGATGTATGAAAAGAGTTAAAAAATTAAAAATACTGATTTTCGGGCGTATACTAGTACATGTTAAAATAATTCGTAAGAATTTCTTGAATACATTAAAAACTATACTGCTTATCACTCCACTTTAAAATATTAGGTCCTTACATATGAATTTGGCGTTTTGCCGTACTGGCAAATTTGATCTCAAATATCTTCTCTTTGGTTAGGAATTCCAAATCCAAATTTATACAGCTATTTACTCATGTATTTGTGTTTTCAAAATTATTATTCATTTGTTTTTTCCTCAATTGTTTTTTTTTTGCGTCACTCAGTTTACAAAATGAAAAACTTGAAATATCGCGTTATTTACGAGTACGAGTTCCACCGTGGCACCAGTGCTGCAGAAACGGCTCGAAGGATTAATGATGTGTATGGCGACGGTGCCGCAAAAGAAAACACAGTGCGTTTTTGGTTCCAACGTTTTCGTTCTGGAAATTTCGACCTGCAGAACAAGCCCCGTGGACGGCCGGAGACCAAAGTTGATAATGAAGAATTGAAGGCTATTGTGGAAGCGGATGCATCGCTAACCACATCCGAGTTAGCTGAAGGCTGCGTTGTTAGTGATAAAACTGTTTTAATCCACTTGAAGCAAATTGGTAAGGTGAAAAAGCTTGAAAGGTGGGTACCTCACGAATTGAGTGAAGCAAATCAACAAACGCGCGTTGACTGCTGCGTTGCATTACTCAACCGGCACAATAATGAAGGGATTTTAAATCGAATCATTACCTGTGATGAAAAGTGGATCCTGTACTATAATCGGAAGCGCTCATCGCAATGGCTGAACCCTGCCGAACCAGCCAAACCATGCCCCAAGCGAAAATTGACTCCAAAAAAGTTACTTGTGAGCGTTTGGTGGACTAGTGCTGGTGTCGTTCACTACAGCTTTCTTAAATCTGGCCAGACGATTACGGCAGATGTCTATTGTCAGCAACTGCAAACCATGATGGAAAAGCTAGCTGCTAAACAACCGAGGCTGGTTAATCGCTCTAGGCCACTGCTGCTTCATGATAACGCTAGACCACACACTGCACAACAGACGGCTACCAAATTAGAGGAGCTTCAATTGGAATGTCTAAGACATCCACCGTACTCTCCGGACCTTGCCCCAACAGATTACCATTTTTTTCGAAATTTGGATAACTTCTTGCAAAGGAAAAAATTCAACTCCGATGGGGCAGTCCAAACCACCTTCAAAGATTTTATTGATTCCCGTCCGAATGGTTTTTTTAGTAAAGGGATCGATGAACTACCTATGAGATGGCAAAAGTGCATAGATAGCAATGGTACATACTTTGATTAAATAAATATATTATAATAAAAAAAAATCGGCTTTATGTTCCTCCCATACTAAACGCCAATTTCATATGTAAGGACCTAATATATAGGTATCATTACCAGCCGCGAAAATCTATGTATACTAACTATTTCATGAGAAAAGACTGCAGATATCTCTAGCATAGTCCATTCAAACAAAACGAAAGTTTCTCAAATTTAAACATATATAAAACGTTCAAATTTTTATAATTGGTTAAGGTTGCATTGTGTAGAGTAATCACTTAAGCCATCTGTAAGCCCTGGGCCATCGTATAAAAAGACTTCCACATACGTTTCTCATATTCATAGCTTCATCATCATCATAATCCATCTTAATGATTGCTATAGTTTGACAACCGGTCAAGCAGTAAAAAAATAAGAAAAATAAGTGAGTATCTTTGTCCTGAGATCTTTCTTTAAGAAATGCAAAGATAGATAGACCTCTATCGAGCTCTCACGGTAATAAAAAACGTCTGACTTTCAGCATATTGGTATAATATTAAGTTTCACAAATAGACAAATAAATTGGTAATTCGATACCACACCTTTCAGGTTTACTACGCTTTTCAGGCTTCCTTACCACTGTGTTGCAAAGTCAGACAAAGCACAGGGAGTTTCAGAATTTAATGAGCAAATAAAAAAAATAAAAAACGTCATTTAGTTATATGCAGATATAGAAATATTTTTGTAGATTCATTAACAATTTACATTAGAATTTTTATGAAATTATTTTAATTTAAATATTTAATTAGCTGTTCTTTTTCCTTTCCTTCCTTATTCTCCTTTTTATATTCTTTCTCCATGTGCTTCAATGTAACCTATATGTAATTTGTAATGTGTAATTTCCATGATAGACTACCACATCTATCAAATTTTCGGAAGTTGTATATGTATTATCGTTAACTTACACAATCCATTTCGTACGTGAGTTGTATTTTTACTACCACCACCTGCAGACCAAAGCTTTTTCATTCTCACAATCCAATACAAATGTCACTATTGATAATGAGGTACCTATATTTTGATTGGAGTTTTTTAAGCAATATCATTTATATGTGTATATAAGAACCTTCCGAATTATTAACATTACAATAGAATACGATGAAAATTATTTCAATTTTTAACTCCTTTTTCAAAATCAGTTTTATATATATTCAGAATATTTTTAGTAAGTCCAAATTTTTCAAGAACACAATACTGGTTTTTATCCCCAGGGGGACATCATTAATGAAAATATATTATAGACATCTCATAGAGACGAAGCTTAGCCTAGCTTCGTCATGATGGACCCTGCAATGGGATCCGAAATGTTGGCCAGAAGGTCAAATATCCCAGAATATCCCAGAAAACTACACGCAGAAAACTAACGATTGTTTATATTTTAGAGCTTTCTGATTGATTGAATTCATTAATTTCAAATCTGTCAAACTTAAAACGTCAAAATAACCTGCATTACAATGTTATAACTGTCAAGATACAGAAATAGCAATATCTCTATTTTCAGAATACAGTCGTCTATCAGTCTGCTTAATTTATTTATTTTTATTTTCAAATAATTTTAGACTACATTTTCAAACAATAATTAAAACAAAACATACCAGATTACCCGAAATATGTTAGCGTTGTTTGAATTGTCATAAAAATGTGCAAAAAAATCTTTAAATTTTTATGTTTTTGTCGGGAAGTCGGGCTGTGAAGAAGCTGGCTTTTGGGAAGATAGTTTGTCAGGAAGGCTTTTTTCGGGCAGTCGACAGACCGAAAGTTGTCCGGCATCTGGTTAGTCTCTGCTAAGACTTGGGCAAAATCCTCTAATACAGTGGTTCCCAAAGTTGATAGGACTGCGATCCACCAAAAAAAAAAAAATTTCGGAACCTACCTCCTGCTTTACATTTTCCCAATACATGTAACTATACGAAGGACTGTTTAATTAAGAAAAAAAGAAAAACGACGTCCAAGTATAATTGAAATTTTTAATTACGAAAAATATTAATATATATGTGATATTTTAATGGGAAGGATGCATTTGTTGCCTATTTCTTGTCATAATAGCATTAGAAACCATGGCAGAAAACCCCACTTCACATAAGTATGAGGTAGTGAAGGGGAGGAGGACTTTCAGGAGCTCTTCACTTGCTTTTGTCGACATTTCAGTTGGAATATTGACTAAAAAAATCCAGCTCATCCTGTCGAACTTTTTCATCTCTTCTTCGAAGTAGGCGTTAAAGTTATTTTTCAACTCTGTTAAATGGAAATTGCAGACACTACATTGATACTGGTAGCACTCCATTTTCTATAATTAAAGTTTCAAAACAATCATACTTGCCTTCCTCGACACATTTCTTCTACAACATAATTTTTTTCATAAATGTCGGACCTGTCTGATCTTTGCATGTATAAATTGAGTTCGCTTAACTTTGAGTAAATGTCTCCCGAGTAGCGACTGCGCCCCACCTAATATCCGCTCGCGACCCACCAGTGGGTCGCGACCCATAATTTGGGAAAAACTGTTCTAATAGTTAATGCTTTACCAGAACAACAAATTTAACACGTTATTTCCACCAACTCGTTTATTTGCACTGAAAATCAAAATGTCACATGTACTTCTCTGCACTTTAATAAATTGATATTAATAACAATTATAAATGGTTTACGGCACCACCTGCAGACGTCGCTCAATGAGCATCCATTTTCTAAACATCTTGTATTCAAAACATTCTACTCTCCTACAAATGTCCTACTCTAATCATCATTGGATATCCATTCTCTACTAACGACCGATAACTAAAAATTATAATATATCAACACATTCCTCTACACGTATATTCCCATATTGCGTATTGAAATGTAAAAATATTGGTCACGTACTTTTCCATATAAATATATACGTTTCATAAAAAGTATCGCCGTGCGAATAATATGACCGAGCATTAATGTTCTCCCTGTACAACGGGTAAAAAAATATATCCATGAAATTGCGCACTGAGCCAAGAAGCACGCATGACTGGCCTGTCAGTGAGGAATACGTAGTCATTGTGTAGTGCCCGAGGATGCAACTTGTGCCATAATGATTGGAGAAAATTCCCCCCTTATCGGAGGTTCAAAGGAGGCTTTACTTACGAGAGGAGATACTGCGAAAGAGAGTGCCAAAGGGCTCTCTGTGTTTTTTACTATTCTGTGCATTGTAGATTTGTTCGGTGTATTTCCAGTGGTCACTTTACCCAAAGTTGTGATTTCTTGTGGTAAGTTTTTACGCTTTCAGTCGGTTGCGAAAATCGCGTATAAAATAGAAATGTTTGAGGTGTTACACCCCCTGGGAAAATATGGTAGAAATTTTGTGATTTTTTACAAAGTGTAGCTTTTTGGTGTAGCGTTGGTCATCATAGCCACGAGAATTCCAGACCGCAGTAACCACCATAGTTGTTGTACCTAACAATTACCCATTCACTTTACTAAATGGTGTTGTTATAAATGTATGCGTTTCCCTTCCCCATTATTGTCTTTGTTGCAGAACATCATGGTACCCTGCGTTCAATATTTTTACCGTTTTTCATCGCCAGGGTCTTTCACGTTAAGGGATCAAACTACCTTGACGTTTGCAAAATATATTTTTTCTTGCTTCATCTTCTTCTTCTTTTATTAGATCCATGATCTGTATTGACAGATCAGTCCTGGTCTTGGGACGAGGACGTCCAGCTCTCTCTCTCCATCTCTTTGGTGGTCTCCCTGGCGGTCGGCGCCCCTCTGGAATCCCGCGCATCACGGCTCTGGGAAGTCTTGTCTGCTCCATTCTATCGACACAGTCCCTCCAGACACGCCTTCTCTGAGTGCTCCATCGTGCAAAGTCTTGTATGTTGCAGATTCTGCAGATTTCCGCATTGGGTACTCTGTCTCTGAAGGTCTTACCTGCAATGGGTCTAAGAGTCTTCATCTCGGTAGTTCTGAGAAGGTGTTTGGTTCTCACCGTATCCTCTCTCGCTTCGATATCGTATGTCATGATTTTATGCAGGTCTAATGCATATTTTATATATTCTGACTTTGCTTTATCTCATAGCTTGAAATTCTAAAAAGAATTTAAATCATCAGTCATTTAATAAATTTCAATAATTGGCACAGTTATAATAATTTGAAGCTAGCGCGGTAAGTGAATTTTTAATCGTATTTCATTATTCTTTTGCGTTTTTCTCGAAACTCCCTTTTTCAGACTGATGGAAAAAATATTTAAAAAACTATTGGGCTGATTTTTTCCAAATTTTGTACACATCTTACTGATAATATTACCTACGATGTAGCATACGACTTTTTTTGTTAAAATGCGCCGTTTGATGATTATGATTTTTTAACTTAAATTGACTGATCTGATTTGCACAAAATAAATTCAAACGCAATCATAGACTTTACACTATTTCACAGGAAAATAACAAACTTTTTTATTTCATTCAAACATCTCCGGCAGCTGCGCGCTTCACGGAGAAGGCCCCCTTTGTGGGACAGCACATAACTAAGCAATGTTGAAAATTTAAAAATAATTTTTTGATGAAAAATATTAACCAATTTCGGTCGTAAACAATTATAATAAAACAATTTTGTTTTGTTTTGTAAAAAAAAATGACAAAACTAAATATGTGAAAAATTAAATATACGTGAATAAAATCAAAATTAAATCATCACCTTCTTCTTGGACGATCTTTTATTGCGAAGATGACTTCATCATCGTCATCACGTCGCTACCCATGAGGATCTTCGCCTTCTCCTGCAGTATTTTTTGCCATTCCTGTCTGTCGTTACAGTAAATCTTCCAATATTATATGGCTTCTAATATATGCCGTGGTTTATATAGTATAGTGTGTCCGCTTGTACGGCTGAAGACCCCTATTTTTGAACTGCATTGTTCCACAGACAGGTGGTTTCTGGGGGATGGGTCTTCATCATTTTCCTTTCTTCTTCAGTGGTGGTGAGATATCGAAGGAGTAACTGTATTTCTCTCAGGATCCTAGAATCCAATTGAACAAAATTTGTAAGGCCTTTCATATCAGGGATAAGAGAGGGTGGCCATGAAGAAGCAGCTTCTGTTGCGTGTGAATCCTGGGGTCTTGAAGAGTAATTTTATAAAATTTGAAACAGATGGCATATAGTGCTCGATTTAATTGAAGATCGTATTATAGTACTTATTTTTTTGTCTTCATGCGAGTCACAACATAAATGAATCCCTTTACTGTTTTTTAAATTAGTTACTAGTTACTTGTATTTATTCTATTCTAGTTACTATATTTATTCTTGTATGTGTTAATTTATTTCACTGAATTTATTATTATATTTAACTGAAAAAAAACAAATAAAATTATGCTAGAAAGAATCACAAATGTAGATATCAACGCTCTCTTTTTTCTACATCTCTTATTTCTAAAAAATATGGCGCCTTATTTTTTGATCGTGATTTGAATATTTCGAAGCTTCATACCTATTTGCTGTTTAAAAAATAATAATTTTTATTGGTTTCATTCACCTAGCGATTCAGCATATCTGATGGGGTGATTTTTTAAAGGTAAACCACTTTAAAATTAAATAAAACAAATAAAAATCGTGATGCGTCCATAGAATTGACTTTATTGGAAAGATAATTTTATGACATTAGTCTTTAAATATGATTGCAAAAATCAGCTGTCAGCTGTCATATTTACTGTCGCTGGAAAAAGTGTTGCCAATTCGGAAAAAATACCCTATATTTAAACACTAATGGCATAAAATTATCTTTCCATATAAAGCCGATACCACAGCCATGACTATGATTTTTATGTGTTTTATTATATTAGGTCCTTCCATATGAAATTCCAAATCCAAATTTATACAGCTTTTTACTCATGTATTTGTGTTTTCAAAATTATAATTCATTTGTTTTTTCCTCAATTGTTTTTTTCTTTGCGTCACTCAGTTTACAAAATGAAAAACTTGAAATATCGCGTTATTTACGAGTTCCACCGTGGCACCAGTGCTGCAGAAACGGCTCGAAGGATTAATGATGTGTATGGCGACGGTGCCGCAAAAGAAAACACAGTGTGTTTTTGGTTCCAACGTTTTCGTTCTGGAAATTTCGACCTGCAGAACAAGCCCCGTGGACGGCCGGAGACCAAAGTTGATAATGAAGAATTGAAGGCTATTGTGGAAGCGGATCCATCGCAAACCACATCCGAGTTAGCTGCAGGCTGCGGTGTTAGTGATAAAACTGTTTTAATCCACTTGAAGCAAATTGGTAAGGTGAAAAACTTGAAAGGTGGGTTCACTATAGCTTTCTTAAATCTAGCCAGACGATTACGGCAGATATCTATTGTCAGCAACTGCAAACCATGATGGAAAAGCTAGCTGCTAAACAACCGAGGCTGGTTAATCGCTCTAGGCCACTGCTGCTTCATGATAACGCTAGACCACACACTGCACAACAGACGGCTACCAAATTAGAGAAGCTTCAATTGGAATGTCTAAGACATCCACCGTACTCTCCGGACCTTGTCCCAACAGATTACCATTTTTTTAGAAATTTGGATAACTTCTTGCAAAGGAAAAAATTCAACTCCGATGGGGCAGTCCAAACCGCCTTCAAAGATTTTATTGATTCCCGTCCGAATGGTTTTTTTAGTAAAGGGATCGATGAACTACCTATGAGATGGCAAAAGTGCATAGATAGCAATGGTACATACTTTGATTAAATAAATATATTATAATTAAAAAAAATCGGCTTTATGTTCCTCCCATACTAAACACCAATTTCATATGTAAGGACCTAATATTTTAAAGTTTAGTACGTCAAAAGAAACACAGGATATAGGTTATAATAAATATGTCTAAAATAACATTTTATAAGTTATAATTTGAAGACCCCATAGCAAGAAGTTGTTAACTAACATTCATTTAACTAACACTCATTTTGAGATAATTAGACATTTGCATTTCGACTTTGAAAAATATGTTTTATTGCTAATTCAAGATTAATTTTTATTGATTTATGTCACTAAAATATCAAAAAAGTATTTACAAAGTAAAAAAAAACATTAATGCACACAAATATAAATATACTAATTTTCCCTCAAAAAATGTAGTTAACGACCATTTTTTCGCCTCTGGAACTCATTTTTAAAAGAATAACACCTTTTTAAAATTGGTAAAATACGAACATCAAACGACCCTTCAAATGTTATCTCTTTTTACCATCCATTATCCAAAATTACAAAATACCTGGCATGTTAATTAATAATACAAAACATGGTTTGTACCATTTAAATTATTGAAAAATATTATATAAGTACATATTATAATAGTCTTCAAATAAAAACAAACATATGACAGTACTGCCAGAGTAAAATTTATACTAACCATAAATATTCCAATCAAATTAAAAGGCATGTTAATTTCAGAATGATGGCATGAACATGTTATTATTGAAGATAACATGTTTTTCCCATTAGTAACTGATTTGATTTTTATGAAAAAGTGTAGTTAACATGTTCATCCCTGTGTTTTGAACATGTTATAATTATTTTTAAGTTCTGAACTTATTTCCAATGGAAAGAGCGTACATTATTTAGTTTAGATGGCTTATTAACTCATTTTTGACAAAAATGTTAGTTAACAATTTCTTGCCACGGGGTCTTCATTTGTCTAAAATAGTCTCTAGCTTTATGTGTAATAGAAAAATAATTTTAATAAATTTCAGGAGTTTACGGCATACCCGTAGTTCTTTTTGTGTTTACTCTTCAAATATACACAGCTATTTTGCTGGGGCGGTGCTGGCTTATAGCGTCACAGATTGAACCGAATATTGTTCAGAAAAACAGGTAAATGTTTAAAAATTTGATCATATTATTAATCTTGTGAACTATGTATGTATGTGACATTCTGGGATATCTTAAGGATGCGAGTTCACCAGGAAGACACACGCCGAGAGCGAAAACAATATTTGTTTCCTGATTGTGGCTTTCGAATGCCAGCACTAATAAATCTATGGTAACTATCTATGGAACCTGCCAAAAACGGTTGGCAGTATATAACAGCAGACGTATTTATAGCGTATATGTATATGGTAGTGCACCCAAAAATATGAAGAATTAAATTAAAGCGAATTGAATCTCTGACTCAATAAATAAGGCGGCCCTCGTAGCCCAGTGGACATGACACGTGCTTCTCACACCGAGGGTTCCGCGTTCGATTCCCAGTGAGGTCACAATTAATCTATGTGATTTACTCAGGCCTGGGTGTTTTATGATGTGGTTCGCTTCTGTTATTAAGTATACCAGATTCGTAAGTATCAAATAAAATAAATGATCAAATATATAATATTAAAATCGTCCATTATTTTCGAAAATTTACTAATAATAATAATGTATTATTATATTATTTTTCACCTTTTGGCGGGTTATGCGTTGTGTTTGGGAGAGAATGCCCACCCGTCGGCATGCGGCGTGTATTGTACGAGTAACGCGTAGTGCCTATGTGTGACATGAATCGGCAGAGGCAGAAATGAGCGGTTGGATACAGGGCGCGTATATTAATTTAATTTAATTATATACACGAATATTAATTTAATTCGTGTATTTTACAATACATTGTCAAAATTTCAAAATTTAGGTAGAAATTGCGTATTTTTTACGTAGATGCGATTTTTTTATTGGCGCATATCAAGAAATATGTTAATCTATTATTTTATTGGAAAATTTTTGAAAAAAAAGTTTGCGAAATTATTATAATTGGGATTTTTTAATGTATTTTATATTCAATATTCTATTAGTGTCTGATTAAAGAAATATTAAAAAACTAGCGGATGAATGGCGGTAGCGCGATTGTTATCGACTAATTAATTATTTTTTACTGTTTACTGTGTGGTCTATACAGTTATAATATAAAAACTAATTGAAGCTGCTTGAAATTACAAATTGACTTTTCAAATTCAACACACATGCAGTGATGCAGCTATCTCCTGGGCAGCTACTCGGGAGGTCCGAAAGCGCTGGACATTTTCAACAATCGCCGTATTTTATTTTTTTATTGTAGAAGTTCGTATTTTTGTTAGTTGACTAAAATTATATTGCGGTGTTATATATTTTGAATGTCGCCTTAATTGAGCGTATGTTTGTTGTACCTATAGATACTTGAACGCACGAATGAGTAAGAATATTTCTTAAATTTAATATTTAATAATTTCATGCCAATGGGTAGGTAGTATTAATTAAACAATTATTAATCGAATCTTTAATATAGGTACTACACTTACTGAACTCGCTCTATTTTTCTTCAAAACAGTCCTCTTGATAGCCTGATAATACCTAGACACACTTCTCCCAGCGTCCTGCAATGTATTCTTTTGATTCGAATCAGGTGCCTTTCAGCGGCTTTTTTAACATGGGCAATAGACAAAAATCTCACGGAGTCATGTCGAGAGTGTAGGAAGTTGGCTAAGAACGCTTGAATCAGGGGCGAAGAATGAGAGGGCGCATCATCATGCTGCTCCATAATCATGATGCTTCATCGATAGCAGCTTCGACACCAATTTTGTGGATTTCTCGGTCAAAATTGAATGTGCCTCAGTGAATGAATTAAAATGCTTGCACCTAATCCTGGTTGTTTTTAGACTATAATACGACAATCCAAATACCAATCCACGATACCAAATCCCAGGAGCGTGCATTGAGAACAAGAAGCATGACTTTTATTTAAACACATATTTGGAAAAAAAAATCGAAATCAAAATTATCTGGCAGAATATTATGAAATATTAAAATCATAATATGATGTTTATTATTGTGATAGGAATATTACGAGATTTATCTCTTATTTCGGTTTCTTTTCAAAATACATGCTTAGGAAAAGTCATGTTTTTTGTTCTCACTGCACGCCCCTGCCATATCCGCACTTGGTCAATCACATCGTTGTTTCGGCTTGTAGAGGACTTACCGGACGGCTGTTTGTCTATCATCATTGGCTGCAACCATCTTTGTTACGATTGTACCACTCCATCTTTATTTGTGAGATGCTTATTGCATCGTTCCAGAAAGCCAAAAATCGTGCTATTTACATGCGTCGTACATTTAACAGACCCATTCTTTCGTCTCCATAGTATACACATACTTTATAGTATACACAGCGTACGGCTCTAATACCATCATAGAGGCATAGAGAATACCAGGAAATACAAGAATTTGAACTATTTTACAAATTCGTGAAGTAAAAAATTAATGTTCGTGTATGTCTTTGCGCTAGGGAGCGTTCGTTCGCTGTTTCGTCACTGTCTATTGCCGCGGGTTTTGCGTAAAATCTAGGTATTGTTTGAATGTTGAATGACTCCAGATTTCCGATTTATCCATAATTGTACATGGTTGTATATTTTTTTCTTTCACTTTTGTCTCAAGGGTGACTGGAAGATATTAGTCGGTTTGATTATCAACAACTGCTTATTCTTAAAATAGCAAGATAGTTATGGTGGTGATTTTTACTTCAACACTCAAAAATAGAGAATTATAAAAAAAAATCTGTTTATTGTAAATTTTCCTATCATTGAATAAAATATCGGCTTTAATTTAATATTTGAGCTCTTTGGATTAAGACATTGTGATGTATGTGAAACAAACTGATTTCTACCGACTTTATAAATAACATTAGTACTTATTTTATATAAACTTATTTTTTGACCAAAACTTCAGATTGCAATGACTGATTTGCGTGGTGATAGAAATCTGTTTCACATCCATGTCGTTTAGATATTAAATAAACCATATTTTTAAGATCACCCAGACGTTGTGATTGAAAATATATTCTGCAATCGTGATCTCGAGCTTAGATTACGAATGCGAATGGTCTGATGCTACCTATTTCACGAAAATGTTTTATGAAATGAAAGCATACACGCTCACCGAAGAATACTGATAAGGCGACTTGAAGCATTCGAGACGTGGATCTACAGAAGAATACTCAAAATAAGCCGGATGGACAGAGTTACGAACGAAGATGTTATGGTTCGGATGAATAAAGAAAAGGAGTACCTAATTAGAATGTACCTAATGAACATGTGATGCCGCATCCAAAGAAGTATGAGATCTTGCACCTATAATGCAGGGAAGATTGCCGGAAGTCGGGGCCCTGGAAGAAGGAGAATCATCATGGCTGAAAAACTGTGACTGTGGTTAGCCAATTTTCTTTGCCAGAGTTTGCTTTTTAAGTTTGTTATGAATAGAAATGATTTTAAGTTAAAGATTTATTATTTCGCTATCCATTGTATTCCATTATTAATTGTATTCCACTTTAACCCTACAGGTATCTGAAAATGGTATTTGGCACTGACATAGAATATCTGGACTTATAAAGGGCTTCGTATCTCAAATAGCTTAGGTTCTTTTCAAGTCTAAATCCGGCCTTGTTTATATTTCACATTCCCCTCACTTAGCATGTCAAATGAATTAGTCGTATGTGTAAGTAAATCAATTAAGTAATTATACGAGCATAAATAAATACATCCCGCCTATTTTTGAGTGCTGAAGTTAGAATCACGCAATATTTTTATATCTATGCTCTGAGAATACAATTACTGGATTTTGTAGGTATAAAGAGAGATTAATTATAAAGATAAATTATAGAAGTCTCACGGAAAAAAGAGAGAAATAATGTAAGTCTTATGAGCCCTGGGCCACCCTATAAAGACTTCCTTACATGTTTCCTATTTAAATTGCTTCGTCTCTGTGAGACTTATATAAATTATCTTTATTAAGAATGATTTTACCGATGTTTTAATTTGTATAAAATGCGGGTTTTGTATGTGAAGGAAATATTTTTGCCAAGATAATATATAATATTTTTCGCCAATAGCAGTTTTCAGTGGAGTTAGTGTTTTGATCTGTGTATAAATATGTTTCAGTAATCTTTTTATTGTTTTTTGATAATGGTATTTCATCAATTTAAAAGCAATTATATCCATTGTTATAATGTAATTTGTTGTATTTTTTTTCGCGGTTGTAATTAGCTGTATTGTTACGTCAGTTTTGCATGGAATGGAAGCTGGCCATGTTTTTGCGTGGGGATGAGAATGATTTGATGATGCAGGAATCTTAGTATCGTGAGCGAGTTTGCGGTAGATACTAAAATCAAATGTATTGTTATTAGCTCTATTATATAGGTTTAAAAAATCTAAACTATTGTCATCGAACTTTTCGAGAATGAATATGAAATTTTTGTTAAGTGCATTTATATACGAGAGAAAATAATGTAATTGTCTATCCGATCCGTAAATGTATAAAATACGATAATCAATAAGAAGATGACTTTGTAGAAGCATAAACAGAAGTTGAGTCATGGAGAAGTGTAAAGCCATAAGGGACGGGCTTATCAGTTCTTCGAATGCATTGCTAGAATTTGGCTGTCTGCTCATATGAACATTTAACATCACTACAGATATCCATATGCCGCTCTGGCCGAGATGACGTTTGGTCCATCCTTGAGCAGATTCGTAACAGTTTTGCTGGATGCTACCGTGTTCGGTGGAGGAATTCCGAACCTCTTAGTTGGTAAGATTGTCACAACCATTGCTTACAGGGTCAATTCATTTTAAGTGGTCCAGAAAAAATAATTGGTTGCTTGACCATCTCAGAAAAAAAACATATTTTGGTACGGTAGTAATAACTGTGCATTGAATTCAATACATTCTGGCCTTTAAAAGTACTTTTTACTTACCTTATATGTTTTGTTCTCTTTGTAGCCGAAGTTATTGAACGCGAATGAACAAAATTCAATTTCCGTAGGGTAATTTTTCAAAGAAGCAATAGTTTCTTAGCCTCAATTTTTCCTATGAGATATATATTTTATATAAAATATCAATGGTGAGTAGAGTAGACTGGGTACGGTTGAAACAAAGGACGGTTGAAACAGAACAAATATCTCGCAAACTATATGCGGTGGGGTGAGGACTCCAAGGGGCAAATGAAGTGGACAACAGATCCGAATACGAATCTCAGTGTTGCATCGTTCACTGCGCATTGCAGTGCTTTATAGGAGGCCCTATTGTATTTTGATAACCAAAAGTAAGTTTTTTTTTTGAGATTTTTCAATTTACTATGGTTTCTATTCAAATGAGTGTATTGAGAGTGTTTTTATGTTTGAAATGAAGCTTGTAGAATACGACTTCGTGAATAGTTTTAATGTACTATTATTTTCACTATTATATAAACTGTTTTTTACCTGTTTAAAGGAGGGGTTGGGGGCGGTTGCAACATTTTTTGTAGGTACGGTTGAAACAATATTTTTATTTAATTTTCTTGTTTTCTGGATGCCGAGAGTACGCGCAAGAAAAACTTTGAGATGGCAGGTAGACTTGTCGAGGTGTAAAGATGCTTATGAGGAGGTAAAAACAATAAATTCATTGCGAAAAGCGGCGGATGCAGTAAACCACTGTTCGCTCACAAGATCAGATATTCAGAGAGCAGATCCGGAGAGAAGTGGATAAAATGCACCATTTGTAAACTGTGGGCTCACAAAGAGTGCACATTAGGTGATCTTAGCTATGTTTGCCACAATTATGACTCGGAATGATCCTAAAGCTAATTTTTTGTTTGATTTACGACTAGATAAAATCAAATAAATGTTTTCTTTAACTTTATTCGCAGATTATTTTGGTTCAGTTTGTTTTGCTTAAAAGAAATCTGTCGATTTTTATTGTCTTTATTAATTATGTAAATTGTATACGAATGTTAAGTAGTCCTATTGTCACAAACGATAATATACATTTTAAGTTGTGTGCCCTAAAAACGTTAAGACTGATTAAAAATATTGTTAAGTATTAAAACATTGAAGACTGATTACTATTGTCAAACGGTGCCATAATTATTCTTAAATTTAGAATAAATGATGAATAAAATATGCTACAATATTATATTTTGATTTATTTGCATTCAACTGTGTCTGTTTCAACCGCCCCTGGCATGGGGACGGTTGAAACAAGGTTGAAACAAATCAGATTTTTTTTTAAATGTTCTACAACTAAAAATAACACACCGGGTACTAAAATGATACTACCTTTTAATAGATAGAAACACGTTCTTGTATTTAGCATATCTTCATCATCGCTCAACTCAGTACAATGGACGATATATGCGAATTTGTTTCAAACGTATCCAGTCTATCCTAACTTACCCTTAAAAATTACAGGCTCTTAAAAATTGATGTTGATATTGATGTTGATGATGATTGAAAACTTGATTTTTGTCTGAGATGATCAAGCAACCAACTCTGCACCACTTGAAATAGATTGCCCTTATAATTTCATCACTTTACATATAAATTACAGTAATCGCTTCTACAAACGCCTGGAAAAGGTGAATTAATACTATATTTTGAACTAACAATAAACTTCAACTGAACAAATCGCTTGGAAAAGGAGTTTAATACTATGTTTTGAACTAACAATAAACTTTAACTGAACAAATCACATAGAAGACACACGCAAGAAATTAAGAACACTGCTAGGTAAATTCTTTAATTTAAAAGACTGTACTCCAAGCACACGCGATACTGTTGACAATATCGTGTGTGTCACACGTTACGAATGTACGATGATGGACAGATGGACGGACGGACGGACAGACGGACAATGAAATTATTGTGATGTGTAAAATCTTACCGATTCAAAAACACCTTGATTACAAACTGACACTGGAAGAATACTTGAAGGACATTTTTAAAATACAAGTAGAACACATGTACACACGACACGACAAATAACGAACAAAAAATTAGAAGAAAAATAAATTTACGGGGACCGGACCAAACTAACAAGTAGAGTAGGAGCCAGAGACCACCAGACTTACGTTGCGGTATCAAACCTTAAATAAATATTTTTTGTGGATGTACACTTTAGCAAGTAAGAAGGTTTAGATATTATGGCATTTGAGTTCGGGGGATTTTGGCAGATAACCGGTTATACAGTTACAAAAAAATGTGTAAGTAAAACGGTAGAATATAAAGTGTCAGGTCATATTATTAAATAGTGTATTACGTAAAAGACATGATTATTTATAGAACTTCAAGGCGGATGAAACGACCTGCGAAAAGCGACTGACAATCATTAATATGAGTATATAGTACTGTCCGTTAAACGTATTCATTTTTTTATACCTGTTATCTGCCAAAATTCCCCAAATTCAATTGTCATAATATCCGAACTTTATTACCAACTATAGTTTACAAGTAGAGAATATATTTCAGGTTCATAACGTAAGTCTGGCGGTCGCTGGCTCTTAGTCTAAAATTACCTGACAGACAAAATATGAAACGGAACAAAAAATATACATAAATTATTATATAAATATTATTATAGCTAGACTGCATTCAAAAGTATGTGCGTAAAAAATATAAGTGTTTAACTTTTTTTAAACTAAAATATATATATTTATTTGGAATATCATATTGAGGCTTGGAACACGGGCTTGCCAGGCAACTTTCCCCCGCTTTCTTCTTATCGGACAAAGCTAGGGAATAGTCTTTTGATTGTGGTCGACCTATATATAACAAACTGTTAAATATGATGATAACTTTAATTTGCTGCCTACTTGATTTTGTAGTGTATTTTTTATGGATTATTTAGTCATGTATTCATAAAATATAAATTATACTTTAGTGTATTCTCGCACACAAACTGCTTAATAATATGCGGTTTAGCAAAAATATATGTGTATATATCTATATTATTAATATTAAAAATTGAAAATAAAATATATCTTCTTAGCACCATTGCTTTTCCTTGGTTTGTATGTAAAACTCACACGATTTTTATTTTATTTCATATAAGTTTTACTGCCTTGCTTGACACGAGTTTGGATTCTAATATATTTATTTCACATTCCTTTATACATCTCTTTTTAAGTTCTTTAAAATTCTACGCAGACGTCAAGTAAATTATTTTATTTCTCAGTCAACTAACAAGTTTAGTAATACAATACACAAAATATATGAGACGAACCCGTAATGATTCTATGGGAAATGTCTAGACATCTGTCAAATTTCAAAACTGAATACTGGGAATTAATTAAAGCACTAAGTTTCAAGTTGGATCAATGGAAAAGTTTGTTTAAAGCATAGATTTTGACAAATCAAACGATTCGTGGCAAAAATATGTAGATTAGTACTATAAAATGCCTTTTCCTATACATTAAACACTGCACTGACATTATCTGTGTTATTTTCCTAGTTACTTGGGAATGCATATCGCGTAAGTATCAAGTGCGTCATTTTTTTTATAAATAAAGCACTAAACGGCATGAGTATTTTATAGTTTTTAGCATTAAAATGACTAACTCACGAGAGGAACCGGCGTGTAGTAGTCTTGAAAATATTGTTGAAAATATTAATGTAAAATATGAAAATAAAATAAAAATGTGAAAATATTTTTAGCTTATTGGTCTTGTGGTTAAGATTCTCGTCTCGTGATCCAAATGTCGCAGGTTCGAATCTCACTCCAAACCAGCAAGTTAGTCCTATTTTCATAGCACAAGCGTTTAGCTTAGTTTGAAAATAGTAAAAATTCCGTGTTCCATCTGTATTTTTTTACTTTAAAAAATGTAAAATAGTTTGTTCGCTTCTTACTTTGTATGTTAAAATGATTCATTCTGCTTTATTCATTTCCAATATTCAATTGACGAAGTTTTATTATAGCAGTATCACACATAAGTAGGTTAAATTATGTAAGTCTCATAAAGACGAAGCTATTTATATGGGAAACATGTATGGAAATCTTTAAAGGGTGGCCCAAGGCTTATATTACAACCTGCACGAACTAGGTTAAGTTATCACTTTACACAATGCAACGTTCACCAATTCCACTGTAAGAACATCCACACATTATCAAAAAATTTTAAGTTGTATATATATATGTTCTAAATCATCATCATATATCTGAATGGATTATGCTAGAGACATCTATGGTCCTTCCCTTGAAATAGTATACACCAATGCAGCTGGTAATGATACCAATTTTTAAGTAGAATATCAAACAATATTATTGTTAATGTGTATATGGTACTCTTCCGAATTATTTAACGTTTACACTAAAATACCTGAAAATTATTATTTTCAATTAGTTTTCAATTTTTTAATTATTGTTGAATAATTTTTACCTTCAATAAATAGTTTTTTTTCGAAATCTTTTATTCTCTCTTATCAACAATTGAAAAATATGGAACAAATAATATGGAATATTCGGCCGTACTCAGAAAATAACAAGATTGTTATTTGGTGATTGTTACCCCAACAATAAAAAATAGGGAAGCCTCAAGATATCCGTCAATATTATCTAATATTTCTTTAATTGTGACGAAAATATTGATTTTAAATTTATTATTTGAACTTTTTGGATGAAGAAGTTATTAGTTGTACGTGAAACAACTAATTTCAACCAAAATTTAAAAAATATATTAGTATTTGTGTTATGTATCTAATATTCATCAAAAACTTATATTTTAGACAAAACTCCAGATTTCGATGAGTGGTTTGCGTGTTGATATAAATATCGTTTCGACATCAAATAAACAGGTTTAAGAACACCCATCCAGATCAGATATCCGACATGCAACAAAATATTGATATACCTATTTTAATTTAAAATGGTTTATATGCCATTACTGCACAACTTTTGGATGTTGAAAAGTGAATGCAATTTCTGTTTCCTGTCTTGGGTTTTTAATGACAATTATTTATGAATCCTTTATACTCCACATTCCCCTCAATCAACATATCACACTAATTAGACCATGTAGATTCACGACTACTTTCCAGAGGTCTCATCTAAAATTGCAAAAGTCGTAAATGTAAATTTACACGGGCGTAAATAAATACGTCCCGTCTATTTTATCGTGTTGGGATAGTAATTACCGAATAAGGCGGACTGTCGTAAATCTACTTGTACATTTTTGAGTGTTGGGCTAACAATTTTTTGACAGTTAATTAAATATTTGTAAGTCTCATATCTCATAATGGAAATGATATCGCGACCTAAAATTTCGCAAAGAAAAAGATTTATCTTTTAAAAACTAATGGATCATGTTTTCGCAGCATCTCAAAATCTACAATTATTCGGGCTAAAAATGTCGGAGTACCGAATGAACTTCTCATTCTGCTGGTGGCTAATTATTATTGGGATTGTGCTGTGCCCTATCATGTGGTTGGGCTCTCCAAAAGATATGAAGTAAGTGTAGTGACTTCCAAGTAATGAACTGTATCAACTTGTTGTAGGTACTGCTGTAGATTCCTGTAGGATAACGTGTCACGTACTCTTATCGGCTGTCACCGCGGCCGGGTGACGAATCACCGCGCCCGTAAAAATTATCACCCTTTTATTTATATTGTGTAAAGTAAAGAAGAACTTCACAGAAGTCTCGTAAATTTAAATAAAAACATACTACATATAAGAAACTTAAGGAGTTTCATCACCGTTTTTCAGTTTATCAGTTTCATTATTTTATTCAGTTTTTCATCATTTATTCAGTTAATAATAATATAATACAACCAGGTTGTAAGTGCAAGACCTGGTCCGCTGTAAAAATTACAAGTTACATATTAGTTATAGTGAAACATAATATGCATGAAGAGATAAATGTAAAAATAATAAAAGAAAAACTAATAAGTAATTAAAATAATAATATAATATACCATAAAAATACGACAATGAATATACATATACATATACAGTGTCATTTAAAACATATTAATAACCTCGCAGGACTATATTCCTGCTTTAATTGTGAGTTGAAAATGTTCAAACAACCATGACCATGACATGATATGACCATGACAACAACCAATAGTTATGTAGATATGCGACAAGTTTGCATTTTTTTCAATATTTCTGACTTCTTTTTTGTAAAACATGGGACTATCATTATAGTAACTTATATCGAATATGAAAAATTAATTCTTTTAATACAGGTCAAATAAAATAATAAAAACCTTTCAATTTCATTTGGAAAACATTCCAATTGGAATTTCTGCAGGATTTTTATCATTTTATTTAATTTGTATTGAAACGAATGAATTTTTCGTAATCGATATAAGTTACTATATAATTCATTCAAAAACTCAAAAAATTAGCTGAGTTTAAACTGAGTTATAAATTGTAAGACAGCGTGGTACATGAATTTTTAATAGAATTACATTAATATTTCGCGTTTTTTCCCTTTTTAAGAATTTTGGAAATGATATCTCAAAAATCACTAGGCCGAATTCACCAGTGGCGTGCAGTGAGTATAAACTAAGGTTATGCTATGACCGACTATACACCTAGATATATTAAAAAAATATATACATGCAAATACCTATAAGGGTATATACATTTTTTAAAATTATTTAACTATATACAATGAACTATTTTAAGTAGCTTCAATCCACAAAAATAACTACACTATAAAAAAGGTATTGTAAACAATATTTCCTAAATAAATAAATATTTCATATAGGTATAGCTAATACGGAAAAAATTTCAATATATTTCAAAGACGATTTATATATAATTAAACGGGAATAATACTAATTTCAGATATGCATTTCTTTTCACAAATATAAATCAAACATTTTATAATATCATTATGATGTTATGATATGACAGATGACAGATGACACATGGTATTTGTATTTACATTCACCATAGAAAAGACATAGAATTTACACCGAAAGTTTTGGGTGGAAATTGTAAAAAATGACATTTCTGCAATAACGTGCGCGTATTTCTCACCTGGCGTACGCTAAATTTACTTGTCTATTACACAAAACTCGCAGCCTTAAAAATACTCGTTTTTTTTCTCGACTTGACTATGTCTAGGGATCAAATTGGTTGGCGAAATAAATGAAGAATTGACATGAAGTTTGGCACGGAAAAGTCAGAAATAAAACTTCTAGCCGTAGGACGAATTACGGCTAGAATTTTAAATC
Organism: Agrypnia vestita; assembly: GCA_016648135.1. Lineage (NCBI taxonomy): Eukaryota > Metazoa > Arthropoda > Insecta > Trichoptera > Phryganeidae > Agrypnia > Agrypnia vestita. The sequence continues at coordinate 152,845 of JADDOH010024777.1, read as the reverse complement.
GGAAAAAAACAGATACGTCACGTTAAACGGAAACGTCAGAAATAAAACTTCTAACCGTAGGACGAATTACGGCCAGAATTTTAAAACAACTTTTTCTTAAGATAAGGATTATTTAATTAATATTTGTTTCCAAGAATCTTTACTAATGTACACCTTTTTGCTTGTATGCGCTGCACGCCACTGGAATTCACATCTTACTAATAACAGATCTACGATGTAGCGAATAATTTTTTTATAGCATACACATTACATCATTTAACAAAAATAATCTATTTATCGTAGACGTTATAGCAAGAAAATAATTAACTTTTTTATTTCATCCAAACCTGGCGACGTGATTATCTCCACCAGCTGCGTGCGGAGAAGGACCTTTGCGGGAAAGCACATAGCTCCGCCATTTTTAAATTTTCAAATATATGTAAATGAAAAAAAGTAAATAATACCAAAAACAATACAAATAAAAATAATTTTAGAAGGGCAACAGTTACGTCAATTTTTTTTTAAATTTTAATTATTTTTTATGCCTCAAAGTGGTGTAACCCCTTAACTCTATCAGGAGGGTGCAAAACGACTAATTCAAGTTTAAAATAACCAAAAATTGAATAGTTGTTTAAAAATACATATTTCTAACTGTTTGAGGTCATGAAAGAAAATACGTAAAATTCGAGAAAAGATAAAAATTACAAAACTTCACTGCTTTTCTGTTTGATAAGTCTATGAATTACTAAGATCGGCAATTAGATAACTGTGCTTCAAAACAGATATATATTTAGGGTTATGTTAGTATTAGTCTAGAATTTGAAATTATTACAAAGACTTTTTTGAGACTTATCCAACATCAACTAGTGAGGGTTAGACAGTTATTTTCGGTGCAGATATCGATGATTGATAACTAAAATATAATTGTTGTCTAGTACCGATGGTTGCCCTTCGAATCGCAATAAATGAGTTGCCAATCATCGACGCAATCAGATACAAATCTCAAATAACGGTTAGTGTGTCACTGGTTAAAATACCATCAATGTCAACTATATTCTGCATAATGATTTGTAAGAGATCATATTTCTCATCGCGGAGACTACGTTCGAAATATGCAAACTTTTTATCATTGATTGACAAGTGGGCATATTCGACGTTTTCTCTGATTTCTGTTTTTGGTATGGTGATTTTCAGTCACGAAGGTGACGGCTTCTACCAATTTTAATGACTTTTTTAATATAAATTGAAGGTCTGCAATGTTGTCAGCTAGAAAAGCTGTGCCTTCGACTACAAGAATGTAGGATGGTGTTTCATCTCGCGTTTACCTACTTGTCTCTCTTATTATCGGTGACATTTCTAAAGACTATTTTTGAGTAAAGATTAAGCAACAGTGTTGAAAAAATGTGTCCTGTTAAAATTCAATGAAACTATCACTGCATTTTAAGAACCACATATGAAAACAATTTATGTTGTATTTTAATTATTATGTATCCTGCGTTACAGATTGCTAGCAGTAATGTCTGTATTCGTCGTGAGCAGTGTCATGGTAACAACATGCTTCTGCATAGTGAGTGACACAGATGGTATCTACAACGGTAGTACCATTCTACCCCAATTACAAGACATACTCATGGCTTACGGGATACTGGCATTCCAGGTAGTCAATTTTTACTCATTAAGTACTGTGATGAATTTAACCTGCCAACCTATTACAAGAAATAAGAAATAAAATAATAATTATATCGAATATCTCCAAAAGAACTATTTAAGATTAATTTATTACTTGTGTTGTGAGAGTCACGACTGCGCCACTGACGACAGGACGTCGATTCAAAAAAATAATAATATTATTCGTATTGGAGAAAAGTTTCACTACACCCATGGTAGATAGACGCGTAAATAGGTGTTGGCTCGTGATAGGCCTGATTTGAAAACATGATAGAAATTAACTAATGAGATCTTTGGTGGAGGGGGAAGCTTCGAGAAGGAATTTCCGATGAAAAAAGTTTATAAGTAGGTGTTGAAGCGTTAACGAGGGAGTTTTTTGGAGGGTTTTCAACCGATAGGCCACGCTGGTTTCGTTTATTTCGCGCGTTTTTACGGTATCTGAGATATAATTTCCAAATCAATTTGTTTCGGTATTTGACAATCAGTTACGAAAGCATCCAAATTCATCGCTGTTATAGTGTCAAAATGTCAGTATTAAAATATAGGAGTATTACAAATGCCTGCGTTTTGCCGCATTTTCGAAAGATAAACAAAATTTTAGCTGTTATGACGCCGTCATATAGAGCGTCATATAGACCGTCATACAAGCGTCAATATAGAGCGAAATAATTAACGTCTGGTTTATAGTCGAAATTTAGGGATGCATTACTTAGTCTTGTGCTTCGATTGTTTTAAAATCATTTTTGAATTTAAATCGGTATCTCATTATTGGAATAAACGCAGTTTGGATTCTTTTAAATGTATTTATAACCACCGGGAGAATGAAGAGATGTGCCAAATGGGAAATTGGAGGAACAAGATTCACACTTATGCAGAGTCTGGAGGAAGGGCCTTCTGAGCTACGGATTCAAGCCACTACAAGATTTCAGGATGAGTACCTTTTAGTCTATATAATAGTATTGTTAAACTGTTTCTAAATGTTCTAAAATTCTTCTAAAGCAAGTTTATCTACAGTTAATATCGAAGTAGGCAGTATTTTTTTAGGAAAGATACATATTTAATTTCATTAAGTTTAATTCAAATCAATTGAAAGGGGATTTAAAATATAGTCGGATTTGGTTGTTTTGAGATTGCGTCGTTCAACCCCTGGGAGATAGAATAATCCATATATATTGATTTCGAGTACCAAAATTATGACGATATTTTAGATTCATTATAAATAATGCAGTTAGGATTGAAATAACATGACTCGTCTTGCGATGGCATCGTTCAGTTTTGGTGGAAGCAAGCATGGAGTATAAAGACCATGATATACGTCCGACAATGGGTTTATAAGTAAGGCTTTATTCCTAAAAGGGACCACTGCCCGAAATAACTCATTAGGTATGACGTTTGGTCCGAAGTCTGTGTTGTTGACCCCCGGAATTAGTTCGGCGTGATTTCTGATGGATCAGTTATACTAGAACAAACAAGAGTTATCGTAGGGATGCCTTCAGCATCAGGAGTGCGTGAAGGCAGATAGAATAATCCATATATATTGATTTCGAGTAACAAAATTATGACGATATTTTAGATTCATTATAAATAATGCAGTTAGGATTGAAATAACATGACTCGTCTTGCGATGGCATCGTTCAGTTTTGGTGGTAGCAAGCATGGAGTATAAAGACCATGATATACGTCCGACAATGGGTTTATAAGTAAGGCTTTATTCCTAAAAGGGACCACTGCCCGAAATAACTCATTAGGTATGACGTTTGGTCCGAAGTCTGTGTTGTTGACCCCCGGAATTAGTTCTGCGTGATTTCTGATGGATCATGGAGTGGAAAAAGACAAGAACCAATTCATTTTAATCCCATTAGACGTAATTCAAATCATTTGAACGCAAGAGAGGGGGCGAATGAAGTGGGTTGATTGTTTCGGGTTTGCCCCGCTTCTTGCCAAGGAGACGTTCAATCATGAGGACAAAAATCCATAATTACGTGCATATTCTCTATATATAAAGAACTAGTTCTAACTAGGGAATTTCAAGAAGTACAGATGGGTCATTCCTCAATGGGTCGAAATTACGCCTGTACTTGATTGAAGGAAGAAACTTCTAGGTGAGAGCGCTGTGATTGCGAAATAATTCATTCTGACTTATATGAACGGGAGGGAGAGAAAGTGAATCGGGTTATTAATTATGCGCAACCGATTCAGGATACACCCCTGAATATTGCGATTTCGTTCGGACGTTAAATTTTGCTTCAACGATATTTGAAATAAAGTATTCCCGTTATCTACACGAATTATTTTGCTCAGATAACTCGTTTAATTATTGTATAAATATAGTCACATGGTCATAGGAAGTTGGTGAGGTAGATTTATTCACTACGCTTTGGATATCTATGAATGTATTGACACATGGTTAATATATTCTGTTCACGTGGAATGTTCCATTGGTTAAACATACTTGTCTTCATTCTACGAGGAGGAATTCACATTTTCAATTACCAAGAAATTATCTTTATACTCCACAGAGGATAAATTGCAATAATCAGCTTTAAACTAATAACCAACATTCTTTTAGACGCAAGGACCCCTAAAAAGAATTAGGTGCCACTATTAATATCTTCCAACTTAATCTTTAGACGCAAGTGATCCCTAAAGTTTTGGTATACCTTGGATTTACATTTTCTTCGGAATGCTGACGATTTGTCGAGGCAATGGAAAATACTACGTGACTATATCAAAATTTAGCTTCGGATTGTTTATCAAAGTAAAGGAAACGCCAGAGAAAATGTATAGAAGGAAGTTTTTCATGGCCATAAAGGGGGCGGGCCGATGGGGCCCCTTTAGCGTGGAAACCGAGGATATGTCATTACCCACGGACATCAATCCTCCTTTCCATAGATTCATTTTTAAACTTGTTAAATAAATTCCTAACGAGGAAAGTGAAGTACTGTTAGCGACAGACACCGCATACTCGGAAGTAGACCTATTTTCAAATTATTAGACTCTCGGTTTGCAGATAAATACAGTTTCTACCAAGATAATCAATCCAGAGGCGAATCACTGAAACAATCTGATTATGTGTTTTTCTCCAAACTATAAATTGTATATAGAAGCAGCCAACAAAAGTAAGCAAATTTAAAAACAAAATGATATGTAAATGTGCTTTTTCTTTCAGATATTATTACGTTTCTGTTATGGTTAGTTATTCCAGTAAATGGAAACTCTAAACAATAAATTTTATACGTATTGTAGTCAAGTCCGAGTTAAAATTATAAGTATATTATTATCTTTGTATGTGTAAATATAGAATTTCCAACACGTTTTCTGAAATATTTGGGTTGCCACGTGCGTCACAATAGAGGGGGAGTTATAGACTAAAGACGATATCACGAGCCAATAACTTCGACGTTTCTATGGTAATTGAGTGAGAGTATAGTGATTTATTTATTTATAAATTAGGAAAAAAACGACATCATGAGCCATTTAATAAATAATCTAGTATAGAGACATATCCTGGTAAACTAGGATAAAAGCCATTAGGTAGTATTTGCATTTAGAATGAAACTTGCGATAACTTAATAGGATTTTGATATTAATTAAACATCGATAAGAAACATTACGACCGCATCGCGTTCTTACAAAATAATCCTTTCAGTTCATTCAAAACGGATAATTCTAACCTTTTATCTACGTAGAGATACTTATAGGTTATTATCTATTTTATAATGTGTATTTCTGAACAGTACAATCGAGATCAGTAAGAGTATTTTAGTTTGCGTATCTGAATTAGAACTTATATTAGATGGTTTATTAATTTTGGTTAGATTCGAAAAAAATTTAATTGGTAGCTTCGGTTCGGTCAGCCAAGGCTCAACAACATTATACACGGTTAGGTCAGGTTTATCACAGTACTACATTTACTTCTTCTTTTATTCATCCGCACCATGAATTTTTTTTTCGTAACTCTATCCATCCAAACATATGGAAATAAAAAATTGTGTTTTATATTTTTTTAGTTCTACATCTCTAATTTTTTGAGACGCGTTTCGCCTTATGAGGGCATTATCAATCTAAATATTTTACATTTGACAACTTGTATTTATATTATTTATTGATTTGGCATTTACGTTGTGTAATGACATGATTGATTTATATATAAATATAACACTTATATAAGACCACTTTTGAGTAAGTATACATTACTAATTTCAAAAACTACGCATATTCTCATCATGTAGATGAGAACATCTGTAGTTCTCGACACTAGTAGTGTATGCTTAAACTCAAAAGTGTATTATGCAAGTGTTTTGTTTATATATATATAAATCAATTTGTATATAAATAAAACACTGAATAAATGTATGAAATATTGAATATATGTTTATAATTTTAAGAATGAATGAAAGTTTTTGTATTTCTGCACTATTCTAAGAAACGATTATGTTCAAACACTAATGAAAAGTAATTCATATAAGGAAGAGGACAGCTATGCAATTTGATATGAATAAACAGCATTATTCTTAGTAACAATGCTTCACATCTTCGAAAATACCAGTCTTACAAAACCATTAAAAATGTCTCTACAATGAACTCTATATAAGACATAATAGGTTTTTGTAGAGTCCATTTTTAGAACCCATTTTCTCAATTCTATTTTGGGTGGGACGCTTTCAGCAGAACTACGTCCAATTTTCTACCGTTTTTTTCGTTTGTTTTTTACATTTGTCGTTAAATTCATAATTTTTCATAACATAATTCTTAAACAGCATTAGGAAATTAAAATACGCATCGAAAATCACACGCATGTACGCCACATTGCGCTATAACACTTCGAGAAAGGGTGGAAAGCTGGAAAGAAAGAAAGCACTTCGAGAAAGGAAAACAAAGAGTTAAATCATTTCTTGAGCGATCTTAACAATCTTTCCGGCAAAGGAAGAATAACAAAGGGGCGTGCCGAGAGTGGTTTGTTCGCTTCGAAGCTGGCGACGCGATGAGAAATCAGAAAACGGTCGACCTTCGCATTTTGATGACCAGACTCTTCTGTGGAAGGGGACGGGGAAGGACACCATCGATCAGTCCACGATTGTTTGACATCTCAGAAAGCTCGGCAAGGTGGCGGAAATTGACCGGACGTGTCCCTCTCAGACAACAACAAGGCGACACAATATAATAATTTAATACAATTATTGAAAACGGCGAAACTGGCTACCAATAATTATCATTTAAGTATCATTTACAAAAGCAGGCGCGTGCAGTGACAACATCGAAGCGTGACTTTTACGTAAACATATATTTAGGAAAAAATATCGAAATTAAATATTTATGTGACAGAATATTATAACATACAATAAAACTCTTTTAATTTGAGCCCTGATTATTCGAAATTCGACATAATTCAATATTTTTCAAACGCATAAGTCCCGAAATGTTAATTTCGTATTAGATTAACACCTAAATTAAATCTAAAGAATTTTTAGCCCCTTTGCGCCATAAATCAATACATTTTATTTCGCATAATTCGAATATTTTTTTTAATCTGACGAAATTGAAAAAAATATATATCGTAAATGAGAACAAAAAATATGTCAATATCGGGTACTTAAGTAATAAAAATGTCGCGGTCTTTGTATTAGCATAATAAATATTGCGTCTTCTCAATGATTTATTAAAATATGCAAAAATACAGACGTTTGTCAGAAAAATAATGATTTCTTTCATGAATTTCACGGGGTTCCGCATAATTCTAATTGTTTTTTTAGAATCCCTTGATCTAAAATCTGGGTAATACGGTATTTATTGTGATAGAAATATTACGAGATGTACATTTTATTTCGATTTTTATCAAAATGTATATGCACGCCCCTGTATAAAAGTATTTGTGAAAGTTATATTTACGTATACGTGAAAGTCTCAAATGTGTCGTTAACTAAAATGCAATTAGCATAGCGAAATTGATAATTGCAGTTCATCGGGTTGGAAAGATTTCGAGTTCATATAACGGTGGTAGACAAATATTATTTATATCCTAATTCATTCATTCAATTTGTTTAAAAAAAGATTTTTGTATTTTTCAAAAATATTTTTGGGCAGCACTTTAAGATAATAAAAACATTTGTCACTGCTAGAAATAACCAGTCATTTCAGAGGGGTGAATTCTAGTAGCAAAGAATGCCGGTGAACTGGAGGGTGTTGTTATTCTTGGTCGGGACCAGTGGTTGATTGCTATTATACAAATGCATATATGATTTCAGTTTGATATACATCCCATGTTGCTGACAATCCAAGTTGACATGAAAGACAGTTCGAAGATCGCTTTTGCCGTTGTAGGAGGATTTTTGGGTAATTGGTTTTTTAAATTAGTTTAAAAAAAATTAGAATAATAATTTTCAGGCGTATTCTAGATTACATATTAAATAATTTGGAAGGATATATTATACACATTACAAACTATATTGTATAATACTTCACCTCTTAAATATAGAGATATCGTTACCAGCGGCAAAATCTATACAGGGTTACTTGGAAAACATTAATAACCTCTCGGGACTATACTTCTGCTTTAATTATGAGTAGAAAATGTTCAAGCAACCCTGACCTAATATCAATAGTTATGGAGAGAGATTATGCGACATCTAAGTCTATATTTTTTTTCAATATTTCTGACTTATTTTTTGTAAGACGTTGGACTATTGTTACGATAACTTATATAGAACACGAAAAATTAATTCCCTTTAATACAAATCTAATAAAATAATAAAAACCTTCCAATTCCAATTGGAAAACATTCCATTCCAGATGTTTTATCATTTTATTTAACTTATATTGAAATAAATTAATGTTTCATAATCGATATAAGTTACTGTAGTGAGAGTACAACGTTTTGTAAAAAATACGTCAGAAATATTGAAAAAAATATATAAACTTTGATATTGCATAGCTCCAAAACTATTTGTCATGGCTGCTTGAACATTTTCGACTGCATAATTAAGACAGTCATATAATCCTGCGAGATTATTAATGTTTTCCAAATAACCCTATATATATTATATCATGGGAATTTCAAATTTTCGACCATAAATAACTGAAATTGATGGACGTGGCATTGTGTAAACTGATCACTTGAGCCAGATAATAATAAGTCAAAAGCCCTGTGGCAAGTCTATAAAGACTTCTTTAGATGTTTCCCATATAAATGGCTTCGTCTGTGCTCTGTGAGACTTGTATAGTCTTCATTTTTTTTATATATAGATATTTAATACATACTTGTGAAATTTCAACTTGAACCCAGTACCTATATAGTTACAGGTACCATGTTCTCCATAACGACCTGCCTAGCCGCCTCCCGATATGGGAGTAATGTTGAACATAATATTCTACAGGGTACGTATAAAACTATTATTTTCAGTATATTTATATATTCAATACTGTAAAAAATCATCGATACAATCAGATATAATTCTCAAATAAAAATTATTGTGGGTTATATTTTGTTACATTCAGTTATCAAAAATACTTTCTGAAACTGGTCGCTAGAATCAGGTAGGTATGGGTATTTATTTTCTTTATACATATTTTGTAGAATTTTGTCATTTAGGGCCGATTTTATCAACTTGGATTATAGTTAGGGACCAATACGGGTTTTTACGACGTTTTAAAATACTTTCCGACACTGCGATCTCAAAACATTGAATAAAAATGATTGGTCTATTTCCTTTTCATTTTTGTGTTTTAAATATGGACTAGCGAAGATAACTATTTGAAATTATTTTATCTTTTTGGTTACTAGATTAAAATTGTTACTATTTACATTCCGTTGCTTAAACCTCAGCCTAGTTAAGAACACAGTAAACATCAATGTGCTATACTGGGTGTCTCGTAGCTAGTAGCAAAAAAATCTGGGCAGTCTTCTTATTCGTTCTATTTTGAATAGAAAATACTCTTCACTTTGGTTGAATTTTAACCCTAAAGCTGATAAACTGCAACAAAGTTTGCATTTTTTAAACACTTTCGTCCTATCTTCTGTAAAATGTTGAAGTATCGTGAAGGTAATTTATATTTACTTATATAGGTAAAGTAAATTTTTTTTAAAATATCTAATAATTTACCTAACTTCATTAGACCGTTTTATACTAATAATTATTTTGATAAATTCTTAATAAACTCTAAAGCTAAAGTTAATCCTTTAAATCATTTCGGTATATTTATAAACTTAATTGTAATAACTGTTCAGAATTTAAATACGTAAAATTTTAATTAAATTTAATAGAGCTATAATAAATTATTTATAAAAAATTTAATAAAATAAGTAAAAATACATAAAAAAACGGCAAGTAGTTTTAATAATCTTATAAAACAACATCTAAGATGCTTTAGTGATAGTTTCAGAATTGGTAAACCAACTTTTAAAGATAGAGATTAAAAAAAAGAAACAGCATTAAAATTTTACATTGAAATAATAGAGACCTTAAGCTAGATAATTAAGAAATGTTAGAAATCATTAGAAATAACCAATTAAATTTAATGAGCAACCCATTATTTGATATATACCCCATTTCAATGACTTCTTGTCGAACTCACCACAAAAACTCACCATACACCCCGACCTAACATGTAAATTTTATACTAAATTCATTTACGAAATTATTGTGCGTTCGAAGTTTAGTATGAGTTATTGTACAGTCGTGCGATAAAAGCCCAGAAGATCGAGCCAGAAGACTCTGAGTGGCCGTGAAAACCTAAGAACATTCTTGATTTTTTGTGCTTTGCAGGATTGCCAGCAAGCTTACCTCTGTACTTCGTTGTGCTCTTTGTCACCGTCCAACTCTGTCTGTCCAGCGCAGTTGGCAACTCTGCGCTGTTTCAACACGTGGAGGACACGCTGGGGATATCCAGAGGTTATTGAAAACATCGTACTTGTAGTATGCAGAGCAGACCTGAGCTAAGAGGGTGGAGCTTAAACCTCGTATATGTATATGCAGATGTATTTGTATATCAGATAACTTTATGCTATATTTCTTTTGCTCTTCTTTTTCTTCTTATCTCTTCCCCTTTTTACTAAGTAGGTCTGTCCTTTCCTCTCAATTCCTGATTCCCCCTTTGCCTTTAATTCTTTGACTTTCATGGTTTGTTCTTAACTTAAACCGTTCACTTTTTTTATTTTTTTGTATAACTGAAGTTATCGTTGCTATATGTTAATACATAACTTGTAAGATGGTCTCCATAATGTTTAATTTTTTTTTTTGTACTGTTAGTTTTCCATAAATAAAAATTATATCTTAAACAAATATTAGGTTGATGCATGATTGGACGTAGTTCTGCGGAGAGCGTCCAACCCAAAAAACGTGGAACTGAAAAAAAGACTTAATACGTCGATATTTAATTCATTTTTGCATATTTTTCATAGGGCTCTTGTATAGATGTTTTTTTAATTTAATAATGAGAAAAAACTTTTATATGATGCGTTTTACATTTCTATTTAGATATAGATTTCTTTAAAATGTCTAAATACAAAAAATTAGTAAAGTAATTAAGATTAAAATATTGATTTTATTATTTGTATGTATCTACTTATATTTTTGATTAATTACGCCTACATTAAAAATGTCCTTAGGTTTTCACGGCCGTTCAGAATCTTCTGTGTATAGTTTTCTGGGATATTCTGCCGTGTGTGTGTGACCTCTCTGGCCAGAGAGGTCACACACACACGGCAGAATATCCCAGAAAACTATACACTGAAGATACGCCTACATTTTTCGAAAAAACCTTTCCATCATCAATAAAACACCCTGACGATGAAAAGTTTTTTCCGAAACATGTAGGTGTAATTAATAAATTTAAATTAAGTAGATACGTACAAATAATACGATCAATATTTAAAAATGTCAATCTACAAGATTGCTGAATCAATTTTTAAAAAATTACTTTTTTCGACGTGGGTTCTATGTTCTATGATTTGATAAATGAGCATGAAGTAAAAAATATTATCTGAGGCGTAGAAAACAAAATTAACAAAATTTAACAAAACTTTCAACAAAATTATTATCGTAAGTATAGAATTAAAAAGTGGCATAATGCGTCCATACCACATGGTTACCACACAGAAGGGTTAAAAACATTTAACCCTTCTTTTTTGTCAAGGATTAACAGACAGCAGAAAAAGTTTTAGTTTAAGAGTTAAGTTACGGTGGTGGCTGTGATGTGGTTAGAAAAGAATTGCATTTATAAAAAATCCATAGCACTTGTAGCTTGGACTTTTTCAGCACATAAAAATACCGTATTGAGCTGTCCAAACCCGTATATAACTCATTTTTAGCATTTTGTGGTTGGACGCTTTCTGCAAAACTACGTCCAACTATCCATCGTTTTTTCGCGACGTTTTTTAATATATATCTTTATCTTTTATATATAATATATATATATCAGCTAGTAGCTTGTTGGTCTTGTGGTTAGGACACTGGCCTCGTGATCCAAAGGTTGCGGGTTCGATCCTCACTCCAGACTAGCAAGTTAGTCCTATTTTCATAGTACAAGCGCTTAGCTTAGTTTGAAAATAGTAAGAATATTGATGTGACACGTATTCCGTGTTCACATCTCTATTTTTTTTAAAAAAATTAAAAAAAAAAAAAATTAAAAAAAATTAAAATATTATAATCTCACAGAGACAAATCTATTTATATGGTAAATGATTTTGGAAATCTTTATAAGATGGACCAGGGCTTATGAACTGCGTAAGCCGGCTTAAGTAGTCACTTTACACAATGCAACGTTCCACCGTAAGAACATCCACACATTATCAAATTTTTGAAAGTTGTATACATAGATTTCACAGCTGGTAATGATAAATCTATATTTTATATATAAGAGTATTAAGCAATATTCTTTTAATGTATTATATATGATATTCTTCCGAATTATTTAACATAAATATACACTAGAATGGCCTGAAAATGATTTTTTACAGACGTTTTCCATACACGTTTGCCATATAAATAGCTTCGTCTCTGTGAAACTTACTTTTCTATTTTATTTATTCATTATATAATATAACATGAGTTAACAGAATCTTCTGTTATCCTTTTGTGGACAAAATTTTGTTCCAGTAATAGAACATACATGTTTTTATTTTATTTAATATGTGGTGTAGGTATATTACATTATCTTATATAATAACTTATTACATTATAAAAATATTGTTGTATTTCATTATTAAGGTTAGAAAATTAAAATGCGCATCGAGAACCATACACATTGAAACGGAGTGGTTTCGTTTCAAGTTATGTGTGCAAGTGACAGAGGCGTGGAAATAAAATAATGTAGAAAGCTTCTTTTCCACAACAATTTATTAACAGTCAAAAATACGAGGAAAAGATAGAAATACAACCAGTAGAAATATCAAAGTACATACAGAAATATAAACAGTCGAAATATATAAGGGCACACAGAATATAAAATAAAATTATCACGAGCACTTAGCTCTGGCGTAGTCACAAAACTATACGGTGGAATTATTGAACTCACTTCATAGATTCGGCGAAGGCTCTTGCTGACAAAAGCTTCTCGGAGATAAGTAACGTAAACTCGCCTTGGTACGGCCCGGCAGGAGAATATTCAACGCGGCGACGATATCGTTCCCTAGGTTCGCCAGGAATCCCTCTCGGACACCTCCTAGTAAGGCGAGGACTGTTGGAGCCTTCCGAACAGTATATCCTGGCTGAAAGTATAAGCGCACGGCTTTTAAACCTTTTCGGCGGCGGTGGGAATGCATTAGCGAACAACCATTTATTTGCTGTTGCTAGACGGAGTCCCTGGCAATAAATTCGCCGAAAATATGCCGCTTTAGGAAGCTTGATAATGTCGCAGCCGTGCCGCCGGGTTTAATGGCTTCCAAGAAATAGCCACAGGTACGGGATTTTCGTTTACTCCCAGGTGCACATATCAATATATACGCCATATTATGCGGTAACACTTCGAGAAAGGGTAAATGATCTTTTCGACGAAACGATTAATGAAAGGGCATGCCAAATGTAGTATTCGCCTCAAAGCTGGTAATACCAGCTTAGACGATAAGTCGGGAAAAGATTAGCAAAGGGAAAAACTACATTTCAAAATGAAGACTACAACGCACACACGTTCACCAATTTGAAGACTACAAAGTGTGTGCTACATTTGTAGTAGGTACCGAAACAGTACAAAAGAGTATTTGTAGTACTACAAAATTGTACCTACTACAATGACCTAGAAGTAGGTACATCTTGAAAAGTGTACTACTACAAAATTTTCAAATCCATGATGGGGGGGTTTGTTTCAGTTTCCGAAGATTTCATCGTTCGGACCCAAAATTTTCTAAACCATGGGGGGTGAAGTTGTTTCAGTTTCCAGTGATTTCAACATTCTGTCCAAATTTTTTCTAATCCAGGGGGGGGAGGTTGTTTCGGTTTCCAAACTTTTCTTCATTCGACCACCAAAAAAAAATTTCGATCATTTCAAGACCTCCGTCAACTATTTATTTTTATCTACATCAAATTCACAAAAATGTCGGCTAAAAATTTCACATAACTTCAATTTAAAATTTGAAGTGTGCGATTTAAAATGTGTAGTTTATAGTGAGCTGTTTGCAATGTGTGTAATGTGTGCAGTTTATAATGTGGGGTTCACTTACAAACGCGTGATGTAATCAGACCTCGTGGTCTGTTTTAATGTTAAAATTAAAATAAAACATAAATATTTTCCACTTGTTTAAAAAATGAAATGATTACAATAATTGTTGATTTCATTCATTACAGAATTCGGTGCCAAGAGATGTTTACTTCGCGCTCTGGTTGTGGCTTTTGCCGTATTCCTGGGTGAGACGGTTCCTCGCTTCGACCTCGTGATGGGCCTCGTGGGCAGCACTTTAACCGGCCCCCTCATGTTCATCCTACCCCCTCTGCTGTACGGAAAGATTATTCTGCTGAGGAAAAACTTTCTCAAAAATGCCGCATCCACAATCGCGACACACACGACGTACTCGGCGACTCTTCCAACATCTTCGCGAGAACATCCTGGCGACGGTCGACCTATCGATAATACTTCCCAGGACCAAAATTGCGCCGGATCTAAAGAACGTATCGACGTCGAAAGTGATTGCCAAATTATTGACAGTAAATCGACGAAAGATAGTGTGATGAAACCTGACTTAAAAATGACTTATCGTCAAATGTTTGACATTATAGCAGCTATTTTGGTTATGTGCTTTGGTATTTTAGCCACTACCGTTTCGGCGTTCTACAGTTGGTCCGACGCAATAGCTTACGCTCAATTTACGCCTCCATGCCTGGTCAACTTGACAGCTGCAACAAGCTCTCTGCAATTTTAATTTGTTTTAAAAACCGAATTGGCGCACACAATTCAGCAAATATGTTAGTAGGGTGGGTCACCGTCGTATGAATAAAAATCTGATTTCTATCTGGCGTAGAAAGAAAAGAGCGCCAAATTATGTTTTCACCCTATATATAAACGGTCATATTCTGAAAATAGCAATGTTAGAATCTTAAGATTGTTATCCCAACGCTTAATAGATGAAAATAAATATAAAAATAAAGGAGAAGTAGGTATACATCGGTGTTTGTTTATTTCAGTTTCTACTTAAGAGAGCGATGCAGAAAGAAGTACAGTTGCCGGCAAACTTTTTGAAATTTTTTGGCGTCTTGTTGGTGGAATGTACATACGGAAATTTCCCCCCACTACGCCTTAAAATTTCAAGTTGTTTGCCGGCTACTGTACATGACGGTTATCCGTCAAACGTGAAAATATAAATACGAGTCCAAAGTAACAATGACAATTTTGCCATAATTTTACACCGGATTTTTCACACCACAACACGACACTCTTACACTGGCAGTAACGAAGGGAAAAACTACATTTCAATATGAAGACTACAACACACACACGTTCACCAGTTTGAAGACTACAAAGTGCACACTACAATTGTAGTAAAAATACACGAAGTGAAGTGTAATGAAATGAAGTAATTGTACTACAAAATTGTAGTACAGTTGCCGGCAAACTTCTTGAAATTCTTTGGCGTAGTGGGGGAATGCGCAGAAGACAAAATTTTGGTCTCGTTGGTGGAATGGTACATGCGCAAACTTTCCCCAACTACGCCATAAATTTTCAAGATGTTTGCCGGCTACTGTACTAGTGAACATATTGTGTTTGACAGAAAAATGGAAGCAACATATTGTGTTTGACAGAAGAATGGAAGCTCCTAACCATAATTCTTAAATTTTTGCCACGATAATGTAATAACAATCTCACACCAGTAATCAAAAAGAACTGTTCATGTATGAAGAAAGTAATGACTAGTGGTTGGAACCGTAATTGGACCTGTCCTCGAAAAAACAATCGAATAATCGATTTCAATCCGGAAGCAGATAAAATTATCAGAATGTAAAAATAATCCACAACACCTTATTTTAAGACCATTTAGTATCTTATATTGCTGTGCTCCTCGAAAATTTTGAATTATTTTGGTCCACCGTAATGTGCAGCCCGTATTCCATACTACTCTATTATACACTCATCATGACTGTTGGTGCGTTTACATGAAAACCAATACTAGGTGACACTGCCATGTATATTTTTAGTTTAATGATTAAGGAGACACTTGCCTAGTGACAAAATGGTCGCGGGTAGGTACAAGCCTCATTCCAAGCCATCGAGTTGATCTTATTTTTCGTGGCGTAGACATTTAGATTAGTTCGAAAATAGTAAGAATACCTATTGATGTGACTCGAATTCCGTATCTATTCTTTTTAACATACCTACCTATATTTTTTTTAAATAAAGTGGAACATTTAATAAATTTACGTGGACATTATTTTTTTTTTGCATTTCTCATTTAAATTTGAGGGTTGAATAATTAGGATATTTACCTTTGACGATAAATGATTAAGGTTTAAAATGTTATAACAGCCATAAGGGTGGGTTGTTTGATCAGTAGTAATAGTAAAAATTAAGAAAAAAACTTAGATTTGTACGTTTTCTGCCAATGAAACAAACCCTCTTCACAAAATGACTATCGATCAAACAACCGCCCCTGAATACTCTCATTTTTATAGAATAAGGCCCAAATGCAGAGTCATTACTTAGATGACTTAAAGATTAAGGTAACCTTAATAGTGTTATTTTGTATTGAAAATTATGTTAATTTTCATTACAAAATACCACTTTTAAGGCGTACCTCAACATTTAAATAATCTAAGTATTGATTTTAAATTCGGGCCTAAGTCATAATCTAAAATACTAATAATATTGACGTGGTGTTTTAAAAATATTAGGTTTGTTAAGAAATCATATGTGTACATTCACCTGAAAAAACTACTATCGATAAATAAATTAATGTCTAATTGAATATTTTCGGATATAATAAACTGGAAAAAAGAGCTCTTCAAAAAATTATTAACTGTCTTGTGTGACTACCAAATCCACATCAAACATACATAAATATATTGTAATCATTTTATTTTATACAACACCACTGACATTTATAATAAAAACAATAAACTTTGGAAGAAGAGTCCTTCCTTTTATTTACGTTTTCATTTGTTGTTTCCGGTATTTTTGTTTTTTTTTTTTCAAATTCCTATATGCCTAGTTCTATTGATTTCAGTACATATTTTGTTATTCTTTATTAGACCGAATGTGACTTCCTGATTCATTCTTTGTGTCAATATAATTTATTTTCAAAATGTCATTAAATTTTCTTTCTATAAAAATTCTCGTAAATGGTATCAAAGATTCCATGGATGAGCACCTAAATTAAAAGTGTAATAATTTACCCCGGTTTTCTTTTACACACAGAGTAACTGAGGGTAACACAATCCTCTTATTAATATTAGGGTTGAGACATCTATGGGTTGAGATCAATTAAGAGGGAGCGATTCGATACACTCAGAAATCGTATATTTCCATGTAGAGTTTATAATTTCTCCGTAATTCCTTGATATAAATTAGAATGAATAAAGAAAGAATCATATTTAAATCAAAATTTTGGTTGCAGTATCAATCAGTTGTCACGTTTTAACAATCAGTTACATTTAAAAATATATAAATGAAGTGGCATGGCAAGAAGTTGTTAATTAACATTTTTGTCAAAAATGAGTTAATAAGCCGTCTAAACTAAATATTGTACGCTCTTTCTATTGGAAATAAGTTCAGAACTTAAAAATAACTAGAACATGTTCAAATCATAGGAATGAACTATGAATATAAACTACACTTTTTCATAAAAATCAAATCAGTTGCAGTAGCCGGCAAACAACTCAATATTTTTCGGCGTAGTGGGGGGAAGTTTGCGCATGTACCATTCCACCAACGAGACCCAAAATTTGTCTTCTGCGCATTCCCCCACTACGCCAAAATATTTCAAGAAGTTTGCCGGCAACTGTACTAATGAGAAGAACATGGTATCTTCAATAAAATTAACATGTTCATGCCATTATTCTGAAATTAACGCGCCTTTTAATTTGATTGGAATATTCATGGTTAATATAAATTTTACTCTGGTAGTACTGTCATATATTTGTTTTTATTATTATAATATGTACATATATATTATTTTTCTATAATTTTAAATGATACATACCATGTTTTATACTATTAATTAACATGCCAGGTATTTTGTAATTTTGGATAATGGATCGTAAAAACGGAAAGCATTTGAAGGCTTGTTTGATGTTCGTGTTTTACCGATTTAAAAAAGGTGTTCTTCTATTAAAAATGAGTTCCAGAGGCGAAAAAGTGGTTGTTAACTACATTTTTTAAGGGAAAATTAATATATTTTTATTTTTTGTGCATAAATACGGTTTTTTACATTGTAAATACTTTTTTGATATTATAATGACATAAATCAATAAAAATTAATCTTGAATTAGCAATAAAACAATCAAAGCAAATGTCTAATTATCTCAAAATGACTTGAATGTTAGTTAACAACTTCTTGCCATGGGGTCTTCAAATATTACTAACAATATTATTCACTCTATCAATGAACAAAATTATTCTTCCGGTTAGTTTCTGCATTCTGATTATCTTAAACCAAATTAAAAATATATAACATATATAATATTAGCTGAATCAGCATTCCAAAAAATATCCTAATGTATTAAATTACTTTTAACACCAATAATATTCAATTTTGCTATCATTATCAGTATTAGATGTTGGTAATACTAAATAAATCTTAAATGTATTTATTATCGAATTTAGGTAAAGCCTAATGAAACATTAAGCTTTTTTTAAATGTGCATTGAATTCAATTTATTGAATAAATAACGTAAACAAACTTACATTTCATTCGTACATGTTACTACATTGAACTAATATACATGTATAAAAATTCTAATCAAAGATAAAGGAGACTCCCGCTTCAGAAAACTTCTTCAAAGATATGAAACAGATCAATAATCCAAAGTAATATTGTTTAGCATAGCAGCAGCTTCCAACAGGCATAATCATCAGCAGGTTAAATTTATGCTGCTATAATAAAATACTAAAAGGAAGATTGGTAATTTTACTTTGTTGAATATCGTAATGAAACATTTTATATTAAATATGTAAATGTTTCAAAAACATAATAATCACGTTTAAAAATGAATAAAGTGGTAAATAAAAGCACGTGGTCATTTATAAACATGGAGCAATGAACGATTTTCGATGTGAAAATATTTTTTTCAAATTAAATGATTGGTTCATTAAAAAATAAAACACTCACATTATTCCAATCAATGTTTTGCTTGAATAATTAATAATAATAAGATTAAAGTTTTACGAGATCCTACAATTTACTTATTTTTTTCTGAATCGGTCTTTTCAGAAAATTGCACATCCCTAATCCAAACACATTATTTCTGTGCTCTTTCTTGCGCTTGGCGCTGAGCTCGTAAACGCTCGTAAATAAACCCAAAAATCAAAATCGAATAAACCTTGGCCGCCGTTGGTCGACTGTTGGATCTGATATTAGCAGTTTCGGCTTTTAGCGCACAATTTCTCTCAAGTTCTTCTAAAATATTCCAAAACATGTCTGCTGAAGGGTAAGTCAAATAAGTTGTATGTCTAATCGCTCGAGCCATTGATAAATATGTTTTACAAGCATTTTTCGTTTCAACGTGTTTTGTGGGCGGCCATTTTACATGATTCTATTGATTAGAAACGTCGAGAACTTTCAATATCTACATCAAATGTTACCGTTTTTGAAGTATTGATTGCTTATTTCTCAGTTCATTAGTTCATAAGTAATTTTTAATAATGTTGGTCATATTTTTCTGTACGTAGTTATAAAATTTCCGATGATATATTGTAATAAAATTCCAATTTAACCTATAGCACACGACGCTAATTTATTTAAATAAATAATAATTGTCTTTTCAACCCGGGTCCGAGTATCATATACGGTTATGTTATTTTTAGTATTTTATTCGCTAGCGAATCTTCGGACAAAGCAACGTGCTCCCTACTGTCGGCACGTCCGTAAGGGTATTATAATCCTCAGCTAAATTTGTTATTCCAATGTAAATAATAGTTGTTTGTTTATTCCATTGCGATTATTATTGCAGGTGGAACACCCTATCCACCATTTTAATGATATGTAACATTAAAAGCCAAATTAAAAACGAAGGACATCGAAATCTGAAAATTATTGTTACCTATAAATATTTTTGTCACTAGTCTCGAAATTTTCAATTTTCAAACCTTGTTTTTATTTATGATACTAATATTTGCTGTGTATTGCAATGCAACAATGCAATGCGTGCCTGGTTGCCATTTTATTCTGTGACAATTTTCCTTTATTGGATTATGATTACTACTGAAACTGTTAAATTCACTTGCGCATTGCAAACTTTACCCCATCATCGTGGAGTCTCCTGACATTAATGTCTCATTTTTATAGTGCAGCCCTGCCTCCCCCGATGTTGTGGGCACAGACAAGTAATTCATTGTTCTTAACATACAATGTTGAATGCAAAGATCCTGAAATACGGTAAGTTGATTTTTTCCAGTTTTAATCTCCCAGTTTTGGTTCAAGAGATTTCATTTTGCAACTTAAACAAGCGTGCGATGCGATTTCATTTAATTTGTATTTATTTGTGCGATAATATTATCTAACTATTCCCTGCTTCCTTTTATTGAATTTTAAATTACATCCAACCTATTTTATCTAGGAATATTAATCATTGCAGCGTTTATCACAGTGCATTTAACTATTGTTTCTAGCTTGGAATTAGTTTGATAATTTTATTGCGTGTTTATTAGGTGTTTTCTGAAATTATACCTATTTAAAATGTATATATTTCATGAAATATAAAATAGTGTTTATAACTCAATCAATGCAAAAAAAATACAGTTCTCAGATAGTTGCAGAAAGACAGTAATAATCACAAGTGGTTCTTGGTATTTTTTTTATCTATGTTTTCTGAGGTATTATGCTATTATGCCTTTCAAATCCCATTGCAGGGTCCATTATCAGAACTGATGTATGTACATCAGTATTGATAATGGACCCTGCAATGGGATCCGAAAACTCGTCCGGAAAGTTCGTAAAAACACAGTATGACATCCTAGAAAACAAACTAGTTGATGTAAATACTCTTTCTTGAACAAACTCGGCGAGACTTTGTTTAACTTGGGAAACATAATAAAAACAAATAATTTTAACAGAAAACGAAGTAAAGGAACAGTTTTTTTAAACTTTAAATTTATACCTAACAATTTATTGAAAATTTTTCAAAATTACCCAGTATTATTATTACAATTACACTTATGATAAAAGAACACTTATGTTTAAATTTACAAATGATTTAATTGAACACACCTATTGATTTCAGATTTTAAAAATGTTTGTATTAAAATATTGCACCTTTTTATTATCTTAACAAATCTATGATTGCTTCTTAGCGAGAGCGCCCCTATTTCTTAAATGATAATTCTGTATCAGAATATAAGCGGAATTTTTTTTGTGAAATTGTCAAATTTGCCTTGAAAGTGTAAAAATAATGCTAAATTCTCAGGTATGCTTATCAATGTAAAGTGAGTACATACTGAACTAGAGATACAGTTTCCAAAACTCTAAAAAGCGGTAAGAACTGAGAACTGATGATAGATATAACATGGGCATGACCGAATCAGAATTTTTTTACCCTGTCAGCTCACATATCCTATTATGACATTTGAGAGGGCGATAAAATTTGGTGTTATTTGACAAATGGAACCATTAAAAAGAAACTTGAGTGTAGATGTTTTAGATAAGCATATGCTTATTTTTAACAGTCAGTCTTTCTGTATGTGCTGGGTAGGCACATTGCTGTATTATTATTTAAACAACTAATTATTTATCACAATAGTCTCACATAAGATTCCAGTCAAATGCTGTCACTCTGTATCTTGTCCCTTATATTTCTAAAAGTTATTGTATAGCTGAATTTTCAAAAACATGTGATTGAATTTAAATATTTATTTGATTTATTATTTCTTGAACAGCGCACAGCGTAACATGGTCGATTTACAATTTAAATTTTCTTACACAAGTTAATATTAAGCATAATAACAAAAGGGAGACCGATTACAATTTGTCTATTAGGAATAGAGTATTTGGTAATAATATCATGTTTAAATGAAATTGATTTGTTTCTTGTGATTAACATTAATATTGAAATTTGGTACTGAAGTGTTGGAATCTATTTTGCGATATGTGTGTATGTATAATAAAAATCTATAGAAAAACCAGCCCTACATAAGTGTAATAGAATTTTTGCAAGAATACATAATTAAAAATTGAAGTGTCACATATACTTAGACGTGGACGATAATATTCATGCCCGAGATTCCTTTCACTCCCCAACATATAAAATTGCTACAAGTCTGGTAGAGTATTGGGTGTAACTTAAAGAATTCTAACCTTTTCATTGAAAACCAAATACCTAAATTCGGAGATATAAATCCTCTTACGCATGTGTAGCGAATGGTAAATATTCCACACAAAATAAAAGTTTAAATTCATAAAACAATCATGGTTCTGATCAGCCATACCCAACCCAACGCATATTTAATAAAAAAGAATTTTGGACGTATTTCATCACTTAATTTTAATCAAAACAACCTCACAAAAATTTATTTCTGATGACCTTTAACATGATGCTAGTTTTCATTAGTCATACTATTTCAGGGATATTCTCAACAAAACACATATTTTTTTGAACTGAAAACAATTTTGAGTCTTTTAAAAATTGTTTTTAAGGGCTTTGAATTTAGGGAAAACTTGCAGTGAATCTCTGCAACCACAATGATGGTGACAAATCTTATGCATTGTTGCAGAAGACATTCTATTGGAATATTTATATTTGTTAATATTTTATTTTGGAAACCAAAGGTCTGTCTATCGCACAGACCTTTGATAAATAAAAAATTGGTAATCTTTTATTTGATACTTATTTTTAATATTAACGCATGTAAGAAATTCTTTTTAGCGCTGCTTTTAATTTAATATCTTTATTTACTTGTTAAATGTACTATGTTTTTTATTTGAATTTTTTTGTTTTTTGCAATAGCTTTGAGGAGCAATCTGTGTATTTCAAAGGAGTCGGTTTACCTGAAAATAAAACTTACGAAGTACTCCTTGTACTGTATTCAAAAATCATACCAGAGAAATGTGTAAAACACAATACCGGACGCAGTATAGAAGTTGTCATCAGTAAGGTTCGTTTCCAGCATTTTCTAATCATTTTAATTTTTTAAATATTTTATTTACATTGTTGATATCATCAATACTTTAAAACATCTTAGATATTTCAAAATTAAATTTATTAAATGTAGGGTTTGTGTATCAAAGGTTAAGCTAAAGATAGGTTATGACTGGAATGTGGAAAGAGTTATTGGTTTCTAATACCTGGGTATCTACACTTTTCTTTAAATCTCATGATTTTCAAATACAATTTTCAAATACAAATGGCCACACGCTGAGTTTAAACCTTAAACTTGATTTATAGTAAAACAAGTTGTTTGATACATAAACCAAGATGATACAAACAGCCCTAAGCAGTATTATCAGCAGTATCACTGCTCTTTCTTTGTAATTTTTGGGTTTTGGCATGTAAATTCTATTTTCAAAATGATTTTAAACTCGATCTCTTTGATAATCAACAAATTGTCTTAAATAGTATTAATTCTTTCAGCTAAACAAGGCAGAACCCTTCTGGCCATGTTTAACAAAAGATAAGAAGAAACTTCACTTTTTAAAATTCGATTTCTCTAAAATTCAAGATGAAAATGACAGCGGTGATGAGTCGTGTGAGTATATTTATTAATCATTGCATTTAAAGCCCCTGTTCGCAAGAACTTCCCATAAATGATTATTAAATGAACAAAATTATTCAATTAAATTAATGTGAACGGTATCTATTGTGTTTTGTATGCATTTTTGCTGTTCATCATAATTGCTTGTGATGTGCTGGAACCGACGATAGCTGGACTCTAAAAAATGCTACCTGTTGACCGCGTCACCTGATTTATGACATGTCACTGAATCGTTCCCCAGAACGAAAAGTAGATTCTTTGAAAATAGGTCTAAAACCATTATTCGAATCTGTCTCTAAAATATGGTAATGAATTTAACAATCTCTTATTTCAATGTTTCAAACCGAATGTTTTTTCAACAGGTGGACAAAATAATACTGTAAATCTAGAGGATGTGATGAGATCCATGGGAGGTTTAAAAGGTAAATAATAATTTCAATATAGTAGAACCTCGCTACTTCTAAATTCAAGGGACCAAAAAATCAACTGTGCAGACTTAATCAAGTCATTAAAATTAATGAATTCAGAATTTCCTAAATTAGTTAAAAATTGGGCCTAAGGCGTTAATATAGTAATTATTGATACAGTAGAACCTAATTAATTCGAAATTCAAGGGACCCAAAAAAACAATTTCGAATTATGCGGGAACCCTGTTAATTCAAAATTTTACATACAAAATAAATCACAATGCGATTGTGAAATTTGCCAAAAATTAAAAAAAAACATTAATTTGTGCTTGTATTTAACCGGTCGTACGTAATGCGGATTGTACCCTGTCTGCTGTGTAATTTTGCACACGATTGCTGTTTTTTGGACACTTTTTGTGATGGTTATATTCATGTAAAAATCAACAATAATTGCCAAGAAGTTGCAGTTTCTGGTTTCTTCACTTGACTTCAATAATGACTTATATTTCAATAATTACTTCTACAATAATTACATATTCATTAATTATGAAAATAAATAACAAAATTTACTGTCAGAAATGTTCGCACATGTTTATCCATAAAACCGTGGAAGCAATAACACTAAAGATATTGTATTTCAATATTTTCATTCTAAATATATCAAAGAATATAAAAATACAGTCGAACTCGGTTATAACGAACGCGACGGGACCGACTAAATTTGCTCCTTATAGCCGGGACTCCTTATATCCGGGATTCACTTTTTTCACAATTTTTTTTGATTGTGTGATGTTATTTTCAAGAGCAGCTAAATAAACATCCTTATCTTTCCAGGAAACTGTAGAAGACGATTGTGAAAACATTTTTATAGACTTTTTGACGCCGATAATTTCGACTTTTTCGCGAACCTAGAGACACTTTCGTTTGTTAGTGAACATGTTTCCGATAGAACAATTCGTGTTTAACTGATTAGGCTTTTAAATGCTAATACTGTAAACTGCATAAAATAAACTGTCACCATAAACATTTTGGAAACCCCCAATAATCGGAGTTATATGACCAGTATTCTCAACCTTCAGTAAACTATTGCTTGCCTGCGCACGTGGGATTTTCGGACACAAGTTTGTGTACATCATAAAATGAACCCTCATTAAGTGTGAGCTGCTTTAAAAGCAAAGTGAAAAAGTTCATTGTTATGAGTACGTATTTGTCTTTTTTGGTAAATATGCTCCGTATATCCGGGAATCGCGCTCCTTATATCCGAGAATGATTGTATGGGAATATGCGCAAATCAAAATGAATTCACAGTTTTTCTCATTATAGCCGGGATCTCCTTATATCCGAGCTCGTTATAACCGAGTTCGACTGTACTTAATTTTTACACTTTTTTTATTTAAGAATAAACACTTCTTTTAATAGATAAATAACACAACTAATGCGCGGTTCGAAGACAACATTTGCATTGATTTTTTTACAGTTTACGCGGCAAATGAGGTACTTGACAAATAGAACTCGTACATTCATTCAACAACTTGAGACACAACCAATAATAAGCTTTAAAAACCCATAAACCCATAAAAAAAAATAGGCCGAAATCGTATACGCATGTAGGGAGCGCAGATCTGCGCTCCGGCACATAGAGGGTACAAAAGTAGTCAAGCAGGTCTACGCTCCGGCAACCGACCGGTTAAAGAAATCATTTCGAAAACGCAATATTTATTATGTTAATGCATTGCGACATTTCTAGTTGCTAAAGTACGTATTGACATATTTGCTGTTCTCATTTGTGTAAAAAATCTTTTTTTTCACAAATTTTTTGTACCTTTGGCTGTAAAATCTATCAAAATATGAAAATAAAACTCCAATGTAAGTTCAGTATTTTATTTTATAATCATTTTCCTTGGGTAAGGCAATACTTAGTATGATAAGTCGAAAGAAATTATTGTTATAGTATAAAAAATTACAGTGGTAGTATGATAAAACAAGTACTAATCAAAACCTTAGTTACTTACTTTTAAGGATTTTTTTTTTTTTAATTATTGGCATCTAACCACGAATTTTAAAAAAGAACAATAAGTAAAATTAGAGCTTTCGTGTATCATTAACGGAAACATTATTTGAGGCGTGGCGGCACACCAGGAGTTAACGGGGTTTTACTGTATATAGCATATGGATCTGAAAATTATCTCAAGCTGGGAATTAACGATTAATCAACTATGAAATTAACATTTTGGATTTTCTGTCTTTAAAAAAATTTGAATTATGACAAGTCTTTTTCAAATTCATGGGGGTTTTACTGTAATTTTAATTATCTTTCTTTACTGTTCCGTAAGTTCACAATTATTAAAATGTATTTACTTTGGACCAATTGTAATAACTTGGTTATAGATGGCGAAGATAGTTTAAGTTTAGTGGTAATTTTTGAAACCTCATTGAAATTTTTTAGACGTTGTAGTGTCGGTAACGTCTTACCTATCTACAATCCAAGAGACATACTCCAGATACCCAATTTTTTCATTTGTCCTGTGGCACATAAATATAAATTTATCAAGATCTGACGTAGAAAAAAATTATTGACATTTATAGTTGCGACAAAATCCATTTCTTCGGACAAAAAGTATTGTTCGAGATTAAATAATTTTTTCTGTTAAAGATATACTAAAGAATCAACTCAGTTAGAAAAATCTGTGGCATCCTTTATATTCGACCGTATTCTGAAATAAGCAATATTGCTTTTTCTGTATATTGATAGTATTGTATAATACTGTAATGCGGCCAATTTTTACGTTTTAAGTTTGAAATTAACGAATTCGATCAGTCAAGCTCTAAAACGTAAAAAACAATATTTAAAATTATGAATAATGAGCTTTCTTATTGATTGAATTCATTCATTTCAAACCTGTCATACTTAAATATTGAAAATTTACGGCATTACAATGTTACAATACAATACAGCAATACAATAACTGTCAAGACACAAAAATAGTAAATATTGCTTATTTCAGAATATGGCCGGTTATTGTATATTTCGACACTGCAATGTTGAATAATTGAATAAACACGATTTTGATGGCAGACATCAAAAATTGCAAATAGTGCACATGCGCATTTTTTAAATCAAATCCACGTTCAAACTGCCATCATTTTACTGTAATTCAAGTTAATACAACCGGCCCTTAGTCAGTTTGCAAATGATATTACTAAATGTGGAGACCTGTAATTGGCCATCTATATTATATCAATGTTTTCTATGCTTCTTTGTTGTGCTGTTGGTCTTCCATGAATATTAAATAAATAAATATTTTTACACAAAAATCTACATTGAAGTCAAGTACCTAAAATTCTTGAGATGGGCCCCATATTACTATTTTGATCGGAAACTTACAATATCAATCTACAAATATTGATTTGATATTATCATATAATATTGAATATTTTGCTAAACTTAACATTCTTGAAAGTCTTTATATCCACTTCAAAATCATGTAGGTGTAGCCAACATGATTAAGTACGATATAAGGCAACATTTTTGGTTTCCTTAAGGCAACGGAACAAAGTGGAAGAGTTCTTGATCTTTTTTTTTTTACTTTTACAGAAAACGATGAAAAACCATCTTTCGTGGATTTTGCCAGTGATTCGGATGATGATGACCTACCAGATTTGGAATAATATTACCCGACCCGGCGAGCGACGCACTGCAGAGGATGACACATACACCTCTAACTTTAAGAATTAAATTAAACAAATCTAATAATACCATATTTGTGTAGCAATACAGCAGAGATGTTAAAATGTTATTTTCTGTACATATTCCATGTGCTTAGGCTGAAATGTCATTTAAAACTTAATTAAATATTAAAGTTCACGGTTTTCTATACTAAACATCAAACTTTATTTATTTAACCAACTTCTTTGGCGTTCTAATCATAAATGGTTATTCAAATAAAACATATGTGATACGATAATGCAACAGAAAATTTTACAAAATAAGAATAGTAATGCAAACGTACCTCTCGGGCATCGACTGTGTAGACGCTCCAAATGTAATAAGAAGTCTGAGCAATTCACAACTCAGAAATAAAACTTCTCTTGTCGAAATACCTTTGTAAGGAAAAGTGGTAAATAATTTTATTATAGAAAAGATAATTGAAGAGGTTTCGACATGTTGACATATTTCTGAGCGTTCATAATCTTCATGGGTTTTTATATTTTGTAGCCAACATAGGAGAATATAGGGGACATGAAACAGGCGTCTGAAATTATTTAGGTTCTCCTGGGTCTTTCTAATTTTCACGTGTGCAACGAAACAGTCATGAATTATTGCTGGATGTTACGTAGCCTTCGAACAACTCCATTTTGCAACAAATCTAATCGTAGCAAGCTCTCTTTGATAGTATACAAAAGATTCTCCCAATTTTTCGGTCACATCATGCGCCAGGAGTCCCTGTGGGATGACCTAAAACCGGCACTTGTGGAGGTGCATTGCTGGCCTTGCCTCATCTGATTGTGACCACTGCACGTCTAGACTGAAGAGAAGAAATAAACATTTAAGATATGAACTTTTACCCAATATTTTTGTTTTAATAAACTAATTTATGATGAATTCTTCAATCCTCTGTGAAGTACAATCTGAAGTGTATAAATAATAGCTAGTTGAACTAACTTGTATACAAAGTAGGTAATCCTGTTCATATTGCAGAATAAACTGACTATTTTGTAAAGATTACATGTCCGAGCTAAGTGCGATTTTACCTAGATATTAAATTATTAAATACCATTAATGCGTATGCCAGGGAACCAACTCATTATTACACTATGATTACCCGAAAATTTTGCAATTCCAACAAGACAAAAATGAGGTTTTTAGGTTAGTTTGAAAATTGTTATTTTCAAAATAACCTAAATCTCATTTTATATAACTGTATAACGACGCATGTGATATTTCTCAAGTTTGCAGGAGAGCAGTTTGAAGTTTTATTTACATAAAGACACTATGTCTTAGCTCGATAACTGTAAAAGATTTTCCTTTGAAAACTTGGGTTAGTTATTTAAAAGTTAATACCTTTCAAGCCTCAAATATAGTCAGCGCAGTACAATGTCATTTTTACACATGCTGCGCGATTGCAAATCAGAACCGTTGTTATAACGACGGTTAAATTAAAGAAAAATAATACGCTTGTTATATACCATTAGATGGCTTATTTTTCTCACTTTTTAACAATCCAAAAAAGTCAATATGGAATTTTTAATACATCCGTCATTATTCTAC
The DNA here is from genome assembly GCA_016648135.1 of Agrypnia vestita. Lineage (NCBI taxonomy): Eukaryota > Metazoa > Arthropoda > Insecta > Trichoptera > Phryganeidae > Agrypnia > Agrypnia vestita. The sequence continues at coordinate 123,202 of JADDOH010024777.1, read as the reverse complement.
GATCATAACGGTATGGTGATGATATTAATTAAACTGTTGTTAATAGTGAAACTAATGTCAAGGCTTCACATGATGCGTAGGTACTTCTGTGACTGAGCCTTCAAATAGCAGGTCCCGTGCAACAAAAAAGCCGTACTTATTGAAAACATAATTTTGGTCGTTATTCATTGTTTTTTTCACCTTATCAGTTGTGCTAATCATTATACTTTACGTAAACAAGGGAAACTTTTTTACATTCTTAAGTTTATGGGGTAATAACAATAACAGGGGTTTAATTACTGAAGACATCATTTATTAAGAAAAATCTTCCAACTACATCAACAATACTTATTTTAAAATTATTTCTGTATCATTTCTATATCGATGTGTTAATTAATTTAGACCCTAATATTCTAAATTACAAGCTAGCATTTTGGTGGATACATCCTTGCACAGGTTAAGGATAAAGTTGAAAATAAATTTGTGGGGGGAAGCAAAGATTCGATTCGAACGATATAGATTTGCATTGAAAATATATCAGGGGGAGGGGAAAGGGTTAAAGGGGAGGAAGGAAATGTCACCTATGTTACCCGTCCTACCAGGGTCCTAAAGAATAAACTCCTAAATTTTGATTCCGATTGGTCAAACGGTACAGATTTGCATCGAAAATATATCAAGGTGAGGGGAAGGGTTAAAAGAATTGGGGAGGAAATGTCGCCCATGTTACCCGCAGATTCCTAAAGAATAAGCTTTCAAATTTTGAGCCCGATCGGTCGAACGGTACAGATTTGCATTGAAAATATATCAAAGGGAGGGGACGGGGTAAAAGAATAGGGGAAATATTGCCTATGTCACCCGCAGATTCCTAATTTTTAAATTTAAATTAAAAGATTTACAGATTTGCATTAAAAATATATCAAGGGGAGGGGAAAGGGTATAAGAATAGGGGTGAAATATCGCCTATGCTACCCACCGGGTCCTAAAGAATAAGTTTACAAATTTTAGTCAGATCGGTCGAACGGTACAGATTTGCATTGAAAATATATCAGGGGGAGGGAAGAGGTAAAAAAATATATTATTTTGAATTAATATTATACTATCGAAAGCAATTGATTCATCGCGTAAAATAAGGTTTTCTAAGTAGTTTTATATGATTTTTTATGTTGTGCTTTTGATCTTGGGAAGCCTCGCGTCTTTGCTTATTATTAATATGGATTTTGCATTGCATGGATTTGTAAGTCAAATTAGACATCACTGTACAACATAATTTTCAAATTTAAAAAAAATAGTTGTTAAATTTTGTTTTAAAATGATAAAAAGTATTGTACCTAGTTATTTTAATGCTTGATCAAAAATAAATAGAATTTATTAAAAAATTACAAGCGTTTTGACATGACAGCCGGAAGTCAAAATAATACCTAAATGTGCTCATGCGACATAATTTTTTAAATTAAAAAACAGTGATGTAAGAAAAATGGTTTATTATTTATTAACAAAACATAAATTATTGGAGAAGTACGAATACTCTTTTTTTTAAATTCTAGACTTAAAAATTTCAGAATTCAGACAAAAAATTAACCCATAAAAACCAAGTTTTTATTACACTCCCTGTCTCGTTTGTATTGTTTCCAATTTGATATTCTATCAACATATTCCTCTTGCTTTAAGTTCATGTGGAAAATCTGTTCTATGTATATTATTATTCTTAAAACTTATAGAATATTGAAAACCTAATAATTTATTTTGGGGTAACGGCGTTGGCGAAACCGTCTGTTGGACTCATGGCTCGAGTCAGACTATTTGAAACAGGTTTCGCGCCTTCTTCACGCGTCGGGCTCCTTTCTCATTTGTATGGTTTCCAATTTGAAAAAACCGATAAAATTTTAAAAAATCTAAAATTATACTATAATTAAATATTTTTAAACGAAAATTTGTTAGGTCATTTTTATCGTCACCACGAGTCTGCCTGCAAAATTTCAGCTCGATTGGATCACGGGAAAAGGGTTAAAAATCGGTCCAAAGTTTTTTTGGCTGACAAGCAGACGCTACGAATTAAGAGAAAAGAAGTAAAAATACTCAAGCACGAGCTGCTCTTGGGTGTTTCTGTGTATTTTAGCGTCAGCACTCCGTATGGTTGTCTCTCTTCCTCGCAGCCTTAGAACGAATGCATAAATATACGCACTAGTGCAATGTTTACCTAATATTAGGTTTGTTGTTGTTCATCTTGAAAGACCACAATCCATTTACACCATACATCGACATTTGGAAAATGACATATTGTCACATAATATGCTTGCATCAATGCAATTTTTTTCAATTGAAAAAAAAACCTTTCATTTAAAAAAAATTGACTTTTTAGTTCTCAAGTGCACTTAAATACTTAGCGGGTTTTTTATAACTATAAAAATCAAATTTTTGCTTGACATTTTTGTTTATTATTTAATAAACTTACTAACTTTCAATACGAAATAATAAAATAGGATGCGCCATAAGCTCATGCCTGCCACTTAGACAAGAGTCATAAATATATCAGCTGTAAAACCAAATTCTTAGAAACGGACCATTGTAAAAATCTTATTTTACAAATGCAAATAGCATAGAAAAATAGTCAATTATTAGCATTGAAAACAAATAATGAAAATGAATAAAAATTCTTTATCCAAAATATTTCATAGTCCCTTTTGTTTGTTTTCTAGGTTAGTGGGGCTGTAGATCAATAACACATGCAATATAACTTTAACCCGTTGTGTGCAGGTGACAAAAATATAATTTTTTTAATTGTTATAACTTACCAATAAAAAGGAAAATTGATTAACTTCTAGAACATTTTTGACTTGTAACTTAGAGAGGTATCCACCTGTAAAGTATTGTGGACTAGCTCTGTTACACCCAGTATATAACTTTAAAAAAATTCATGATGTATGGATGTTCTTGCGATGGAATTGGTGAATGTTGCGATGTGTAGAGTGATCACTTAAGCCAGCTCATACAGGTTGTAAGCCCCGGGTCATCGTACATAAGACTTTTCTCACACGTTTCTCATATAAACATCAACGTCTGTGTAAGACTTCTATAATTTGCCTTAATTCATTAACCATCCCTCTAAAAAAAATAGTTTTAATTTGTTTTAATAATTTTTTACCTGCCGTACCCATGTTTGTCCACAAATAATAATATAATTTAATTTTTTAACATCAATTTTTTCCCGGGACTTCAGGAAACTCTGTTGTGAATTTTTCCATGGTTGATTTTCAGTATTTTATATTCAAAATATCATAAATATTGGGTTTTTCGGAAAATAATCTCGTTTTTGTTGCCCAAAATCATCGTTAAATGAAAGATGATTTTGGGCGATTCCGCTAGAGACGATTCTCGACATCAATTTTTAAATCACAGTATTAGTTACGTTTTTTGATGCTAATTAAGAAAGAAAAATATCTAAATTTAATAAAAAAAAAAATATTTTTTTGTACCTAAGTTAATGTTTAAATTTTTGACACGCTTAGAAATATAGAAATATAGAGCTGTTTCGTGCTGCCCAGGACAGGGACGATTTCTCTCGGGTGATAGTCAACGTTGGGGGGACCTGACATGACACCAAAAGAAGAAGAAGAAATATTGACATTCGAAATTTTGATGTAATCTAAAAATCGGTGCCTGGCAACACTAGCGCAAAACAGCTGCTACTGTGGGTTGGAGGTTATATTTTACCGGCTAATTTTGTAGTGATAATATTCGTATACTCATTTCTGCAAAAACGTATAAGCACTTGTTATTAGTATTTTAACATTATTAACTACAAGAAGCTATTGTTAGCCTGTTGCACCCGCGATATAAAAGTTAAAAAAGTTTGGTTTTCTCACAGAAATAAAACGCTAACATTTTGATACTTTGTAAAAGTGAGAAGAAATCAACGTTAAACTTAGATCAATCGTTATAAAGAATATATTGTAAGTTGAATTGAAATAAACGTTAACTCAAATTGGTTGCACCCGCGATCGTGATATTTGTTTGAATCGCGGCTGCAACATTTTTGACTCCTAATATTATAGTGTCGTTTATCATATTTTATTGATTAATTAAGCCTTGATGATAATATATGCTCTGTGTAATTAGTAATTTATATTTAATAGGTATTTTTGTAACTATTTCGCTCTTTTTTATAGAAAAATTGGCTAAAATGAGAGAACATCGGAAAAAGACTGCTTCACGGAAATATAGGATAAAACTGAAAGAAAATGCCGAACTTCATGGATACCATCTCTATTAAGAATGGACTCGTAATTCTAAATGAAGAGAAGTAATGAAAAGAAAAATAAAGGTAGATGAAGATTTGAAAGTACTGGCCAGAATCAGATCAAAAGAAAGAATACGGGTAACTAGAAAGCGTCATAATGAAGCACAAATTCAAATAACAGGCGCTAGATAGGGAAAAGCAGTGACACAAGGCATAGAAGATGACAGTGGCATAGAAGAACAAAAATGTTGAATGCCCTAAAATTAGAAACAGTAAATCAAATAATAAAGTATAATGTATTGGTACAAATATTCAAAATTAAACACAGATTATTACCCAAATACTTTGATAACAGAATGAAACTTAAGAATAATTTTCATTCGTACAATACAAGAGGAGGCGACAGCATAAGACTTCAGAAGAAAAATAAAAACACCTCACAAAATTGTCTTATGTACGAAGATCTTAAAATCTTCGATAGCCTGCCAAAAGCAATACAAAATACAGTGAGTATAAAAGTTTAAAAAAGTTTAAGTTTATATGGGACTAAATAATTAAGATAAATAAATAAAAAAATTAAAATGAAGCGTAATATGCCTGCTAGTCTCACCAAAGCAGTGGAAGTTGTAAAAAGAATAACAACTGAATTCCAAGTTGTTGTATCTGACAAAAATAACTCCGCTATAGCAATGCCTCAGAAACTGAAGAATGAAGTCAAAAAACAGATTTGCGATTTTTATGAAACGGATGTTAGCAGACGAATGCCTGGGATGAAAGATAGACGTTAGAGTACAATTTTTGAAGACAATTAACGATAAACGCTTTTTTGAAATCGTGAATAACATAGTAGACGTTCAATAAGAAGACATTGTTGCAATATTGGAAGCGCCAGAGAAGAAAATTGATGGCTATAATAAATTAATATTTTTCGGCGAATATTGACGTATTTGAAAAGAAATAATTTACTAAAGTGACAAAAAAGGAAACTCATTAGTTAAAAGTGAAAAATTCATTGTTTATTTTTGTTTTCTATAACTTTTTTAATTACTTCAGTTGCTTAATTTATCTTTTACACTATACCTTTTCTATTTATCAATTCTATCCTGTTCTGTTTAACGGGGTATTCTAGTGTAGAAATTTGAAAAAATCAATTTTTTTTCTTCATATTTTCAAAGATTAACCTTTCATTAATATGTCCGTAAGAGTATTTGTCAAAATTTTAATTATTTCCGGAGATATAGCTATTTTAGTGACACGACATCCAAACTGGCTGGGCCGGAACAAATCGAACAAAAGGCGTTAGGGTCAATCCATCTACCTGCGATCCCATTCTCTCATAAATTCTTTGTACTCTTGTATTATATATTGAAATATAATAATCCAAGGTCACCTGCAGAAAATGCTTTTTTTGAAGTAGAGGAAGGCCCAATGTATGAAGCAGGAATCGCGGATTAATTAAATGTAAGTATAAAATGTCATTTTATGGCACGTTTTTCTAGAAAATACTTTTTTCAAAAAGTTTGTCATGATTTCTCAAGTTTTACTTAACCGATTTACTTGAAATTTGGTGTGAGTCTTCTCTACATGGAATATAGAGAATGTGGGAATTTAGGGGAATGAAAATGCTTTGGTATAGGCCGCGTGGAAAAATGGTTACAACACACATGTAAAACGTGGCACGTAATTTAAATATATATACAACTTCCAAAAAATTAGTAGACATGATATATTCTATCATGGGTGGGGAAATGGCTAACGTTACATTGTGTAAAGTGATCACTTAAGCCAACCATACAATAAGTCTTAAGTCCTATGTATACCCAAAAAAAACTTCTATACCTACTTTCCCATAAAAATACAGTATCGTCTCTGTGAGACATCTATAACATACGGTAAAATATTTATTTATAGCACCCAAAAAAACACTTCAAATTCATGCCTCTAGACTAGAATACCCCCTTAAGTGAATCATTCAATCTGTCCAGTTGACGACATTACACTCCAGAATTGATTGTGGTATCCTGTAGAAGCTCAAATAAAACTATTCCCTTGAAATCTCACCACACAGACAGCATCACCTTTTTTTGATGAATCTCGACTTTCAAAGTGCTTTGAGTCGGTTTATCTTTTTTACACCATGATCTCTTGCGTTTAACATTATTGTAAACAACCCATTTCCCGTCCCCAGTGATGATTCGCTTAAAAAATGAATAATTTTCTTGACGTTTCAAAAGCAAATCACAGACATCAAGGCGACGCAGTAAATTTCTATCTGTAAGAACGTGTGAAACCCATATGTCGAGTTTTGAAACTAAACCAAGGCAACAAAAAAACAAAACTACGTGATCATGAACAGTCGAATTCAATCAATTTAACCTCTCAGCGATCTCTCGAGTTGTTACTTGACGGTTTGCATCAATCAATGCTTTTATTTTGTCTTCGTCAGCTTCAATTGGCCTTCTAGAACATGGAGCATCTTTAACATCAAAATTGCCATAACGAAATTTTGCTAACCAGTTTTGGCACCGGTGTTCTGTCAATACGTCTTCTCCATACACATGAATTGTTTTTTTTTTATTTAACTGCATTTTTACCTTTTATACAGTAAAAAAAAGTAATATATGCCGATAATGCGTTTGGTGCTCTCTCCATATTTGATAGAGCACCAAACAAAAACCTTTGCACAGAATCAAACAAAATTTTTCACAAACAAGCCTTGCTATGTCAGCTATCAAAATATATAACGACTATGTGGTTTAAGGAGCGTGAAAAATGCAATAGTCATTTGTTGGAAAAAATTAAATTACTTTACGAACAACCTTATAGTTACACACTTTATGATGTATGGTTCATTTTTATGTGGTATACCATCAAATACAAAACTTTCCAGAATGAAATTAAAAAGCAGACCACAACTGAGAAAGCAATTAAATATTTTAATTAATCATTCAATCCGACAATAACCTTTGATTATTTTGAAGTTGACCAGTTTTGATACCACTGTCTATATGTAATTATAACTTTGTCTAGCCATAAAGTTAACATAAAATGAATAAACATGTACCTATCTACAATTATAACACTATATATTCTTATAATTGTGCCTAAAGTTAAGGGTATAAACATTAAAAATATTCATCGTCTTACCAGAAAAACACAAAAATATAGTAACCATTTATTATAATGAAAAGTAAATACAGAATTTACTAAAAAGAAATTAAGGAAAAAACTACGAGAAATTAGGAACAAATAGAATATAGTAAAATCAAACATAAGATAAGTAGATTAGCCAGGATGAGGATCCATAATTATGATGTTCAAAAATGTGTGTAAATTTCTTTGGCCAAACTCAATACTGCAGTCACGTAATGATACGAAAATGCGTAACTTATCAACACATTGCATATGTGACTCTTTGTCCAATTTCGGCTAAATATCAATCATTGATATTATCAGAAATCTAATGCATTGAAATCACATAAAATAATGGGGAATCACCAAATATAAGTAAAAATGAAATAAATATCCTTGCGAAATCATAAATCTAAATGAATCATAAGTAAACAAAATTTGATAAGTAGGGTTTTAGAATATAGTACCTATATGTAATTGAATTTTTCCTTTCATTAGACTTTTATAATATCAAATAAATCACAAAAAGAGTCTTGCCTCACTAACTGCACTCTTTGGGAAGTTGTAAATAACTTTTGAAGTAATAAGACATAAGTTAGATAGTACAAAAGTATGTAAGAAAAAACTATTTAACGTAAAAAAGATTACTAAACTACAAATAAAAATAAATTTGGAACATAAATGGAGGGAGTAATATCATTCGCTAAGGAAAATAGTGGCCAGGAAGGAGGAAGTGGAAAAGTACATCACATTTATATATTTACCTTAATCTTATTACTATACAGAGATTTATCACTAATGTAGAGTAAAAGGGTAGAAACTATAATCCATCCATCTCCACTGTTTTTACTTTCCTTAACTGTCATTTCAATTCTTCTTGCACCATTCCTCCCTCTTATCTGTTCCAAGTAATCTTTACTAACTACTTTATCACATGTAATATATTCCTCACAATCAAAAACATAACATCATAAAATATAATGTCATAACATACAGTAAAACCCTTGAAATTATAATAAACAAAATCAAAATATAAATTAGTTGATAAATCTAATGAAGACCCTGTTTTAGAATTTACTGAATTATCAACAGATTGGTACATTTTTTAATATAGATAGTTAAGAGTATTATTTAAATAAATTTGTAATCCAAGTTATCAGTTAATAACATGGATGTTTTTTTTAACAGAATATTTACAATATCATATTTAGAATATAATAGTGATATTCTAATTTAATTAAAGTCGGGTTTTACTGTGTTATTCAGTTTTTAAAGAGGTTTAAACTTAAAAGGGATAGTAATGGACCCTTATTTGGATACTTATAAATAATAGACACCAAATGATTATTCTGGATTTCGCTGATTAATTCATGTCGAAGTTGGGTGAAATGGACTGAATAAAAGCCATTGTAGCAGAGCGGCGTGCTGCAGGCGCTAAACGTTGAACTATCAAGCCCTTCCTCAAGTACTTTTCTACGCCGTCCACTGGAGGAAATGGGTCCCAATTCGATTCAAATTCGGAGGTCTAGAATAATGAAATAGTAATATTATATTGGTTCTGTCTGTATCTGTCAAAACTGAAAAGAACTGTTTGAGAAATAAGTAAAAATTAAAAATGTGTTTCATTCCCTAATACATCATACAGCCCTCATACGTCAGATGCAATAGTCAAATAGCAAACTTAATCAATAGAAAGTTGTGTCGCAGTCACAAACAGTTTTATATATTAAGCAATATTAACGTTTGTTTGTTAAATATTTTCCATTGTATTTAGCTGAAATGAATTAATCACAATCAAAACTGAAATTTTCTCTTTAAAATAGCTGTTTAAAAAAAAAAAGATATATCAATATTTAATAGAAATTTTGACGCACACCACATTTAAGCTAAAGCAATTATTTTTAGGTCGCATTGTACATGGCTTAATAAAATTATCATAAAATAATAAAAACATTTTGCATACAGTTTTGTAAGTTACAAATATGTAATCCTCATGTTCTTTTTTACACAAAATATATTTTTTGTCGCATTTTATACATATAATATAAAAATATTGCATCACATTCTTTTTTACACAAAATATATTTTTTGTCGCATTTTATACATATAATATAAAAATATTGCTTTCCAAGGATGGATTGCTTAAATGAAAGAAGATACTATATATCAGTGGCGTGCAGCGCATACAAGCAAAAAAGCTGTGCATTAGTAAAGATTCTGAGAACAAATATTAATTAAATAATCCTTATCTTAAGAAAAAGTTGATTTAAAATTCTAGCCGTAATTCGTCCTATGGCTAGAAGTTTTATTTCCGACTTTTCTGCGCTTAACTTCATGTCAATTCTTCATTTATTTCGCCAACCAATTTGTTCCACAGATATAGTCAAGTCGAGAAAAAAAAAGTGTATTTTTAATGCTGCGAGTTTTGTCCAATAGCGTCCTTCTTCGAAAGGTCCTATGCCAGGCGCACGTCATGCAGAAATGTTATTTTTTACAAATTCCACCCAAAACTTTCGGTGTCAATTTTGTCTTTTGGTAAATGTAAATACGAATACGACAAATACCATGTGTTATCTGTCATATTATAATGATATCATAAAATGTTTGATTTATTTTTGTGAAAAGAAACGTATATCTGAAAATAGTATTGTTCCCGATTTAATTATATATAAATCGTCTTCGAAATATATTGAAATTTTTCGCCGTATTAGCTATACCTATATAAAATATTTATTTATTTAGGAAATATTGTTTACAATACTTCTTTTATAGTGCAGTTATTTTTGTGGATTGAAGCTTCTCAAAATAGTTCATTATATATAGTTAAAAAAAAAATTAAAATGTATATATCCTTATAGGTATATGCGTATATATATATATATATATGTTAAATCGAAGGAATTTAAAATAGATTTCGACAATTCAAAAGTAGTTGCCAGCCTCAATAATGAAACATTTAGAAACTACAGAGAAGCAATTGAAATAAATAAAAGAAATAGTAATATAATGAACAACAGAGACGATAGCATTCGACTTCCGACCGCATGGAGTAACATTCTTAATAATAATAATCAAATTCTTAATACAAATAATATTAATAATAAACCGCATATCACGATGGAAACACCGAAGCAATTAGAAAATCCAACCTTTTCAACATTGTATAATGACGACAGTAAAGTAAATATACGGATTACTAGAAGCCGAGCAAAACTCATTAGCAGCGTCGAACACAAACACCTGACGCAGAATTTTAATTTAATTTTTTTAGTTCAAGCTATTATGACCTAATATCAATAGTTATGGAGATATGCGACATCAAAGTTTGCATTTTTTTTTTCAATATTTCTGACTTATTTTTGGTAAAACGTTGGACTATTATTACAGCAACTCATATCGATTGCGAAAAATACATTTGATTCAATACAAGTTAAATAAAATGATATAAACCCTGAAAAAATTCTAATTGGAATTCGAAGGTTTTTATTTTTTTATTTGACTTGTATTAAAGGGAATGAATTTTTCATATTCGATATAAGTTACTGTAATGATAGTCCAACGTTTTACAAAAAATAAGTCAGAAATATTGAAAAAAAAATGCAAACTTTGATGTCGCGTATCTCCTTAACTATTGATATTAGGTCATAATAGCTTGAACATTTTCGACTTATAATCAAGGGAGGAATATAGTCCTGTGAGGTTATTAATGTTTTACAAATAACCCTGTATATATATATATATTTCTAATATAGGTATATAGTCGGTCACAGCATAACCTAAGTTTATACCCACTGCACACCACTGCTCTATACACATAGGAGCTTATGCAAAATTGATATGGCATCAATACAACATAACACACATTTATATCAGAAAGAGGTGGTGAGGTGACCAGGGTAGCATCAATTGGTCAGCCAGATTTCTGTGCAAAATATGGTACAGAATTAATGACTGACTTTCGACTCATGCGAGTATGCTTCAGTTGAAGAGCAATGTTTCATCCGCACACACATCCTTATAGAAATATTGTATGGCGCTTGGCATTCCTGCCGATATCAATTATATAATTAATACGCTGTACAATATGCAATATTCGCTATTTTCAAACTGAATTATTTAGGCAATTGCTTCTTGACGCTTGGCATTCCTGCCGATATCAATTATATAATTAATACGCTGTACAATCAGCAAACAATATTCACTATTTTCAAACTGAATTATTTAGGCAATTAATTCATTTATGTTAAGCAAATCAGAAATGTTTACCTCCTGAGTCCTTGACAAGGAGACCAAATCTCTGGCGAGGACAAAGTGTCTCTGGATAGCGAAGGGCGGCTTGGCAGAAAATATTTTTTTGATCTTCTGAAGGTTTTCCACGTCCAGCGAGTCACTCTCCACCAGCTCTTTGGCATTTTCTTCTACCCAGTTGCATACGTCTGGCACCCTCCACACGGAAGCACAGCGAATTACATAAGCTTTGCAAAGTTGCTCTAGCGCTGGCGTCATACTAAAAAAATATGATTATTGTATGAAAAAAAAATTAAAAGCAAAGTGGACGCAGGTGTACCTCGGGATGAAGTATGCCTGTGTATTGAATAATATATTTTAAAAATTATTTTGTATAGAATATCACTGACATTTTAGCTCAAAAAGAAAGCAGAAAGCGTACCCAGCTATCCTGATACTGATTCCACATAACATTGATGTACATATAGTTAAGTGAATACGAAAATAAAATAAAAAAGATAATTGTGAAGTGCAGAAAACCCCTGATAATTTTAAATTTTACATAATTCAACAGTTTTCAAACACCCTTACCCAATGTTAATTTTTTTTGATAAATAGAAATGCGAACATGGATAAGTGTCACATCAATATTCTTACTATTTTCAAACTAAGCTATAAAAATAGGACGAACTTGCTGGTGTCTTTGAATAGGGCTCGAATCACCGACCACCACTGGCTGAACGTCATGACCATTACACCAACAAAATTTACTTTCTATACAACAAAATTAAATTTCCTTGTTGTTTTCGTATAATTATAGTTTCTTAGACTTGTTGAGCAATGATTGGTATAAAAACAAACATAGAGACCTTTCCTCAGAGCCCTCCTTGAAGAATTCGTGTTCACGGACAGATGAGCAGAGTTTAAACTTATTAGGTTCTTCCACTAGGGGAATTAATATGGATGGAAAATTCTGGATAGCTTTCTGTAAATACTCATCTGCCACACATGTATCACCACCTACAAGATACAAAAAGTTTTTTTTCTTTATATCCAATACTTACATTTTATACCCACTTTACAAGTCAGACACACAAAGGGAATCAAGGAATTGTTTCTTCAAATAGCAGAATGTTTGTATTCAATCTAGGGTCCCCCAAAAGATATTACCAAAGCTCACAGAGAAATCTTTGTGCCAATAATAGCAACTATACGGAAAAATATTTATTAGAGAAAAATTTTGGAATATTTCATTATTTAATTTGATAATAAACTAATAAATATTTTTAGTATAGATAAACCATTCAAACAATTTCAAAACATGTCTAAATGAATAGCCTTTAATTTCAGTAAATCACCAATAACAACCCCATTGACATCGTATACAGGGTTATTTGTAAAACATTAATAACCTCGCAGGAATATATTTCTGCCTTGATTATGAGTCGAAAATGTTCAAGCTATTATGATCTAATGTCAATAGTTATGGAGATATGCGACATCATAGATTGCATTTTTTTTCAATATTTCTGACTTATTTTTTGTAAAACGATGGACTATCATTACAGTAACTCATATTGATTACGAAAAATTCATTCGTTTCAATACAAGTTAAATAAAATGATAAAAACCCTGAAAAAATTCCAATCAGAATGTTTTCCATTTGAAATTCAAAGGTTTTTATTTGACTTGTATTAAAGGGAATGAATTTCTCATATTCGATATAAGTTACTGTAATGATAGTCCAACGTTTTACAAAAAATAAGTCAGAAATATTGAAAAAAAAATTGCAAACTTTGATGTCGCATATCTCCTGAACTATTGATATTGCTTCATGATAGCTTGAGCATTTTCGACTCATAATCAAGGCAGGAATATAGTCCTGCGAGGTTATTAATGTTTTCCAAATAACCCTGTATATTCATAAAATGACTTTAAATCTCAATTCATGCTAATTCCGTGACTCATATTTTATAAATACCTTTGGCCTTGGCGAGTTTAAAATGAGCCAGAGCGATGGAGTAGGCCATGTTCGGCAGGAGGGAGAGATTCCTCACCGGGTTCAGTTCCCTGAATAAGTCAATTAACCATGTGTACTCTTGAGAGAGCAGAGCAAACATGTCAACCAGTAAAATCAAGGCCAACGGATCCGATTCATCAAGAGACAACGCCAATTTGCTCAGTTCCAAAGCAGTTCGGTGCGCATGCTTTAATGTGGCTAACGACATCTGTTTCAACAGCGCAATGTGGAAGCAACGATTTTCTTGGTATTTGTACTCCAAACGAGAGTTTCCTTGGGAGAAACTGAATGATGAGTGAGTAGCACTTTCCAAATAATACAGTGCCCTTGATATCATATCCCGTTCCATCTCAGTATCATTTCGTCTGGTAGACATATTAGCGCACTGGAAAAAATAATACATTCTTATATTTATTATAGTAGTGATTGATGGTCAGACCGTTATTCTAACCAGTTACACATGGTACAGTTGTTGGAGATTTGAATCTGATTGTATTGATGATTGGTAACTGAGATATAACTGATGTCTAGTGCTAATTGTAAATTCATCTAATTTAGTTTCTTAAGTATTTAGAAAGAAAAAGTAAAATTCATAATTTCGCTCGTAATGAATGTAAAGTTGACATATTGAATTTTCTAAATGATTTGGTGTAAAACCGGGAAAGTGAAAAAAATTCATCTACGTAAATTATGTGAAATATATATATATATATATATATATATATTTTTAATGCTTCAACAGGCCAGGAGGCCCAATTACAGAAGCGACATACATCACAAAATACCCAAGCTTGAGTAAATCACACAGATTAAATTGTGACTCCACCGGGAATCGAACCCGGAACCCTCGGTGTGGGAAGCCAGTGCGCTATGAGGGCCGCCTAAACTTGTATGGGACTGTATGGAGATGAAAAGGGCCCTCTACTTTACTGTGTAAATAAAAACGAGAAAATGAGGAATGTAAAATCAAAGTTTTACTATATATAAAGAGGTAAAGTTTGTAAGTTTGGGTGTAGAAGGTAATCTCCGAAACTAATTTAAATTTTTTTAATTTCAATTCAAAAATTCTTTTATCAATATTTAGATTTGACTTTCAGGATGGACATAGGCTATATATTTTCCCATTAAAATGAAAATGCTTTTCGTGGTGACCTATTTTACAACTAAAGTCGGTTAAAAATGGTTGAGTTATGCGTTTTTTATGAACGCTGCCTTATCGGTAAGAGATATTTAAACACTTTCTACAGAAAAGTAGTAGAACACAAAAAGTTATAAAAAAAGTCCACGACGACATATATGTATCAATATGTGAAGGTTAGTTAATTCACAAATTGATAAAATATGACTAAAAGTTACTAAAAATCTACACATGCAAAGCCGCGTGGGTAATTTTCTGTACAAATCCCACACCGTTTCACCGATTTGACTCAATTTTTTTAACTTTGCAAAACAATGGAACCTTCTTGTCCTCTCACAAACTTATAAAAGCTAAATCCTAAAACCGGGCAACGCCGGGTATGAACAGCCAGTTCTTTTTTAAGAGTTAGAAAGTTTAGAATTAGCGTACCTGAATCAGGGAGTCCACATGGAATGGATATTCGTTTAGATATTGAAACAAATTGGAAGCTTGTGGAGTATCAATAATATCCAAGAATGAAAACTCAATGTGCTGATAGAAGGTGCTGTGCTCATAGGCAAAATACATTATACCCTCCTCATTCCTCAGCAGTTTCATGGTCAAACCTAAACAGGTAATCAACAATTGCACTAAAAGTTGTTATTATATTCGGATTGCAAATTAAAATTAGTAAACCTGATCTCATTCTGTTATCATGTCTTCTTCTTCTATACGGAGCCAATAGTAATGCAAATGAGAGAGAAATATATTTTTTGCATGAGTTGTACAAAACCTCTCGGCGGTTGATGTCTGTCTTTATA
This sequence comes from Agrypnia vestita, assembly GCA_016648135.1. Taxonomy (NCBI): domain Eukaryota; kingdom Metazoa; phylum Arthropoda; class Insecta; order Trichoptera; family Phryganeidae; genus Agrypnia; species Agrypnia vestita. The sequence goes on along the minus strand of JADDOH010024777.1, from coordinate 107,669 downwards.
GTCATGTGTGTCTTTGTAGTCAATCAATCAATTTACAATCCCAAATACATATTACATACTTTGGATTCAATATGTTGGTGCTATACAAATGTCATGCGAGTAATATTAATTTCAGAAAAATTTGTAATTCGTAACAGCTAACACATTCATAGTAGTGATGGTCAAAACCATTATATTAACTGATTACACAATAACTGTTATTTGAGATTTGTATCTGATTGTATCAATGATTGGTAACTGGTTTATCTGTTGTCTAGTTTACCGATGGTTGCCTGTTGAACTGGGAAAAATCACCAATCATAAATACAAATTTAAAGTAACTGTTTTGACCATCACTAATTCGTTGTGATAAAATGTAAACATCATATTGTTATATAACATCAAATATAGAGGATTGAACGCCATTATCCCCTGGCACATACATCTTTGGTTCTTAAGACTTTGGATGCCATTTGATTACTCCAAGTGTTGATTCAATGACTTTTACATCTTTTATATTCAGTTTGTACATAAATGGCGAAATATAAACCATTTAAAACATTCTTCACAAATTCAAAAAAAGGAAATTCACATGTAAAAACTCTTAATTTAAATCATTAATTTTTTTTTTAGATCAGTTCAGAATCTATTAATCTGGAAATAAAATGACCAATAAAAGATTATAATTCACAAGTTCATACCTAGAGGTTTTCCAGTAAATGGCCAGTCACGCTTGGGTGTCGTCAGGCGAGAATTGAAGAACTTGGAGTTCAATGGCTTCTGGATAGTTTTCCTGAAAATATTGAGCAAGTTTTATTGTTAAAGTATATATTAAATTATGATCAATCTCTGCATTGTACAAAATTATTTCTTCTGTAATACGACAAGAAAATAATGTGAAAGATTACTTATCGTCTGTGCTAAACCATCACCATATTAGATAAAAGTGGCAAGAGTACAGTACTGGATCACATCAGAAAGAAATCAAATTTCCTTAAAGCTTGTCGTGATATTTTTAAAATCACGACGATTTTTCGACAGAAGTAATACCCACAGAAAAAATATTCATTGGCCATAATAACCCCGCACCGGCGCCTTCGAATGCAGCGAGCCATCCCTCCTGCCAGTGCTCTACCTACTATCCTCACGTACTGACCTGCGGCCGGTGTCCGAGTTTTTTCCCACGAACTTGTGATCTTACAAGATTTCATTTCATAGAAAAAGACTGATTATGTTGATATCATGTCAAAAAGTGATTGTATAAAGTGGTCAGTGAACCCACCTGCGTTTCCCAATAAATAAAACGTTCAGATCTTACTGAATTAAAAGGATATCAAGAGTCTTCCAAAGGCACAAAGGCTAGCGTTTACCTAAATTACATCTTCGCAAATCTCTATTTCAACATAAAAATAACACCTGAAATATATATATCAACGTTCGAAAGGAAAAATGACCTAGCAACAATTTGGCCGAGATTGAGTTATATATAGATAACTCAATTTCGGCTAAATTGTCGCTTCATTTTTTTCATTCCACCGTTGATATAAATATATATATATATAGAGAGAAATACCTCTTACTGGGTCTGACTTACAGTACCCCTTATGTGTTCTTCTAAGATCTCTTTTACTTATTAACCTTCGAATTGTCAACCGCATCTGTGAACCCACTAACGCCACTGAAAAGAGAGTATTGTTCGTCGGTGATGATGATGATGAGAGCTGATGCCATGAAGAGGCCATCATCACCGCACTCCTCGTAAGTGTTTTATACTTAAAAGATCACTACAAGCCTCGCCTGCAGAAAGTGACGAGCAAATAAATTGAGCTCTCCAAGCAGGAAGTTACATTAGACAACTTCAAATGAGATGTCGTTTGCTGAGACATTGGGCGAAACTTAATAAAAACTTAAAAATAATAATCATCAATGTAAATTGTCAATTGACAAAATTGACGATTAATGAAACAAATCAAATCAATGTAAAGCATCATTTTACAGAGTGACATATCATGTTATTCAATATAATAAATAAAGCCACGAACCCTGAAACATTTCTGATCACGGTCAGACTAGAATCGTGCGTGTCGTGGATCCAAGTCCAGTTCGGCGCAGTTCAATATTTAGTGATATAATGTATTAATGAGTAAAATGCGACAATTACTTCTCTTTTTTTATCTCATTAAGGGGATCCAGCAGCCTGTTTTGGACGTAGAGGACAGGCTTGTTTCTGGTCTCCGAGTTGGACCCGGAACTGGAAGGGATTTCCAATTCACCTAGCATCAGATTAACTTCCATCAGAGACCGTTCTACATCAAACTGAAAAAATACAAGTCACACTGATATAGCGGGATGCAATATACGCTAAAGTTTTTCCACACATTCCACAAACAGTATACATTGACGTTGATATAATATATAAAGGCGGAGAAAAAGAATTTCCGTATATCAAACAGATTGACATGAAAAATATCTCAAGGGGAGGGGTAAAAGGGGAGTAGGGAATTGTCACCTATGTTACCCACCGGGTCCTAAAGAATAAGTGTTGCAAAATTTGTGTTATTATAGTATAGTCGAGATCGGTCCAACGGTGTACATTTGTAAAGAAAACACATTGAGTTTTAGAGGTACTTATAGATTAATATTTGTGACTTTCGTAATCACAATATTCTTTTTTTTTTAATTGAAAACAAAATAACTTCAAAAAAACCTACAATTTGTGGAAATGTTAACTCATTATGTGTTCACAAAATAATATTCACTGTAGCTCACTTACATAGAACAGCAATATTTAAATTTCACAAAAAAGTCACTAAGTTTTTCAAACAAAATAATTATAAATTATTAAAACATTTCCAAACAAACATCATTCATCAATATAAAAGGTGTATTAAAATTAAACTGTCAAGTAAAAGAATACATTTTTTGTTTAGTCATTGAGAAAAGGTTTTCACTGTGAACTTTTAGCAAATAGTCTGCTATCAACATTTTTTGATTATTAAATATACAAGTTTCAGTTCTATAGCTTTTACACTTTTGCAACTACTTATTATAACAAACATGTTTTATTTCATCACATGAATTAAAGGGGTAAAAAATTCTGAACAAAAAAACCCTATAAACATTTTACTGTAATATTTTTAAAAAAAATGGATCTATCCAGGAGCGAGTACTTGTACTAGTGCTGCCTTAATCTATACTAATATTATAAAGAGGTAAAAAGTTTATAAGTTTATATGTAGGAGGTAATCTCCAAAACTACTTCACCGATTTCAAAAATTCTTTCACCAATATTTAGAATGGACCTTCAAGGTGGACATAGGCTGTATATTATCCCGTTAAAATAAAATGGGTTTTCATGGAGACTAATTTTTGGCTGTAGTTTTGGCAGTCATGTCCAAATTTTTGGCAGGAGTAGCACATTGTGCCGTGCTGCGCAAAGGTAGATCTGTGCTCCTTCAGAATTACTCTGCAGATGTATGGATTTAGATTTGGGTCTAAATCCATACTTCTGCAGAGATGGAATTTCTGGGGATTCTGGGATTTAGATTTGGATCCTGCCCATATCAAACTTCTGGTCGAAATAGTAGGCAGAAAAACGCCCACAACCTTGATCTATGCAGATGAATAAAAATGAGCAGTCTTTAAAATACTTTTTCATGAAAAATGTTCTCTGATTTTCACAGACGTTCAGAATCTTCTGTGTGTAGTTTTCTAGGATATTTTGCCATGTATATCTAACCTCCCTGGCCGTTTCGGATCAGATTACAGGGTCCATCATTAGGGCTGATGTGATGAGTATGTGTTGATGTTAAGGTTGAGTATTGGTTTGTAATATCATACTGAAATTGTATGAATATTACGCATACATATCAATATACATATCGAACTTTAAACTAGTCAGTATTTTAAATGGTAATTTCATGGGTAAGGACCTAATATTTAAACAAACTTTATATAAATTTCTAACTACGTACACAGTAATGAATACAAGATAAGCTGATCATTTACTTACTCCGTCCACAGAAGGACCTTCTTTTTTGTTTTTCTTTTTGTCCTTCTTTGTCTTCAAGTTTCTTGTAGTTTTCTTCATTTCATCCACTTGCGGGAGAACATCAATTTCGCATACATCTTCAATCTTGGCTTGAACTTCAGCCACCTGCAATGGATAAGAAATTGAGTACACCTCACCACACCCTTGCAAAGTGTCTAAAGGAGTCCGGCAAGTCTGTATATTGTTTCCTGATCTTTAAGTACCTAAGGAGATTATATATCGAGGGCAAGAGGTCGATCATCTCCAGGAAGATGGACAAACCAAGTCCAAGAGATATAGCCTCGCTACTCGTCATTCTAACAAGCCCGGACTGGAGAAAAGCAGTTTGTGCTATAGAAGCAGAGGAAAGGATTACGAGTATGAGTCATGAGCCTAGTGATTAAGAAGATAACATTTCATCGAGAAATGAACTAAAAGAAATTTGTTTACAGGGAATATAATATATATAAAAATAAATAAATAGAATTTATTCTAATTATAATTTTTTTATCCATTTCAAAGTATAATAAATACTTAAGACTATTCATGTTATGGTTCGCATAGGATAGGTGGCGGACCCCCAAAAAGGGCTGTTGGTTAGATTTATCCATATACAGTAGAACCTCGTTAATTCAAAATCCAAGGAACCCAAAAAAAAATTTCGACCCTGTTAATTCGAAATTTTAGGTATAAAAATAATCGATTGTGAAATTTGCCAAATATCTAAAATTCTTGAAAAAAACATTAATTTTGTTAAATTTAAACTTATATCTAAAGAAATCATTTTGAATTTTTTTTTTTTGCAATGGCAATGCAATTGCAATGCAATTTTTTTTGCAATGCAAATAATGCAAAGATCGTGACATTTCTATTGCCAAAGTACATATATTGACATATTTTCTGTTCTCACTTGCGAAAAAATCTTTTTTTTCCATTTCCGTCACGTCTGAATGGCCGTAATCAAAAATGTTTAGTTATACTTGAATTTATGCAAAGCTTTTTCAATCTTCACACGAGTTTAACTTTTTATTCCGCCTTTTTTCCGGCTCAAACCAACAATGCACAGTTGCTAAAAATACACTTGTCAATAATTACATAAAATAGTGTATGCAAGCAAAAAAAGGTGTGCATTATTAAATTCTGGGAAATAAATATAAATCAAATAATCCTTACATCTTATAAATATGACTATACATATACAGGCTAGTAATCTTCTAATTCTAGCCATCATTATACAGATTAACATATTGTAGTGGGACGTGGCTGCAGGAGGCAAATAAATTACTTAAACTTAATTAGACTTCTATTTATTATGCAAAAAAATCACTGGACACGAGTTAAAGCAGAGCACCGATCTTAAATTTATAGTCACTGAATGTTTACAGAATATTCCATCCATCCATCCTCAGCGTTATAACCCTTGGTTTCCAGTTTTGGTGCCCCAGGGCCCGGCAGTCCGCAACGACGCCATCTAATCACCACAGTTCCTACGACACTCCTTCTACCTATTGGGTTATTAAACAATACCCTTTATGGGGGGGCTCCAGATCACCCGTACATTGTAGATGTCCCAGCCAGCGCAGTCCGTTAATTTTAAAAATTTTAGTATGACTAACGCCTCTTACTTACTCATATTACACTGGAAATTGATTTTTTCTATTAAAAAGAATATCAAAAATATTTAAAATTTTCAAAGTATTTTTTATGCGTTATTTATTAAAATTATTATTTTTACTTATTAAAATCTCCTTAAAAAAACAATATATTTACCCCAAAAAATTTATTTGTCTTAAGACTGAAGAGTACCTTTTTCAGTAGAAGCATAATAACTTTAAAAAATTATTAATAACTTAAAAATATAAATAACATATTATTTTTAGCGTACTGAAAATAACAAATTTTTGATCTACTGATCTATTTTTGATCTACTAAAAATAAATCTATGGGAAACTATCAAAATTTATATTCATCATACAATCACCTTACAAAACAAATTTTTAAAAAAACTAATAAACACAACATAAAGGCAAACGATAATGTAACTCTGAATTTACTTGTAGAGGTAACAAAAATCAGGGTATTACTATACAATATAGTCTCTGTAATCCGAACCCATTATAAACCAAACCTCCAGTAATCCGAACATCGGCCGACGGAGGCGGGATGCACGTGTAACAATGATTTGCCAATCTTTGAAAAAATGACTCACTTACTATGTGTCATCTGAGTTTTGTTGCAACTGCGTTAACTGCCTAAATTAGTGAAATACAAAAATTAATTGCTATTAAAAGAAAACACAAGATGTTAAACCATTAATAAAAAAAGTGTAATTTTCAAAGAGGAGAGTTCTACGAAATTAGAGAATATAACATTGGTAAATCCACAATACCCAATTTAATGAAAAAAATAATATAATAATGATCCCAGAAAATGTCAAACTATCAAATGTTCGGAAAATCCAGCCGTAAAATCTAAGAATGACCCAGAGAGACCCAGAGACCCACGGATTACTGAAAACGATGTGGAGGAATGTTCTGAGATAATCACTGATGATGAAATTGTTGAGAATGCACCGAAAGAAAAAGACCAACATTTATTTAATATGTACATAGTACAATTTTTTATTGATGTATAATCTACATAAATATTAAAGATTCCAGTAATCTGAAAATTTCTTAAACCCAACAGCCTCGGTTTTTAATTGTTTGGATTATAGGGAGTATACTGTATATGTATTTTTGTGCAGAATATAATTTTTTATTTGTATTATTTCAAATGGCGATTTCAGTACACATACATCAGTAAATTAATTCAATTTTCCTCGCTCCAACATTGAATTCTCTTTAGCTGACCACCAGTAGTTTATGGCAATGCTGTCAAGGTATTGCCATAAACTACCGGAAAGCGACAGGTCTTAATTGCAGCCTGCCTCATATACGAGGGTAGTCTGTAAACTTTCCGACCTTAAAGTAAATATTCACAATTTGTGAATAACTTAATGTTTGTTTAGCTTACTTACTACCATCACGCCTTTTTCCCAGTTAGGTAGGCAGAGAGGATAGAGCGCTACACTTTTCTGTCCTGATCCATCCACATTCATACATCTTCGCATGCAAGCTCGCCAGTTGTTGAGGCTTCTAACGGGACCATCTTCCAGTATCTGGTTAATCTGGTCATGCCACGTCTTCCGCGGTCGCCCTCTCTTTCTGGCGCCATCAACACTTGCATTATATATCTTTCTTACCATTCTTTCCTCATTCATTCGCTCAACATGCCCAAACCATCTGAGCGGCCCTTTTTTAATTCTAGTAATTATGCTAAGATCATCTTTATATTCATTCCTAATATCTGCATTCTTTACTCTATCATAAATTGATTTGCCACACATACGTCTGAGGGCGTTTAAGAGCTTTCTAATTGATTGAATTTATTAATTTTGATCTTGTCTAACTTAAAACGTTAATAGTTGACAGCATTACAATGTTATTAAAATAACTGTCAAGATACAGAAATAGTAATATTGCTATTTTCAGAATACGACCAATTATATCTGATGAGGATTACAACGCCATAACCCATTGGCGTGACATGAATTATTAGGCGTGACTATTTACATGCAACAAGATTCGGCAAGAAATATAGCTAAGATCAAAATGGATATCGAAGAGATAGCAGCTGTCATTTTTATTACATTCGCGATCGCAAAAAAGTGAAACGCAAATTCTGAGTTCACCCATATTTCTGAAAATTCATATAAAAGGTTCTTTCTATGTGCTTAACAATGTTTTAACTAAGCACAAAGAGAATTTTTACAATTATATCAGAATGACTAATAATTTGATGAATTACTTTTGCATGTTGCTGAAAAAATAAAAACGCGCGCGACTGCAGTGTAGGGGGCCGCAGCAGTGGGTTCAATTCCATAACAATGCATGTGTTGTTTTAAGAAATGAGTTACACGCGGCACTGTTGTCGCGCCGCGGCACTGGGTTTTGTTCAGAAGTTTTTCAATGCAAAATGTAGGCAAATGAAAAAATGCATGTGACATGTTGTGCCAATGGGTTTATGGCACTAAGGGGATAAAATTAATATTGATAAATAAGTAAATGGTGGCCTTTATTTGTGCAGAGCCCAATACCAATTAATTTATTTTCTACAGGATGCAATGGCTTATCACATTGTGTACTACAAATCAGTGTGTGGTATCAATTTTGAACAAAGGCAACCATTGTTTGCACAAGTGCACGTAATATGAAACAATTTATAAACACAAGCCTTGATCTCACATTACAGTTAAAATATTCCCTCCAAATAATAAGCCTCTTGTCAAGGCAGGATTTCTTGTTACTGAATCATAAAATACATTTATAAATCCCACCTTATAACAGTTGCAAAAATGATGCTTTTGAAGAAAATTACTCACATTCCCTTCTAACATCTCCAATCCCATCCTCCCGCATTTGTTTTTCCCCAAAAAAATTTTCTTCTTACATTAATGGCGGCTCTACAATCTCGCCTGCTCTCGCCCGAGGCCCTCAGCGAGAGCTTCTTTGTACACGCTTGTTTCAACCTTTGAATTTTCACCATTTGAAGTGTCGGTACTTGCCAAGATGGGTGTAGAGGCTACTGCTGCCTTTTGTCTTTGTGCTATTAGCCACAATTTTTTTGTGTATACACCATACAAAAAAAATTACTGGACCATAGAGAATCCGATGATTACCATGCACCGCATTAGAACAAGATTATGAAGAACAATGATTATATTATTAATTCATTATTATTGAAGAAGTTAATGATACCGATTTTCTTTGGTAATCTTTCAAAAACTCCAACTCAAATTCGTTAGACCACATTAAATTTTTTAAAACAAACTCACTCAAACACAGCTGGCAGGTAAAGAAGCCTGTGTGTATACGCCATGGGTAGGCCCCCTCACTACCCCGGGAGACCAAGCGAGGCCCCTTCCTCGGGCGCAAAATACCATCACTCTGTGCGAGAGGTGGCGAGGCGAGAACGAGTGAGACGAGACAAGACAAGAGACGAGACAAGACGTACATTGTCTCTCGGCCTGTCTCTTGTGTGTACAGTCAGTATAATGTATTTATTATACAATAATAAATACATTATACTGACATTATACATATCGACGGTGAAAAGGAAAAAATGATCAAGCGAAAATTTGGCCGAAATTGAGTTACATATATGTATCGACGGTGGAAAGGAAAAGTGACCAGCGACAATTTGGCCGAAATTGATTTATATATAACTCAACTATATATATAATTCAATTTTGGCCAAATTGTCGCTAGGTCATTTTTTCCTTTCCACCGTCGATATATATATATATAACTCAATTTTGGCCAAATTGTCGCTTGGTCATTTTTTCCTTTCCACCGTCGATATACTTAACCTGTCTAGCACAAATTTTTTGAAGAAGGAAACCTTAAAAATACAACTATATATCGACAAATCACAACATTCATTCCAAAAAGCCACAAAAGGACTATTACAATGTATGTCATTAAAAGCGTGTCTAAATTGTAATAAAAATCCATTACATGTTCGTATATCATAGAACTTTATTACTTAATATTAAATTGTCATAATGTTCTTATAAGATGAATCAGATATTTAAGGGCTACCCTGTAAGAAGTTTTAACAATGACGAGCTTGTATTAATAACAAGTGGCATGTCAGACGGAAGAAAGGATATTATATTCTATCTGTCTACACAGCGGAAAGTTAATCAGTTAGTTATGGCCTAGGTTTAAGTCCACTAAATGTAAATATTAAATATTTTTTATTACTCAATTTACTTTTTTCTTAATTTCAGAAAATAATAATAAAACTGAGAATACTGCAATAGTAGCCTAGGTATGTTTGTGTTGAATAATCAACAAAAAATTCCAGTGTTGTATTGCATTCTAAGTAATGTTGGCAACAGTGTTTAATAAAAATAAATAAACAGCAACGTAGCAAAAATTTGGCGTTGGAAGTTTTTATGAGTCACTGTTGAAATATGTAGCATCACAAGAAACAAAAACTATCGCTGAAGTAGCAAATGGTACTTACCACAGGTTCGTCAGCAAATGTCTCATTTGTAGAGGTCACCTTTTTTTCTTTCATCTGTTTCTTCGCTTTGGATTTTCCCTTCTTCTTTTTGACCACCTTCTTCGGCCTGGCACTTGATTGAATCTTCATAGCTTCAATTTCAGAATCAGATGACGTTGTAAACTGGAGACCCTAAAATAAAAGAAACAGATATCCTTGTTATTTTCTACAATATGGAGTCATAAATTCGATAGATAGCAGTGCAGGCATTATCTGGAACCTTCTTAGGATCCAATTAATTGCAATGCCCACTACTGAAAATGTAGTGAATGATCATATTATTTTTCTCTAATTCATGCCAAAGCATAATCTGTTGACCTTTCCCGCCATATATTTAAATGATGCCATGACTGTCGCCAACAAAACAATAATGTGAAAGTATTGTTTAATCAAACAAATGTTGTTGCGAAATACACAGAAATAATAAGGAACCCAAATCAGTTACATACCATGTCAAATGGATTAGCATTCAATTTTTTACTCCTTGCGCCGCCACCGGGAAACATGTCTTCTTCTTCCAATTCCTCTTTTTTTTCTTTCTCCTGTTCTGCCTCCTTTTCTTTTTTGAGTTTTCGTAAAGCTCTCGACGACATTTTGGGTTGCCAATTGCTTCCCACAAAATCAACACAAGACTTACAAATGAAAATTCAAGATTATGCAGTTGTACTACTCTGTCAACGTCCCGCTCCGCTATCAAACTATCACTGTCAACTACCGCCACTATTGCTGTTATCTATGAATATGAACCATAGAATAGAGAATATGAACTAAACATAGACAACTAAATGCCATAGAGACACGTCATCTACCATAGACTAAAATAAAAATATACATATATAGCCCTTGGTTTAGAACTTTTCCATTAATACCGATTAAGAAAAACGCCTCTTTCTCTAATAAAAAGAATCTCTTAGCGACAAACAGTAAATTTAGGTATAACTTGTTCTTTCAACCATAAAGGCCCGATGAATTCCGTTAAATTGACTTTATCGGGAAAGAAGTGCAAAGGTAATCACATACTTTCCTTTATCCTGAATTTCTTAAAAGAAGAAATATAAAATATAAGTAATAAATAAAAAAAAATAGAGAAACAATTCCTCTTAAAAATGTCACATTTTTTAGATTGAAATTTATTTTGTTTTCCTTACTTAGAATTATATTTACTTTATTTTCACAACTACACATATTATTTAATGAGTAATTTATTTCTTATTTTCCAAACTTTAAATTAATTAGAAATAGTAATTTTGTACAATAGGCGATACAATAGTCAACATAATAAATTATGCATAGAGTAAAAATATTTTTTTAAAATAATAATTATATTCAACTAGCTGCAACCCGTCGAGAATGACTGTACTTTTACGTGTTGGTTCCTAAGGAATAAGTATTTATTTTCTTCTTCAAACACAGCAAAATTATTTTGTGGTGACATTATAATTATAATTTATAGAATTAAACTTTCTTTACAACACTTTTTTTTATTGAAAAAATCAACCAATGGTTTCTTCGTCAGGATAACAAAAATAAAATTGAAAAATCGAAGTATAGATAATCAAAATATTAAAAAGTTATTTATTTGGAAAATGAATAATATAAAGTAACTACTTAACATGAAAATACAGTTTAAAAGATAACTATTTGCAAAAAGGACCTGATTAACTATTTGCAAATAGTCATCTTTTCAATTTATTTTCATGTTAAGAAGGTACTTTAAAGTATTCATTTTCCATATATAACTATTTAAAATTTTGATTATCTATACTTCGATTTTTAAATTTTATTTTTGTTATCCTGAGAAAGAAGCCATTGGCTTCTAAACATATTGAATTTTTTCAATAATAAAAAAGTGGTGTAAACAAAGTTTAATTTTATGAATTATAAGTATTTATTTTTAAATAAAAAGAAAAGAAAGAAGAAAAATTACTATAAAGAATAAAAATAAAAAAATATGTGAAAAATTTTAGGAAAAATTTTACGTAAAGAAATTAAATAAAAATTTCTTAAAAAAATACGTTAAAAATGGAAAAACATTTCTAACAGAAAACGAAATTATTATAATTGGGATAGGCGAGTTAGTAAAAAAATATGTATACTCGTAAACAGAGTTTTTATTACCAACAGATTTATAAAGAAAAGGCAAACGCGCTCAATTTTTTTCATTTCTGTAAACGCAATATTTAAGATTGTTCTTAAATAATTTTAGGCGCAATTAAAGATCTAAAATTAAATGTTTTGAAGTTGCACATACGTATTTGCCGCAACTTAACAGTGCAACGTAACTCTGCTTCACAAGTTGAATTTTTTTTTCTTTTGCTTTAATCGATACATATATTATCAGAGAATATGCTTGTCAAATTAGAGAGCGAAATTCGAAATATTTCTCTAGTTATAGCTTAGAACAAATAAATTGTCAAGGCAGGGATTACGTCCATCTCAAGTGCTTTGCCAGGAAGCAATGAGTCATGCGCTGTGTGATCGCTGGCAGCCATTTTGCGACCGACGTTGGTTGGCGCTCTGCCGAGGTTGGCCCAATGTGTACAGGGCCTATTAAACCATAGAAAAGAGACTAAAGACGAAACTAGTCAAAACCTCTCTCTTTTCTGTGGTCAAAACCAAAGAGGTTTAAGGGCAAGCGCGCACTGGTTACTTTTGCCCGGGTGACATAAAAGTTTTTGTTTCGAAAGCGGAGTGCGCTCACGAAAGGTGTCAGTGATAAAACTTTTTTGAAATCAAAGTGTCATTTGCCGATATGGATTTCGAAGACACGGTCGTTGTTTGTGAAGGCATCAGACTCAGGAGAAAAAAAAGCGAAAAAAATACTGGGTACACCCCCTTTGGAGTGACGGATTACTAAGTTTTACACTATGATTTATAAATTTCGAGAATTTCGAACATCCAAATAACTTTTTCGATATTTCCGAATGAGTGTTGGAAGTTTTGATGATTTTGTTCGCACTTTAGGACCTGCTTTAATTTTCCAATTTATGTCTGAATGTTCTTTCAAGTTTTTATCATAATGTACTTGTCTCTTTTTCACTTCTTCATGAACGTTCACGTTTTGCGTAGATGTTGATGCCATTTTGCGTGCGCCAAAGTCCATAATCGTGAACGATGCGCGAATAATACGAAAAAAGTCTATAATGCAAATGGCGAACGAACGACGCGGAGAGTGGCAGTTTTGTTACCCGTGCGCGCACTGCTATGAAAACCTACCGGCGCGGTGACAGTTTCTTCTCGGGCTTGTTAGCTGGTCGGCGCACAAATATGTCATCCAGTTGTCACTAACGAAGGGAAAAACTACATTTCAAAATGAAGACTACAATTCACACACGTTCACCAGTTTGAAGACTACAAAGTGTACACTACATTTGTAGTAAAAACTACATGAAGTGAAGTAATTGTAGTATTACTGAAGTAAACTATTGCAGTACTACAAAATTGTAGTATTAATGAAGTGAACTAATTGTAGTACTACAAAATTGTTATGACTTACAAGAAGTGCTTCTTGAAAAGTATGCTACTAGAAAATTTTCAAAGCCTAGGGGGGGGAGGGTGTTTCAGTTTCCAGAGATTTCTTCAATCCCAAAATTCCACTTGGTTGTTTCGATTTCCAAAAAGATTTCTTCATTTATCTACATTGACTTCCCAAAAATTTCACATAAAATATGTGCTATTTGAAGTATGTATTTTTAATAACTTTGAAATAGTAGTAGTTAAATACAGTAGCCGGCAAAACTCTTGAAATTTTACGGCGTAGTGGGGGGGAAGTTTGCGCATGTACCATTCACCCACTACGCTAAAAAATTTCAAGAAGTTAGCCGGCAACTGTACAGAGCGGACCCATCACTAGTTGTCACGTCATAGCGTGCGCGCATCTCCATCTGTGATCTCCATACATATCCACGGACTTGATAAGGGCCGGTTGTTTCAAGTTGGATTAAAGTAAGCGTTCTCTTAAAGCATAGATTTTTACGTTCTCCACCAATCAGACGATCCGTTTTCGTAAAAATCTATGCTTTTATCGACCGCTTACTTTGATCGAACTTGAAACAACCGGGCCTAAGAGTGACGAAAGTTGATCCGTGACAAAAGTAACCAGTGCGCGCATGGCCTAAAAGCCTACCTCCATCTGTGATCTCCATGCATATCCACGGACTTGATAAGAGTGACGAAAGTTGATCCGTGACAAAAGTAACCAGTGCGCGCATGGCCTAAAAGCCTACAGAACTGTCATAAGTTAAGGATAGAAACAAAATTCAAAGTTTCCGCACTTGCAATGATAGATAAATTCGACTTTTTATCAAAGTTTGCGACCTGCAATTTATTATTCTTATCAGTTATCATATATTCTTGTGTTTTTGCGTACGAGATTACATTATTGTGCGCGTGTTAAATTTAAAAATACATTTTTTGAAGCTTTGCTGGTAGAATTTAATTTTTCACAATGACTAGTTTATTGAGAACAATTAATCTTACGAAAGTATTAAATAATGCTAAGGCTAAAAACATTTTTCATTATAATTTTTGTTCATCTACATGTTCTCCAGAATTATCAAAGGTTCAATATTATTACGTTAATATAATATTAATATTATGTCGTGTAAATAAATACCCAAAAAATTTTGCTAACATTTTATACAACTGATGTTTATTTAATTTCAGACAAAATATAAAATTGTAAGATTGAATTTTAACAAAGTACAAGATGACCATTTAAGATTTTTCGAGAATGTATTGGGTAAAGATAGGGTTATTACAGACCCTTCTGAAGTATTGCCGTACAATATAGATTGGATAAAAAATTGTCGAGGTATATCAGTATAATATTTCTTTTTCATTAAGATTCTTGTAAAAGGTGCCCCTCAGCTCAATTTAAAATGCTGGGGCATGATCATAGAAAATCTTTTATACTTGTCTCCATTTATTAATGTCCTTTTAATTTGCTACTTTCTGATTCTGAATAATATTTACCTCGTGTTTTTCTCAATCAAAAAAATCTTCCAATGAAGTCTATAAATTGATTTAGTTGTTCATAGTTTATTTTTGTTCGTACAATTTTTTTTACATCATGTAATGCATTTTTTTTACTATTTATAATATTATTTAAGAAATATTTTTTTTTACAAATTTACATATTTGAATTATTTTGTAAACAAAATATGCATATTTTATATTTCTCAAGTTGCACATTGTTTCAATTTGTGGAAATTTAAAAAATGTAAGAATTGAAGGGTTCCGAAGTCGCAAAATTTAATAAAGAAGACCCCACTGAAGTTTTCGCTACTAGCTATGAGATACCCTGTATATATACAGTGTCAAACTTTTCATAATCTTAAATAGTTAATATAGCAAGCAAAATTGGTAATTATAGTTTACCAGATTGGAAATGTTCTGGGTTCGCGTTCCGGTGATAGCCAAATTGATACATTTTTTCATAAAACTATATTCTAAAATTGAAAAACAATGAAATGTGTCTTCATTAAAAAATAAAATCTTATTTATTTCACTTAAATATAAATGTGTTATAATTTAAGGTGACTCTCAAGTAGTTTTGAAGCCCAAGAGTACGGAAGAGGTATCCAAAATATTATCCTTTTGCAATGACAACAATTTGGCCGTGTGTCCGCAAGGCGGTAACACCGGTCTTGTGGGAGGGTCCGTACCCGTTTTTGATGAAATTGTTATCAGCACGGCACTTATGAATAAGATTATCAGCCTGGATGAGTTGTCAGGTAATGTAATTAATTATTTTAGTTTACTTTTTCGCTGATTTACATTTGTACATGCATTAAGCTGCACTCCACTCAAACTGAGATATAATACATTGAAGGCATTGCAATAAAGTACTTTTTTTGCAAACATGTAGGCTGCTTACGCTGTTTTTGTAAATAAATATTATGACATTTCATTGAAGAACTGGACAAATTGTATTTTTTTTCAATTTCTAGGATTAAAATTTGGTGAGAAACTCTTGCACCATCCACATATCAAGGCTGCGAGATCTGGAATTGTTGTATTGACGTTAATTGTTTAAGTTAGGTAGTACCGTGTTACGCGAAAGTAAGTTTTATGGGAAAAGCAGTCAATAGTGTACACTACCTATGTTATGTTTATGTTAATTTATATAGCGCCATTTTTGCATAAGAGATGCTTCAAGGGCGCTTTACAGGTGCGACATCCCGAAAAAATGAGTTTTTAGGCTCTTCTTGAAATGTTCCTAGTATTCTAGTATCTTAGTATTTTTATAAGTGTACCTAGTATCTTTATATCGTTTTTTTTTTAAATAGAGATGCGAACATGGAATGCATTTCCCATCAATATTCTTACTATTTTCAAAATTAGCTAATCGCTTGTGCTATGAAAATAGGACTAACTTTCTGGTGTCCCGGAATTGGGCTCGAACCACTGACCACCAGATGACCAGGCAACCGTCATGACCACTACATCAACAAGCTACTCAACTGCTAAGTAAAACTAAGCTACTCTGCTATTTAATCAAGATATAGTATAGAAGTCTCATGGAGACGGAGCTATATTTTTACACATATGGAAATAAAAACACTTTTTTTAAGTTCTGTATTTTTAATTTATTATTACATTTTAAAATAATTAAAAATTTAGATCTTAAAATGTTTTTTTTTCAAATGCGTGATTAAGGCCCGGTTGTTTCAAGTTCGATTAAAGTAAGCGGTCGATCAAAGCATAGATTTTTAGGGAAACGGATCGTCTGATTGGTGGAGAATGTAAAAACTTATGCTTTAAAAGAACGCTAACTTTAATCCAACTTGAAACAACATGCCCTAAGGAGTTCTATAAACTTACCTCTGAAACAATAAATATGCTACATTTTTATATGGGAAAGTAGGTGCGAGTATCAGCAGTACATATACACTATACACAAAACTTTATTCCATGCTTTTTTCAAGTTCTGCTCTTTTACACTGTCACATGCTGCTCTGATCATGAAGGACGCGTCTTTCAAATCAATCTTTTTATGATTTCTTATCAGGCTTTCTTCTCCCTCCTCTTCTTTTTCCAAAAGTAACTTACGTAACAATTCTTTTCTATAATAGTATTTGAAAGTCTCAATAACGCCTTGATCCATGGGCTGTAATAATGAAGTTAGGTGGAAGAAACATGACTTTTATAAACTCGTCTTTTTCATTTAAGATGTCACATGATGGATGAGTTGGGGCGTTGTCAAGAAGCAATAATGTTTTCTCTCTTTTGTCATTTTTTACTTGATGGGCTTTTACAGAGGGTATAAAAGTTTCTGTAAACCATTCCATGAAAATTGTACTATCCATCCTAGCACTCTTTTGCGAAGTGCGAACAAGTCGCGACAGGTGCACGAGCACTGTAGTGCGGGAGGCGGGAGGGGATCGGCACATGCGGGTCGGGCGGGCGTAGTAGTTCTGATAAGCGGTCGTTCGGTTGATCGACGTTCGGATAATCAACGCTCTACTGTATAAAAATAATACAATCAATATTTATTTATGTATGAATTAAATCAAAGTTTGTAATGTATATGTTATACATCAAATTGAAATCATAAATCTACAAATAGGCAATGTATCAATTTTATTTTAATTTTTTACCAATATTTTTTTATAGTAATATAAACCAAATAACACGAGCTCCAGCAAGAGAGATACTGCGACTAGACACTTTAATTAGCGATAGCAGTATGTCATTTACAGATTATAAAATAAATTATTTATGCACATGAATGGTTCCAATGTACTTTTACCTATGTTTTCTTTATGAAAATGAATTAATCAATGGTCCCTACGTATACTGTTGAATCTGCAAAAATTCGATTTTTATTACACTATCTTCAACTATCCCATTTACTGTGTATATTTTCTGATAATGTTAAAAAAAGTTTAATTATCCTTTATTTTGGCTTTTTTAAAAAGAAAATTGGACTCTTTTTAACACTGTCCAATGATTTAGAGTAAATTGGATAGTTTACGATGGTAAGACGAAATTCGAATTTTTGCAGATTCAATAGTGTATGTAGGGACCGTCAATATGTAACCTATAGATTAGTTGGTGAATGTTTTATCTTTAGCTGCTTAATTTTAGAGAATGTAACACAGTGTATGATTATTATATATTAGGTTATTTCGAATACAATGTCCATTTTTATTATGTGCGCTAGGCATGAACTTAGGTTATGTTTGCTAATATCAATACTGTAAAAGTATGTGGGTATGTTTTCACTATTATCATAAACTTTCATCACTCTTTACGCTATAACTGAACTTTTACATCGATTGGACTGTGTACGTCATTTTGGAAGGTCAGAACTACCGGCGCAGCGTTTTCACAGCATTTTCTCACTAAGAGGTTTTACTGTATTATGTTGCGATCTCTAAAATTGGGGAATTCTGTGTATTCTTTCTGCAGTTGGCTGCCTTGATTTGCACGAATACTTTTAGTTTGCGGCATTTGCGCTAATTCCTCAAACCTGAACATTTGTTTTTCACATTCATAAATTCCTCTTTAATTTGATTCTTTTTTCTAATAACTGGTTTGTATTGTTAAAATGTTTAATTTTCTTTGGAAGATGTTATTACAGTAGCCGGCAAACATCTTGAAATTCTACGGCGTAGTGGGGGGAAGTTTGCGCATCTACCTTTCCACCAACGAGACCCAAATTTCGTCTTCTGCGCATTCCCCCACCACGCCAAAGAATTTCAAGAAGTTTGTCGGCAACTGTACTGACTTATCTTATTATTTCACATATTTATTGACAATTGTATTTCTAATAACTAGAGCCTGAAAAGGTATAATCGAAAATTAAAACTACTGAAGATTGAAAAAGCCTTTTATAAATTTGAAGATATCTAGACATTTTTGATTACGGCCATCCAAGCGTATCAAATGTTTTTTTTTTTCATATAATAATAATAAGAATAAGAATCAATATATCAATATATACATATTTGCAATAAAAAAAAAAAGTTTTCAAAATGATTTCTTGAAATATATGAAAAAAAAACCACACATTTTTCACAAAATTAATGGCCTTTTTCACGAGTTTTACGATTTTTGGCGAATTTCACAATCGCATTGCGTTTTTTTTTGTACATTGAATTTCGAATGAACAATAATTCATTTCAGCATAATTCGAAAAGTATTTTTGAATTTGAATTTGAATTAACGAAGTTTTACTGTATCAAATAAATATGTAATTTAGATTTTATTTCACACCAATTATGTATAGTTATGCATAGCTTTTTTTATTGTGTGTGGTGCACGCCCCTGGTAATGTTTGCCTTTCCTGGGGAAGGTTACACGTTAAATTAATTAATGTTTCTAATAGATTGTATTTTGTTCAAATTACAGGTGTTCTGGTGTGTGAAAGTGGCTGCATATTGGAAACCCTTGATTTATATCTCCGAGAACATAATCTTATTATGCCGCTGGATCTTGGAGCCAAAGGTTCCTGTCATATAGGTGGAAACATTAGTACTAATGCTGGTGGCCTCAGACTTCTGAGATTTGGTAATCTTCACGGCGCAGTTCTAGGTGTGGAAGCGGTAAGTAATTTTGTAATTTAATATTTTCTTATACATACTTTTATGCATACTTAATTGCCAAGACGAATAGGAATGAGCTGGGCTGCTTTTGGCAAACTCAAACATATCTTCGAGAACAAAGAGATCCCAATTAGCCTAAAAAGAAAAGCCTTTGAATCGTGCATACTGCCAGTGATGACGTATGGATTGGAGACTATGGCCCTTACAAAGAAAAGTGTAGAAAAGCTCAAATGTACGCAACGATCCATGGAGAGATCCATGCTTGGAGTAAGCCTAAGAGATAGAATTAGAAATGACGAAATTAGGCAAAGAACTAGAGTAGTGGATATCATGGATTGCGTAGCGAAGCTAAAATGGCAATGGGCAGGACACGTTGCAAGACAGGATACTACAAGATGGCCTCCCAGAGTTCTGAAATGGTGACCTTGGGAAAATAAAAGAGGCATCGGAAGACCTCAAAAGAGATGGGCCGATGATATTGTCGCTGTGGGGGGAAAGAAATGGCTACATTTAGCCAACAACAGGGAAGAATGGAAAATAAGGAAGAGGCCTATATCCAGCAGTGGAAAGACAAAGACTGATGCAGAAAAGAAGAAGACTTTTAAAATATATAATTTAATAAATCAAAAAATTGTTTAAAGGTCCTCCTGTATGATATGACTGTCTGGTCTAACTATGTGCATGATACACCTTAAAAATCCCTCACTTTTAAATATTGTTTCAATAAATATGTACAAGGTTTCATATAAACATTCCACTGATTTACCGAAGTTACATTAAATATAGTTCAAATGAATGTAAACGTAATTTTGCATTTGACTGTACAAAAAATTGGCAAAATTATGAGAACATCATTAAATGGAAGCGGAATGGACAAAAACAATTTCATTTAATTTATATATGGAAACATAGAGTATAGTTTAATATACAGTAGAATCTCGTCAATTAAAAATTCAAGGGACCCACCTATTAATTTTTTGAAAATGTCAGACTCTATTTTGAACCATTTATCAAAAACGCATTGTTTCAACTCCTGTTCAGATGTACCTTTCTTTGGCTAACATTTTTTTAAATATTGACCATAAGCGTTCTCTCCAATTTTGGTCTGGTGAGTGTACAGGCCAGCTGATAAGATTGATGCCTTCTTTTTTTAAACAACTCCATACTTTTTTTAGAAGTATGCCGTGGAGCGTTGTCCTGCTGGTACAAAACACTCTGTTGTGACTGGGTTTTGTATAATTGAATCATGAAGAGTTCCAAACATCATCCAACATAGTATAGTTATCAGAATTAATTCCTTGTACACAAAGAGTTTCTCCACTCCTTTGGACGTCATACACCCCCATACCATTATGCTTCCTCCACCATGTTTTATTGTAGATACCACATAATCAGATGATGTACTTCACTTACTCTCCAATAGACATGTACGGAACCAGGAGTTCTGAAAATCTATAAATAAATAGAAAAAAATTGATTCAGGGGATTTCATATCCCCTAATTTTGGTTATGAAGGGTTATGAAACAGTTCATAACCATTCCAGTAAGTAAGTTAGTTTATGCAGTCAGTTCTGTCAAATTTCGATAAAATAAATTGTTTGGTCGCGTAGGGTTTATTAGACAATTTAAACTTATTTGCTTTAATAAATATTTAATGATTAATTCCAATGTTGCCTTCTTCTTATAATTTGGAACATTTAAAAAGGTTGATTTTTTTCATTTTTATGTGCTCATAGAAACACAATCCTGAAAATCTATCCAAGTTTTTCAAAGGTATATAACTACAGAAGTATAAAAAATAAATGAAAAAATTAGTAAATTGGGGCTCGGTCAGTTTTTTCAATATTTACTAGCTATTGCTGTATTAGGCATTATTAATTACCATCTGGTAAATTCAATTTTTTTGCGTTCAATTATTTGAGTGCTGCTAAATTCTAGTATCTACTCTTTTGTCTTATAAATTAATAAGATCATGTAATTCTGTATACAGGTGAAAGCTGATGGCGGAATACTTAATCTCTTGGGAACTCTGAAGAAGGATAATACAGGATATCATCTAAAGCACATGTTTATTGGTTCCGAAGGAACTTTGGGTATGGTAACAAAAGTATCCATTCACTGTCCTGCACAGTCATCATCAGTAAACGTAGGATTTTTAGGTAAATATACGATTTTTAGTAAATTTATTTAAACATGTCATGTCTTCTATGTAATTTTGATGTGTATACCATACATGTACAGGTTTCGCAGTTAGAATCTGTTCCATATCCGTTTATGGCCGTAAGCACTGCCTCGATAGCGGCCCGCAGGAGTTGACATTAGGGTGCTTAGACTTGTTGCTTTGTTTCTTGACTACACCCCACACTTAGTAGTCCAGAAGGTTTAGGGCGGAACTGTTAAGAGGCCAAAAATCCTAAAAGTTCCGTTTTTTTTTTAATGGAGTATGTAGGAGGTATTTCTGAGATCTTGAGCAATTCGACGGACGACTGTTAAGATCACTCCCAAGACGGAGACCAATTTCCGATGCAAGGTCCCGGGTCTTTCATAATCGTGCCTTGGGCTCTTCGGATGATCTCTGGAGTTCATGTTGATTTCT
This sequence comes from Agrypnia vestita, assembly GCA_016648135.1. Taxonomy (NCBI): domain Eukaryota; kingdom Metazoa; phylum Arthropoda; class Insecta; order Trichoptera; family Phryganeidae; genus Agrypnia; species Agrypnia vestita. Next base: position 85,402 of record JADDOH010024777.1, on the reverse strand, counting down.
GCCTAAGCTGAATTTTTCTCGCCGGAGTGGAAGAGCTCTCCTTAGACTCTTCTGAGAATGTATTTCTTCACAATGTCATTACAGTCCATCTTGGGTATCTGAAGAATTTAATAATTTCGATGGGCATTCTTCCGGCTCAAAGTCTTTCTATTATCACCACTCTTCTATCATACTCCATGCACGGGTTGACAGGCTCGGCCATTTTGAGATTATGAAAGTCTTACTGACATGTTTAGCTAACTTTAGTGCCAACTAGTGCCTAACCCTGAATTCAAATGTAGCGGGAGCTTCAAACTCAATTTTGTCCGGATTCTAACGGCGCATCCTGTATTTTCTTTGGTGGATTTTTCAGAACCTATAGGCGAGTCTCTATGGTCTACTGACATGATGAATTTGTCTAGTATTACTGTTCTAGCTGACTTATCATATCAAAATCATAATGTTTTGTTATCTAGAGGGTTTTTTTGAACGGGAATTTTGCAACAATGTTTCTTCAATGTTTAGATTTAGCCTAAAAATCACCAAATCGTATTCTGAATCGTATCGTGAAAAATTTGGACATACTCAAAATATTTTGTATTAAATTTATTAATACATTGTGTTTTCAGGTGTTAAAGATTTTGAGAGTGTACTAAAGGTTTACCAAAAAGCAAAGTCATCGGTTGGAGAAATTCTTTCTGCTTTTGAGATGGCCGATGCAGCAGCACTAGAGTCGTGCACCTCGTTCTATAAACTTCAGTAAGGAAGCAACACTTTTTTCTTATTCAATGATCTATGAATCAATATTTAAAACCCTTGAAGTAATGAATTATGTGTGTGTATATATATATATATATATATCATCTATTCTATGTTATATATATCTCTCTCTCTCTTCTATCTCATATCTCTCTCTCATATACTCTATATTATATATATTTTTTTTTTAATACGAAATAAATAAATGAAATAAAGAGAAACACACAAATATCAAATAATAAAACCAAAAAATTAAATTCTGGAACCCGGATTCGAACCACGGATCTGTGTTTCTCTTTATTTCATTTATTTATTTCGTATTAAATATTACAGGACTCGTTTCCTTAAATAAATGAAAAATATGTTATTAAATAAAATTAAAATATGTTGTATATATATATATATATATATATTTCTTTATTCAACAGAAATCCCATTGGAGATTATCCTTTTTATGTGCTCATAGAAACAAGCGGCTCTAATGAAAAGCATGATGCTGAGAAGCTTGCTAAGTTTTTTGAAGATACTATGGAGTCAGGGCTGGTCTTGGATGGAACACTTTGCTCAGAGCCAAGCAGGATTAAGGTAATTTATATCACACTAGCTGTCTGTTACTGGCATTGTCCAGCAGTCAGGTTAGTTATATTTTTAGATAGAAAGTCTGATTTGCAACATTGGTTCAAGTCAATTGCAATTTTTTTTAAAACATACTTATTTTTTCAGCATTTGTGGACATTAAGAGAAAGCATGCCGAGTGCCATTTTACATTATGGCTACGTTTTGAAATATGATATTAGCTTACCGCTAAAAAAATACTATGATATTGTTCCTGAAGTCATAAAACGATTTGGAAATGATGTTGTTCGCGTGATTGGATATGGTCACATTGGTAATCATGAATTGTTAAACTATTTGATAAATTTTTGTACTTTGAAATACATATTGAACTAATATTTGTGATTGATGTATATTGGCTGTATTTGTTATTTTTACCACATTTTTTTTGTTACTGTGTTTTCTGTTCTGGTCTATCTTCATATGCGTGATATTACTATGATAAGATGTTTCATATTTATTATCATTATTATATTAATATTACATTAATAAATCGTAATTAAACAAACTAACAGATTTGCAATAATTGTAATAACTTTAAGCTAATTGTTTACTTTGTAATATTATTGAAAAAAAAGACATCTCCGTCATAAAAGCCCCACAAAGTGGGACAATTTTCTACTTTTTTAAACCATCTTAGGTTTGGTAATTTATTAATTAATTACATAATTTAGTTTTTATCATTTCAATATATATATGTAACCTCATGAATAAATTTTAAAATGATATATTTCCATATGAAAATATGATAAAAAAAAAAGAGAAGATATGAGAGGAAATTATGAAATTTGCTCACTCTGCCAGACAATCGCCTCAATGCTTTCTTGATTGTGATTCTGTTTTAATTAGTAATATTCAACCTGATGAAGACTTAGCTGTGAGTTGAAACTAGTTGTTAATGACTCAATACGGTGGTGCCAAACAGAGTGATATTCTATTTAAAGATATTACTTACTATTGTATTAAAGTGATAAATAACAAGTCATATGTATTCCATCAATAATAAACATTTATTCCATCAATAATAAATTTCCTATAATTACATGTTGTAACAGTTGGTTATTTTTTTAGGGGATGGGAACTTACATCTGAATATAGCTTTAAAAGAGTATTCCTCTGAATTAATAAAAAAAATAGAACCATTTGTATATAACTACGTCAGTGATCTGAAAGGATCCGTGAGTGCTGAACATGGAATAGGTTTCTTGAAGACCAAGTACATCAACCTCTCTAAGGATTCCTCCTCCTTAAGGCTCATGAAGGATTTAAAGACACTGATGGATCCTAAAGGGATACTCAACCCTTATAAGGTTCTTCCTTCTAATATATAAAATAAAACTGATATTTAAAGATGATATTTTGGGATAGGGTACGTATAAAGCATTTTTGATCTACTGATTAACATTGTTACCATTTTACATGATATTTGTGTAAAATAATTTAAAATTCTGTTTTTTGCCTTAATATAAGTTAATCTTTGCTATGTTTATGTATATTTTTTTGCGAGAATGAAGGCGTGCGAATTTACCTCTGCGTTCACAATTTCGACTGAATGTTTCAAGTTGTAGCAATATTTTTTGATGCAGTAATAGAGGTAATATATCAAATTTTGTACAAATGTATATTTTAATTACATCAACGTATATAAGATATGTTTAAGTATATATAAATAATAAATAATTCCCACCTTTTGACAGGAGAGGAGAGTAAATATTTAAACGTTAACATCTTTTAATTAACTACGCGCCCATATCATCATCTTTTAGAGATTTACAAAAGTGTGCAATAAATCAAACGCAAACTGCTCGCTATAATCATTATAACATTGAACACAACGGCAATATTTTATATGGAAACTGCAACAGTAGAATCTATCATGAAGTTTCATCAGAAAACCACTGAATCAGATAGTTATTTTATCTGTAACCAGTATACAGCGAATTACTCTATTTCACATCTTGCACAACAAATACATCAATTAATCATCATTGTGAATATAATATTATGCGTTAGTAAATATAGAATAATTATGCTAAACATATTCTTTTTGATTTTCTCAATGGAACAACGAAATTAGTAAACTATTTTGATAATAAACTTTTTTTCAACAATCATACTGTTTTAGTATTACAATTAACAGATTTTTATATCAGATATATAAAGGTTTTTAGACATTTAGACATGAGAGTAATGGATACTTTAAGCAATTTAATAATTTATAATCTTAACCTAAACTTCTTAAGTCAAACAAACTTCAAATGGATAAATTAATTACAAAGCCAATGAGTTTAGATTACTTCATTACAAATATCTTGTTTGCAAGCAAATTTAATGGCTGCTAAAACTATTTCATATTTTGTCTGCAACATCTAGTATGATGCAATTATAATTGATATTTAGTTAAATGTACAACACATAAAATATTCCATACTTTACTCATTATTGATATTGTAAACTGCCAAAAATTGTTTAAGTAATGCACAATATATAAAATATTCCATGTTTCACTTATTATTGATATTGAAAACTGCTAGAATTTGGTTAAGTTCTTACTGATATACACATATAGTTTGATTTATTAATGAAAAGTGTTTAATACTCAAAAATATTTTGTATACACATGTATTTTTGTAAAATTATATTCAAATGACATCGCACAAACATGTGATGTAACACTTGTAAATAATTTGTAACATTATCTTTATATACATAATAAATACTTACAATCTTCCATAGTGCCTTCCATATAATATGAATATTTTGATTATTAAAATAGTTTGTTGAAAATAAATATCAGTTTTTTATTTCTGCAATTACTAATAATGTTGCTTATGTACTTTGTGTAAGTATAATACAGAGGAATAAATTAATAATATATTTATAGCCGTTATTATAAAAATTAAAACAACAATTTAAATAAATTAATTGTGATTTTATGCAAATCACAAATATTATATTATAAAGTCTATTTTTCATAAAGCTCAAATAATTTTATAAACTACAAATATTAATAATAAAATCATATTACAATGATGCAATAAAATATTGCTAATATCCAAATATAAAAAAAAAATTGTCTAAGAGGAAAAATTCACAGATTATGTAAATCTCAATTTTCTTAAAGGATGCAAGCTCGCTTAGCTTATTTCTTGCTTAGCTTATTTACATTTATAATATTTTCAGCAATTATATCACATTTCTTTTGAAGATGGAATCATCAATATTTATTTATTTTAATTTAAAAGTGTTGCTTTTTAATTCTTTGGTATTTCTATGAGCATAGTTTTTTCCCTTTTAGTTTAGTTTCCTTTTATGTATTTTCATTTTCCCATATTATCCCGAGCGTAGAGTTTTGTTTCTTTTATTTTCAATTATGTTTAAAAAATGAAAAAATAAATAATTAAAAGATCAAGTGAAGGTTTCCTCTTAAGATTTCTCATTTAATACATAATATATGATACAATCATTTTTGAAATATCTGATAGTACGCAAAAATAAGAGTTTTTTTATATTAATTTACAGTAAAGTACAAACATACAATATTATAGGAGATTCATGTACACACATCCACAAATACGAGACAGACTATTCAATTGATTCTTCTTTCAATATTTGGGACTATACACATCTTTCTCTCAGTCATATTCTCTCTATTTTTCAGCTAATAATTTTTTCTTACTACTCCATATAAGAATAAATACTACATAATTAGATTGGCATAATTCGATAAGCAAACATAATCCTTTAACATAAATTAATTAGAAATATATTGTCTTGGGAGATCTGTGATATTTTTATATAATTTTTCTCTTGGGTTGTGCTGTGATCAAAACTGATGTGGAAACCCAAGTGTGCATAATGTTGACGGAAGCTAGAGAACTGTATTTTATCATTTTCAGATATTAAAATACAAAGAAAGTAAAAAATGATTTAAGAATTGTAATAGCTGACATATTACTTGTGCTACCTCTGATCTAATTTCTTTGGTGTGTAGGATAGGTTGCACATATTTTTATGGCGAGTGGACAAATGAAGGTGTTAATAAAATCATCACTTTTACACCCAGCAGTAAGAGTAACATAACATTGATAGAGTAAGTAGGTATATACATATTTAATTACTCATCTTTTAAATGCGGGTAAATAATATTTATTCAAAATGTTTATCAGAATTTACCAAGGTCTCCACATGGGATCTCCTTGCTTAAGATTATAGTGAATACTAAAATCAATAGGCTCTTTTTGAACTTCTTCCATTGGTTGTTCCGCCATGTCGATATTTTTGTCAAGCCCTCGGTGCCATTCTCTCTCTGAGGTGCCCGCTGTTGGGGTGTGGCTGAGGAGATCTTCAATGGGTTCTTGGCTTGCAGACTGAAAGTCTCTAGTATTTTTAATTACTGTATCTGGTAGTAGCGCACTTCCTAAATCGCAATCTGCCGTTAATGAACCTGTTTGAATATCGGTCATGAAGGGCATAAACAGGTTTTGGGCTATTGAATCATTGAGTCCGAAGTAGGTGGAAGGAAGTAGAAGAAGCACTTGCGCTTGCGGAATTTCAGAAGGAGACTTCAGTAAACCTTCGGTTAAAGTATTATATGAAATGTCTGTTGTTATTTCATTGCGTATTAAATTCGTTCCTCTCTGGTCCATATTTGAATCGGTCTCCAAATCTGAATGATGCATGGATGAGTTGGGAGATGAAAGAGACATGAAGAGTTCCGGTTTGACGATGCTCTCTGGGTAGAGCTCAAGTTTGCTGATGAGCCCACTTTCGGCAGAGCTGTCATTCTCCTTTTCATTTTGTCCAATTTGATGTGTGTTATTCAGATATTCATTTGGCTTGATTTTAAAGAAATTACTTTCATAAGGCTTAATGTCTTTCTTGTCAGCCAAGTCAGCGTACAGACCCATTTCGTCCAGTTCAGATATCTTCAAATCTAGTTCGGCTATACACTTGTCCAGATGTTTCAGTAGTTTCAGTTTAATATGCATTTCCGCTATTTCTGGAGTGTTGTTAATATTGAGAATGTCAGCAATACTGAAGAATCGGGCTACTTCTTTTTTACAATTCTCGTATCCAGCTTTATATCTATCGATACCTGTAATTGACGATTTAGTAATTAATTCAAATCTAAAATTGAACAGGAATCAACAGTGGGTGTGATTCTTGATGGAACCTGTTCTAGCAATGAAAATGTTAATAAATTCGGATGTTTGATCATATTTAATTTTTTATAAAGCAAAAAAGATTAGCAAAATCTAAAAATGGATTTGACGATAGTATTTGTAATAAATAAATATTTTTATAAATTATTTACAAACTGGTGCTTTATGTATGAATATTCTGCGAATCAAAACTGTCTCTCAGTTTGACTATAAGCTCAGGGTTCAGTTGAGGATGCGTAGCCATACATACATAGCCCATGCACAGCCAATGCATGCATACATTATCACTCGGAATGATTAATTCACTGTACCTTTGAGGTTATGTTCACTTCTTTAATTTTCTTTGATGTGTTTGAATTTTTAATGCCGTTGCTTTACATTTATTTTGGATAGTTTATGGTATTAGCTCGGATTGATTTATTGATTGAAGCATAGTTTTAAAATAAAAACAACTGAAAAAAATTACAGAGCCATGAATCTGTACCTGAGTTTACAGGTTTCTGAGGGAGTTACTAAATTGGAACTGGGTGTGGTAATGTGTAACCGCAAAAGAAATGTCAATATAAGGGAGAAATCGCAAGTAGACTCTTTGCTATACATATTGAGAATTCGGCTTGGAAATGATAGTTTGGAGAAGATGCAATGCAGGTACACTTTCAGGTTGCTCATCCAAGGTTTTGGAACCCCAGCTGTGGCTTTTCATTAAAACAGGAAAGTATTTAACACAAGGACTCACCGGAATCGTTCAGACTCTGGACCATCTGAAAGTGTCGCACAGTCATCTCCAATATGTCCGCCTTCTCCAGTTTTGGGTATTTCTTGTTGGTCTGGTGAGGTACTCTGCAGTCCACCAAGATCCTCCTCAGCTCTGTCAGACTCTGGTTTATTCTCGCCCTCCGTCTCTTTTCCATCAGCGGCTTGTTGGCCCGACGGCTGTCGGTCACCCTCCATGCTTGAGAAGTACTCTGCAAAAGAACAGGTCTCTCACCATCTGTTTATTTTTTTTATTTTTATTATATGCATTTATACAATAGAGACATAATAATATTTTTTTATAATAAATTAATTATAAATAAATTAATAATAAATAATGTTATAACATTTAAAAGGCATTATACTTCCAGCCAGAGTCAAAGCTCGAGCTTATGGGAGAAGTATTTTCGAGCCAAATTAGAGTACAAAAGCAGAAACCATTTTGAAGTAGTATTTTTTTTATACAGAAACCATAACAGGTTATTATGTTTAATTTAAAATAAAAAAATTAATATGGTGCATTAAAACATGTGGTAAGCAGGCTCTCTTATTGTATTGGTTATAAATTGATAAAATCTAAATATTTACAAATCCAAACATACACGTTGAGCTCCAAAACTAAAGCGACCCGTTAAGATGATGTAAACACCAAACTAAAAAATCCTGTCCTTCAATTATCAGAGATTTAAAGGTAAAAGCTAGCACGCTCAAAAGACGCAAGTGTGAGTGTACCTAAATGAATTGGGCTCGGCGTACTGCCATGTTGAGAACGCAACAATAATTATTACCAGCTCGCATTTATAGCTATCAGCGCAACAGAGATTATTATAGAGATTATTAACTATTAATCGGAATTTAGGAATATTCGGCCGTATTTTTATTTTTAATCAACATCCTAGTGAGCCATTACAGTAGAATAAAGTTACTAGGATTTTTACATACATAACATAAAACATGTTTTAAAGTAAATAATTAAAAAATAAATAATATTAATAAAACATACCTACCGAGACATTCTGAAAAAAATCAATTTTTAAATTTTTATATTTTCTTAAAGCTTGAGGTCTCAAGAGTGTCTGGTGAAAATTTCAAGCAAAAATTCAGACAAATAACAAAGTTATAGCTGATAATAATGGCATCCCTTTGTTGATTACGTGCCGCGTCACATGGCGTTGCGCTACACGCAGGTAGCTGCCAGTCGAGCTCTTTCATAATATAAACGTAAGACCTGTTTCTATTATGTTTGTGAAGAGTGCTCGATGATATGGGAATTCTAAGCAAGGTGGAGGACTTATTATTATATTATGGACCTGGAATCGATGATTTAATGTAAGTTGAAAGATTTCGCGATTTATTCATTGCTCAATTTTCAAACGCGTTTTACTCGAAACCATGTTTTGAAAATCGGTGACCAAAATACCTCGGCAACCACTGAACCGCTCAACTTGAAATTTCTAATGGCTATTCTATACATAATTATCTAGTCTTTGTCGTAGGATTTTTTAGTGACTTCGTTTTTTTTTATCGGCTAATAAACCCGAATTTTTCCCTAAAAACTCTATTTTAAATTAAAACGCCCGCCATTTTGTCAAAAATCGATATTTTCGAAAATTATAGTGTCAATTTGGATAATCATTTTGTTTTTGGTTATTCTGATGATTACAGATGAAATGAGAGTGGTCACCGCGGAAGACGTTTTTTTCGGCAGTCAACAGAACCCAAGAATTTTTCGCTAATTTTGAATATTTTTTTATAAAAAAAATCACAAATTCCCTTTTTTCGCGCTTTGTAGGTGTGTATAATATTATATATATAATATATACTATATTATATATATATATATATATATATATAATATTATATATATATGTATTAAATCGAAGGCTTTCACGGGTACAATTGTGTTAGTTCTAACTACTTTGGGGGTAACCCGCGTCAAATTCTGGTCGTCAGGACCAGTCGTCTGCCGACGTTTCGAACAGATCTCACTGTTCATCTTCAGGGCGCCTTGTCGTTGAGCTGCTTCTCCAAAAAGCGTACAACCGTTTGGGTCCGGAGCTCACCGTCAAGTGAAAGTTTGAAAAATTCTGCGTCAGGTGTTTGTGGAGGAGTGGGTTTCTCCAGCGACGCCGTTAATGTGTTTTGCTCGGCTTCTAGTAATCCGTATATAGTAAATATACGGATTACTAGAATATATATATATATATATATATATATATATATATATCTATATATAATATATATATATATATTATATATATATATATATAAACAATGATTAGTACCTACAAAAGTAAACAATAATAATTAGAAACCCTAAACAAATTAATAATAAAGTAAAATAAAGATAATTAAACCAATACCAGATAAATAAGATAAAAAGATAAAGTAAACCAAAAAAAAAAATTAAAATATAGAATTAACATATTTAAAAGGGAAATGAAAAAGAATAGGTACACTTAAAAATAAATAAATATATATAATTCATGAGGAACAAAAAATGAATAAAAATCTCTTCCATTAAACTGTAATTAGTTCTACTGGCATATTCTAAGTCTAAGTAATTCTTTAATTCGGGTATGTTCGCTGTGTGCATCGTCGACAATGAAAAATGTCTACGAATTTCGAGAATTTGTTTCCATGGCGATGCATGCGTGTTAAAGGTGAATTTAATGCATAGTTATTCCTGTGGGTCCCTACAAAGAACACTTAGTAATGTCTTGTTTATCTTAGTATATTATACGAGACCATCTGAATCAGTTCAATACAATATGATACAAAGCTTTACAAAAAAAAGGTGTTAACACAAATGTTATTATTTTGTTAATTTAATCAAGAATGATTTACCGCCGTTCCCATATTGAGAATACTGGTAATTTTATTTTGACTTTTTTTTTCCGATTTTCAACTCTATGTAATTTAGGGAGGTACAGAAGAAATGCACATTCAACTGTATTTTCAATCAATCTGATTTATTCAAGAAATGCATATAATACCAGCTTTTACTGTGATATATATATATAACTGAAAGCTGCAATGAAGAACCGTTACCAACCCTGTAATAATCTACAAACCAAACTGCTGAAGATTATATGTAAGATATATTACACAATCAGCGCTCAGAGAATGGATCGAGAGACTTATAAGCTCTCTGCGTATAATCGGATGCAGTGCATAACTTCGAGGCCTTAGATACCGCATGCAATTGAGCTATTAGGAAATTACCAAGTAGGATATTGGCAGTTGCACACCATAAAAAATTGTACCTCAATTGAAATCGGATGTAAATCCGTGTAAAATTGTGAACCAGAAAGTATGTTTGCCTGAAGCAACTACAACTCTAGAGCGGTTCACTCTGGCGTCGACGCCGCTATTGACAGCTCGTTACGTCATTTCCATTATGAGATATGAAGCTTTAAAATATTTAAAAAAATAAGACACGTCATATTGTTGATTATTTCTAAGATTTCGTAAAAGATATGTCGTCGATAATCGATATCGATAAATCGATAAAAGAGTGGAGATAGGTATCTGATGAAAAACAAATAAATTCTTGCCAAGAATTTTAAAGGACACGCAGAGAAGCCAGGTTATAAGCTAGTAAGAAATAAGAATATTAAGTTACGGGATGTCTCGTACCTAGTAGCAAAAACTTCGGGGAGTCTTCTTCATTTAATTTGGAATATAAAATATTCTTAGTTAAACACCACTTATATTTATTTTGCAATAAATACTTATAAGTGGTGTTTAACTAAGATATTTTTATTTATTTAATTATAATGCCTCACCACCAAGTGTTTGCTTCCTTTAGAAATTATAAAATATTCTTTACACTTTGGGTGAAACGTCGACAGTTACGGAGATAAGCGACATCGAAGTTTGCATTTTTTCGATATACCTGACTTATTTTCTGTAACTTATATGTAATATTAAAAATTCATTTGCTTTAATACAAACCAAGTAATATGATAAAACCTTACAAGAAAAATATTTTACAAATTTCTGCAAGGTTTTAATCACTTTATTTGTCTTGTATTAAAGCGAATAAATTTTTAATATTCGTTATAAATTACTTTTCATATCATTATAGTCTAACGTTTTACAAAAGATAATCCAGGAATGTTGGAAAAAAATGCAAACTTTGATGTCGCTTACCTCCGTGACTCGGCATTTCACCCAAATTACCTATAAATAATATTTTCTATTCAAAATTGAACGAAGAGGGCTCACTGAAGTTTTTGCTACTAGCCAAAGTGCCATCAATATAAATTGGCGTGCGAGGGAGGGCATCCCTGTCGCGAAACAGAAGTTGCCAGGGTGTAAATTTATTACACAATACATAATATACAGAGTGTCTGGTGACCGGTGTTGGAGCCTTTAATATAAATTTGGTCGGCCAACACTGAAGAAACAAACCAGTAATGGTGGCCGCTCTATCTACTATCTAGAGTCCTGTCAGACGGTAATATTGGTCCATTATTTGCTTTTTCAGCTTCGCAAAACTTTAATACTTCATGAGCAATTGTTCTTGCACCACTCCAGACTGTTTTGGATGTTTTGGACCTAATAATTCGATGCATATTGAAAATCAAGATGTCACAGCTCGCGCGCAAATACGAGATTGAACTGAATGACAGGGCGAGGGGTTGCCGCCGGGTGCGGGCGGGGCGGGTTTTAGTTCCAAAGTCGCCGCACGCCAATTTACGTTGGTCAAGCTCTACTAGAGACACGCTGTATAAGATACTATCGGTTCGATCCACTGAATGGTAAGAATACAATTACTATGACTCCTATAATATTTATTCTTCTTCTTAAATTTCTTCTTCAAACCTTTCGGCGATTTCCGTTTTGCGGCGATAGTCTGATATCTCAGTGTTTCCAAACTGCGCGTCGCGACCCACTAGGGGGGTCGCCAAGTGCTACTGGATGATTTGCGGTCGCAAGCCAAGTAAAAGTAAAAAGCAAGGGTTGTAGGTCATATACAAGTGTTCATTCATTCATGCAATAAAACATTTTCAGTGAGAAGGCTATTTATTTTTTAATAAATTGTCAAACCGTGGTTGTATTTTTGAGACGTTAACAATCAAATCGTTTTTTACTCCCTTTCTTTTAACTCGTGGCGTCTGATTGCTCGCTTGTCTGACGAAAAAACTTTGGATCGATTTTTAATCCTTTTCCCGTGATCCAATCGAGCTGAGACTTTGCAAGCAGACTCGTGGCGACGATCAAGAAGATCTATCAAATTTTAGTTAAAAAAAATAATAATTAAAGTATAAATTCGGATTTTTCAAATTTTTAATGGTTTTTTCATACGACTCAGTAAGTTGCATGAAAATACTCCGACGCATCTGGTAGACAGAGAACCGAAAATGAAAAAGGGAGTATTGTAAAAACTTGTTTTTTATGGGTTATTAATTGAAGCTTATTTCTCTTCTTAGTTTTTATATTTGTTATTGAAGAGAACGTTACTTCACATAGGTAGGAAGTGGAGAATGACCCTTGTATCTAATTTTAACGCTTCTCTTGCCAGCTCAGGATATTCTTCTCGTCTTTTCTCTTTATCCAGAAGAAGTCAATCGTTTGCAAATTCCATTTTAAGCACGTCGTCAGTAGCTAAATCTAAAAGATTTTCTTTCATCTTCATGGATGATAGATCGGCCGATTCTACTGATGTATCCAAAAAAGGATTTATTACCCATCTTTGCCCATTGGCAGCTTCGGAATCCAATTCTGGAAAGTATTTTTTTTAACGTTTTTAAATAACGAATATAGTTTAATTAGGGACTTATGGGGTAGCCAAAATTTATTTACTTATAAAGGGGTCTCGTATTCAAAAAAAATTATAAGTATCCCAATATATCACACCCCGAGTGCAAAACTTTTCATCTTTCCAAAAAAAAAAAGTTTTTTTTAATCACCTTTCCAAAAAAAAAAAAATGAGTTAAGAATTTCATATTTACTAGCACCAAAAGATCATTGCGCGACTTTCCATTATTGTTTTACAATGAGAATGAAAATGGCATTTGCATTTGATATTTTCTTCTTTAATTTGGATGCAATGTCACGTTGATATTGTCAAAGACGTGGCTGTGGCAGACAAATGAAACATTAAAAATATTAAAAATTTTATTTGTTACTCAAAGTTACTGGACACGAATTTGATTGGAGCACTGTTTTTAAATTCTCGCTAAATGTTTCTAGCTTCGCTATACTTTTCATCTAATTTCGTAATTCGCACTAATTATAACTCTCCTGAATAATTTATCTCTTATATATTGATGCACGTTATTTAAATCGCTCAGGTTCGCACTAAAAAACTTTTCACTCGTCGGTAGGTATTTTTTTTGATTTACTAATTTACGATTTCGCTTTCTATGGTAATAGCCCGCTTTCAACTCCGACACACTGTTATTGCGCGTTGTCGCATTCCCGATGTTTACAAACCATTCGAGAAATTTCGATAGTGCGTAATTCCTTCCGATTCTACCATCTCGTGATAATATGAAAAAAGTATAACTTTTAATGCTTATTTGAATTAAGAAAATAAAAAACTTTGAACCGTATTCTCAGAATGCATATTTTGAAAAGGTGACAATCTCGCGACAGGCGCGACATATTAGCTTAAACCCCATTCGAACTTCCAAATTTCTTTATACAATAATTAAAATAACCAGAAGCAAAGAATTTGTGAACGTGATAATGTTAATACAAAATAATAATACCAATATTATGGCCATGCGTGAATTCATTTTTGTAATGAATTTACATCATAAAAATTTATGGGAATGATTTATTTATTTATATGATATTTATTCGGAAAACCAACGCTAACTGTAATGTAGTAAATACAAAGAATGGTAAACATAAAAGCCAATTATAGGTTTTCACTGATAGTAACAGCATATAGTATTTGCATAGTATATACAGTGTGTCTAGTGACCGGTGTCAGAGCCTTTAATAGCATAAAATATAATCAATTTCATCGACAAAACACTCCCTTTATGATATTTTTCTCCAGTTATTATAAAATGGAAATGGTGTGTCAATTTACTAATATCGTGATCCATACAGAGATCCTATAAATATCAAATTTCCATTTGAAAGATAAAACAATAAGGAACGATATTACGTTAAGTATTTCACAAAAAAATTTAAAAAAAGAGACCAAAAATTATTGTTAAAAAAATAAGAAAAAATAAACATGTTTTTTTTTTACATGTTTTTTTGATGATATTTTATGCTATTGTGGGGAGGTTCTCCCACACGTTATAACCACAAATTTTAGGATCAACGACATCATGCGACAGAAGTGAATTATAAGGGCACTGGCATCATATATATTGCTAGAACTGCATAGTAAACGAAATACTCGCTACAAAGTACACCCGCGCCGGCCCAGCGCGTGTCAACACGGTCGCGTATAATCGTCAGCGAATGTCGCACAGGCGAGCAGAGCCGAATCTAGCGCCCGGGGACCAAAGGTTAGACCGTCCATAACACTGCAGCGGTCCGGGAGCCCTTGTCCCGGAAGGGTATATAAACAGTACACCCCCATACAAATCATTCCAGTCTACAACCTCGAAACGCGTTGTATATCGTTACGACTGTAATAACGACATTTAACTTTCGTATTATTTATAAATTGTATTGTTTCTAGTTCTAAAACTCAATCGACATTCAACAAATTTCTCCGCATCAAGAAGTGGTGACTTCAACATCCAACATCCACACCACAATCACCCCACAAACTATTAAATGCTCCGACACCGGTAACCGTATACTCACCGGACACACTGTACATATGTTATGGTATATTGATAAACTAGATAGATATAATTAATAGAAAAATAAATTAAGCTGTCACATTTGACACATTGCTTTCGTTTTGAAGTCTACCTACGTTTAGTAACCACTTTGTTAGCTTCTGTTTGAATAATTCTTTCACTTTTAACCCTACAATGTCAGATGATAATATGTTGTAGATTCGTGGAGTACAGAACATGAGAGGGCGT
Organism: Agrypnia vestita; assembly: GCA_016648135.1. Lineage (NCBI taxonomy): Eukaryota > Metazoa > Arthropoda > Insecta > Trichoptera > Phryganeidae > Agrypnia > Agrypnia vestita. The sequence continues at coordinate 70,119 of JADDOH010024777.1, read as the reverse complement.
TGGCCAAATTTTGTCTTCATTTTCAGCACTGAAACATTTCCCGAAGTTGTACTCCTAGTATTTCTGAATTCAGATAATATGTATGATAAAGAGTTATTTTTTTAAAGTAATTTTTTTATTGAACTGATATATAGCTATCTTATGTCAGGCACTTGAAAATCTCTAAGTGGGTCTTCAGAGTTATATCTAAGTGGTTTCTTGTTCGTTACACGTATACGTATACCTTTCTGAGACATTGTTGAATGGTCTATATAGTTAGAGCCGCACCACCCCATGCAAACATGGTGTAGTGCATAATATACCAGTATATACTATTTTTGGAAGACTGAGATTGTATGTACGGTTTTCTCACTTTGGAGCTTGAACATTCGATGTGCGGAGCTCGACGTAGGTTTTCATCGATTGTCATCCCAAGATATCTTGTTTCTATCTTTTTATCGATTGTGTCACGGTTGCATGTAAGATTTATTATTGAAATACATGTGTGTGTGTGTGTTGTGATAATGTTTGGGATGAGGAGATTCTCTGTTTTTTTAATCGAGAAGGCCAAGTATTTTTTTTATCAAGTTAAATTACCTTATTTATATTCCTTATGCTTAAATGTTTAAAAGTATATTTCTAATATGTAGTCATTCTTATGTTTGTGTTTTATTTCTTGTGTACAATAATATTTTTTTTATTTCTAATATGTAGTCTTTTCTAACGTTTAAACTGAAAAAAACTGTACACGTAGTTGCTTCAGAACAGAGCTTGTCTAGTGAAGCAACTACCTTCATTTATATGTATAAATACATACGATATAAATAACTATAAAAAATAACAAGTAGTTTATTTGAAAAATGGCTTGGAAAGCAAGCGCCGCACATCAGTAGAGTTATTTTGAAAAAGTCTAAATTATATTTTTTCGGAGTGCATTAAATTTATTGTAAGTACACCACAAATAGAATTTTGCCTGTAGTTTGTAGAAAAAAAGAAGAGGGTTACTTCTTGGAACTTTAGGAGGAACATTAGGTAATAGAGAGCTTGGATAATATATTGAGCCTATTCTTAGCAAAAAAATTAAGTCTGCTATTTCGCGACGTTTCAGAGGTATGTGATGTTTTTTTTTGCATATTTCAAGATATTGTTTTCGTATAAAATTCAATTCAAGTCAAAAAACATGTATTTGTTAATTTTTTTATTCGTTTTCGATTCGTGATATTTGCAAATTTTATGCAGGAATGTGCAACACAGGATTTTGAGGGTCTTTGCTTTGGTGATAATTTATTTTATTTTTTAACAAACAGACCATCAACAGGTCGTTAATGACCCTAGTCCTAAATGGGTCTTTGCTTTGGTGATATTTATTTTATTTTTTAACAAACAGACCGTCAACAGGTCGTTAATGACCCTAGTCCTAGATAGGTCTTTGCTTTGGTGATATTTATTTTATTTTTTAACAAACAGACCGTCAACAGGTCGTTAATGACCCTAGTCCTAAATGGGTCTTTGCTTTGGTGATATTTATTTTATTTTTTAACAAACAGACCGTCAACAGGTCGTTAATGACCCTAGTCCTAACGACCTAGATGGTTCTAGAGGGACATTAAAGTACAAAGTATGAATATTTTGTGAACATTTGAACATGATAAAGTTACGCAATACACTTTTTACGATTAATTAATAATAAATAATAAATGATAAAATAAATTGAGAATAATACTCAGACGAACGCAAATCACCAAATACAATTTCAGGATACAACAGGTTAATAAGTGATAACACTATACACTTTTTATGATAAATAGAAATAAATAATGTTTTAATGATAAAATGAATTGAGAATAATACTCAGACGAACGCAAATCACCAAATACAATTTCAGGATACAACAGGTTAATAAGTGATAACACTATACACTTTTTATGATAAATAGAAATAAATAATGTTTTAATGATAAAATGAATTGTAAATAATATTCAGAAAAAATATCGCAAATCAATAAATGTAAGTTTTTGCGTGATTCACAAAAAATAAATAAATGAAATAATAAAAAACAATAAGGGCGCGTTCTAAAATTTGTTTAAAGGCGGAGCTTTTCTTAGAGACGTACCTATCTGTTAAATTTTATAATTTTGTTAAAATATATAATTTTGTTAAAATATATAATTTTGTTAAAATATATAATTTTGTTAAAATATATAATTTTGTTAAAATATATAATTTTGTTAAAATATATAATTTTGTTAAAATATATAATTTTGTTAAAATATATAATTTTGTTAAAATTATAATTTTGATAGTTCATAAAAATGAAAATTAAAAGATAAGAAACGCAAAGAGCTTTCTTTCGGTTCGCGCGTGCTCGGCGCGCACCCCGGTTTGGTTTGGCCTGGTACTACTCAACGAGTCTTCAGTGTCATCACTCATCATTGTGTACGCAAGGTGTGTCTCGACCTTCGCCGACAAGAACAGCATATTACATTACGTAAGACAGAACTGCAACAGTCTTGATTTAACAACATTTTTACATGTAGGTTTGTTCTGGATTTTGTCCCCAGAGAGATGATTAATAATTAATGCAAATTATAGAAGTCCCACAGAGACGAAGCTGTTTATATGAGAAACTGTATTGAAGTCTTTTTTTATACCATAGCCCAGAACTTACAACTGTATGAGCTGGCTTAAGTGATACAACTCTATACAATGCAACGTTCACTAATTCTATCGTAAGAACAACCACATATTATCAATTTTTTTAAAGTTCTATGTATGTTCCAAATCTGAGAGTTTTTTTAATTTTTTGAAAGGACTATGCTACATACATCAATGGTCTTTTTTCATCAACTAGTATATATAGATTTCGCAGTTGGTAATGATCTAAACGAAATATTAAAATAAACAAAAGATTCTCAGATTTGGAACATACCTATATAACTTTCAAAAATAAAAAAAAATAGAACTTTCAAAAAATTTGATAATGTTTGGATGTTATTTATTACGATGGAATTGGTGAATGTTGCATTGTGAAGAGTGATCACTGTACTACCGCCACCTGTGGTCAAATTTGTCATTCCCGTAACCAGTACAGATGTCGCCGTAATGGTAATGAGATATCTAGAGATTTTAAAGCAATAAAAAAATACTTTCGTCTCTATGAGACATCTATAATATAGGTATATCTTGATTAATTATGTCCCCCTGGGGATAAAATCTAGTATTGTGTTCTTTAAAAATCTTAACATACGCAAAATATTCTGAAACTTATCTGCCTCAAAATAATATATGTGTATATGTTATTTATATTTTTCATTTATTTATGAAAGCGAGTCCCGTAATATTTAATAAGAAATAAATAAATGAAATTAAGAGGAACACACAAACATCAAATAATAAAACTGAAAAATTAAATAAAAATAAAATAATATTTATTTATCGAATAAAGATGGAATAATATAAATAAGTGAATTAATAATTCAAAGAGAAACATATAACTATCAAATATTGACGACTTATTAAATAGCTGGGATAGTGAAATTGGTAACACGCCGTCCGCCTAAGACAGAGGTCCGTGGTTTGAATCCAGGTTCCAACATTTAATTGTGTGTTTCTCTTTATTTCAATTATTTATTTCTTATTAAATATATAAATGCCACAAAGGTGACATTGTCAAAGTCTATATTGTGTCCTTCAGTTATCGTATGCTGGGCCAACGTGGACGTATTTTTTCGACGTTTAACATCGACGCAATGTTCGTCTATTCTCGCGGATGTTTTTCGATTTGTACGTCCGATGTATGTGCCCTTGCATGTCTTGCATGGAACTTCATATACACCATGCGCTTCCAAAGGAATGTTATCTTTTATGGTTCTCAATACTTGAGAAACTTTCCGTTCAGTAGCTTGATTTTATTGTTTTTTAGGACTTCTCCAATCCTGTCTGTGATGCCCTTAACATATGGCAGAAAGGCAATTCCTGAAGGTTTTTTCGTTTCTACATAGTCTGTGGAAGACCTGGTTTTTCGTGTGAAAGCCTTTCGAATCATATATTCAGAGAAGTTGTTGCAGCGGAGAGTTTCTTTTAGTACGGTCATTTCGTTTTCGATATTTTCATCTTCTGCTAATTTCTTAGCTCTTGCGACTAAATTATTTGCGCAGAATGATGATGAGAAGCAACGCTGGGATATCTATTGGTATGTGTAGGTTTGCGGTAAACCGTATGGCTTAGTGTCCCGTTGGATTTCTTTGTCAATAGGATATCTAAGAAAGCTAGTTGTTTGTTATATTCCAGTTCCATGGTAAACTTATTTATTTTATTATGTATTCCATTTATGAATTGTAGAAAGTCATGTAGTTTCATAAAATGAATTACGAAGATCGCAGAGATTAAAAGAAAAAAGTTCTAGAACATAGGCGAGTGAGTTTCGATACCACAGAGGGCGCAAGTATCAGACAAAAAAGTTTCAGCTCAAAAAAGGTTTTTATTTACGTTATTTTATTATTTTCGGTTTTGTTAGGAAAAATAACGGTTTCTTCGGTTTTCGGTTTACCTGCGAGTTATCAATATTTTAAATGATTTTTATTTGCATTAAAAAAATTTTTTCTGCCATAATTAAGAACATTTTATTCCTTCTGTTGTAATAAACATACCGCATGAATTGATGCAATAATATAACATGAATAATAATAATTAATGATTTTTTAAAGGTAGTTATATTACTTAGAAGTAACAAGTATAACGAATTCGTATATTCACAGTTGAAGTACACTGGATTCTTGGGTGAATTTATTTATAATTAAAAAGATAATTTTCTCTAATTTTTAAAATATCTTCAGTAAGACGAATCAAACGGCGATCAATCAAAAAATATATTTTTTCTAGACATCTAGAGACTACATTCTAGAGATTACATCTATCAAATATTCTTTACAAATTATCATAAATTATTTCGTATGCAAGCAGTAACATTGAATTAATACTATATATTAATTATTAATAATGAAATCTAAAAAAATAATGAATTTAAACGATGCATATTAGCAGTTAAACACATGATCGCAAATTATTGATGAGCAAATTGATTATTGGAATAAACACAAAACGTTTAATATGTCAGTAAAAATGGAACATGATGTAGCTTAAGTTTTTTTGATAATATGTTTGTTTTTTTATGAATTTTTAGCCTCAATTTTTTTACTCAAATACTCCAATGCTGTGAAATCAATTGTAATACGTTCAAAATTTTGGATATACAAGTATGTTTTACCCGCATCCTATCTCACCCATTTCCTACGTGGACCAAATCGATCATTACTATTAGGGGCAACCCAAACTGTCCCCCAATCTTCCAAAATAAATTGAATACATCCACTTCTAATTTTGCGTAGTTACTCTATATGACCCTGCATATAATGTAAGAACCACTATATGAATCAATCAAACCCAAAAAAGGAAATCATAGACCAACATCTTAAATGGCATAGCCATATCAACGAATTGACGAAAAGAATTAGAAGATATATATTTTAAGCATAAACAATTAAAAAAAGGTATACTATGCAACTGTCCACTCACCACTCCAATACGAAATATTAGAGTGGGGCGGAACTTATAATAATATAATAAATCGAATTAAGGTAATTCAGAGAACAATAATTATTAAAGTCATACTTAAAAAAAATCAACATTCTCCAAACAAACACTATTCAAAATATTTCCAGTCCCAAAGGTAGAAATTATATATAGAAAAATATCAATTATGCAACTCATAAAAGAAAACGAACATAGAAAATTCGAAAAAAACACATCACCAAGATTACAAGCCAACTTTAAAATCCCTAAATGCAATACAAAAAATATCAACAAAATTCATATACTCAGGCATAAATTTTTTTAACAATCTTCCACTCGAAATAAAAATATACATAATACAAAACAATTGAACAACAAATTAAGAGAACATCTCAGTAAATACAACTAGACACCATTATTATCCTCAAAATCGAAAACATTTCACTCCACTACTTCATCCTATATATATATATATATATATATATATCTATATATATATATATATAATATAAAATAGCTATATGTAAAATAATTATATGTAACAATGCAAAGTATCTCGTCCGAGCACAAGGGCATTGCTCTTAAATGGAGAGGTACTATGTTAATATGTATGTAATATATGTTGCTGTAAATTTAAAAAAATCCGAATAAAATTGAATGTCATCTAGTCCTACAAAGACATGTCATGCGTCGTTCCTTGATTTTTCAGGATTTTTCCAGATTTTCCGGATTTGGATTTCCCAGATTTTGGCGGACACGATCTTTCCAGACTGATTTTTCCGGACAGTTTTTTTACGGACATTGATTATTACAGACATTGATTACAATGGATAAAATAATATTTTTATATTAAATTAAAAAAATATTTAAGGTAAATATTTGTGAATTTTTAACTACGAAGTTCAAATTGAACATAAATTTAATTCAAATAATCATTAGCTTTATTTCGTGAAAAATTTTTCAAGTTGAGCGGTTTTGGCGTTTTTCTAACTTTTATTAAATATTTTTAACAAATTGACGTCTATATAAATGGACAATTAAACGTTAAATAAAGATTGATTAAGCCTATCTGGTTGGTGGCCTTTGTGAAAATAGCAAATTTCGGATTGCTCTATACGCAGATTTAATTCGGGCTTAATTTTTTCCCCTCTGATTTGTGCATCGTTATTCACCGACGAATTCACTCGCAAATATGCGCTCAAAATTTATCTTTTTGGCACATTTTATGAAATAAACATAAAAAAATTGTCCGGAATAATAAATGTCCACAAAAATCCTGTCATCGTCATGCATACCCGTGATGAAATTTTTGCCCTTAAATTATTGTAACAGTTACAATCAAACAACACTATTAATTTGAAAATAGTAAGAATATTTATGAGACATGTTATCCGTGTGCGCATCTCTCTTTAAAAAAGTACCAGGTATATACTTTTTGTATGAAGAGCAGGAGACTAATTGATGTAAATGAATCTTTACAGGTACATTTCATATGTGTAGATGGATCCTTACGGCCCATGTCCACCGAATTAGACAAGAGTCAATCTACTTATTGAGATTTAGCTGAGACAAATCTCGATAAGTAGATTGCCAGAAAGAGACCCGAGAAAACTCGAGCCCGTGTACGCAATGTTCGATGTGACAGCGAGATTCAACACGTGCTCACAAACGTCACCTCGAACCATGGATTTCTACAAATTTTTATTCTGCAAAGTTAGACATACGGAAGTGAATTTTTTCTATTTTGACGGCTGCTGAGAAGATTTATATTCACTCAAAGGCATTTGATGTAAAACGATTCACCCAATTTACAAAACGTATATCAATTGTCAAAGGAATGATGTTTGAAGTTTGACCAACAAGCGTGAAGTGTGGCACGATATGGCGATATGACACATGGACTCAAAGAGCTACAAATTAACTGAATTAACAGCACCCTTGAACAGCGCTGTAAAAATAAACAAGTATAATTATCTATATTATGATTGCGATTAAAACGCATCGAGTGCAAAAAACGCAAACGCAAAAATGCAATGGTTTTGAGATTTTCCAGCTTCAATAAACTACGAAATAAAAAAATAAAATAAAATTAAAAAAATATATATAGAGGGTTATTTGGAAAACATTAATAACCTCACAGGATTATAAGTCGAAAATGTTCAAGCTATTATGACCTAATATCAATAGTTAAGGAGATACGCGACATCAAAGTTTGCATTTTTTTTCAATATTTCTGAATTATTTTTTGTAAAACGTTGGACTATCATCATAGTAACACATATTGAATATTAAAAATTCATTCCCTTTAACACAAGTCAAATAAAAAAATAAAAACCTTCGAATTTTTTTCAGGGTTTTTATCATTTTATTTAACGTGTATTGAAACGAAAGAATTTTTCGTAATCGATATGGGTTACTGTAATGATAGTCCAACGTTTTACAAAAAATAATTCAGAAATATAGAAAAAAATAGCAAACTTTGATGTCGCATATCCCCTTAACTTTTGATATTAGGTCACAATAGCTTGAACATTTTCGACTTATAATCAAGGCAGGAATATAGTCCTGCGAGGTTATTAATGTTTTCCAAATAACCCTGTATACATGGTAAAATTTTGCTACCCGTCAAATTTGCCACTCGTCAAATTTTGCCACTCGTCAAATTTTGCCGCTTGTCAAATTTTGCCAATATCAGGGTGCATCAGCTGGTTAATATGTTTCAGTCAGTTAATGAAATATCAAAACATGTTTTAGCACGTTCGGCACCGATTCAGCACTGTCCTTTGTGGAAGCTTCTAAGGTTTATTTTACCGTAAATACCAACTTTTAGGTTTATTTTACCGTAAATATAAACTTTGAATGAAAAAATATCCGTACTTTATAACATATCAAATACAGAAATAAACCTTCAGTTAACCAAGAAAAAAAACAGAGAAAATAAAATAGCTAAATGCGAGGAGAGAAATATGTAATACCTTGCAATATAAATAATTCTTATATTTTTCTGCTATTGCGGAGAGCATATATCGAGGGATATCAATACACGTGCCAGAGTTCAGAGCGGCGCACTGATCAATTAGTACCTACTAGTACCGGCGTTAACTAGATAAAACGAATGCTGTAGGGTTATTTCACAATTCTCTCATTTAAATGTATGTACCTACTTATTTTTATTTATTAAAATTTTATACTTATGAATCATAATAATAACGCCTCTCTAGTATAACCTTGTGTTGAACAAATTTGAAAAATCGATTAAGATAAGGATTAAGTTAAAAATAAGTTGGGGGGGGGGGGAAACAAAGGTTCGATTGTTTTGCAAACCTCTAATAAAAACAATGTTTCCATTTAATTAATGCTGGGATGGATGGGATGTCCAGAAAGGAAATTTTGGTCAGATCAGACGAACGGTGTAGATTTATACAGAAAATATATTAGAAGAGGAAGTGAGCTAAAGGAAGAGGAGGGAAATGTCACTTATGCTACCCGCCAGGTCCTAAAGAATAAGTATGAAAAAGTCAGATCGTCAAACGGTACAGATTTATATGGAAAATATATCGCGAGGGGGGGGGGGTGGAGTAAAGGGGAGGGGGAAATGTCACTTTTGCTAACCGCCGAGTCCTAAAGAGTATGCAAAATTTGGGTCAGATCGGTCAAACGGTTTTGTATAGAAAATTTTAATTTGTATAGATATATTTGTATAGATGCGGAGTCGGTGGGGTGAAGGCAAAGGGAAAATGTCGCTTATTTTATCCGCCGGGTTCTAAAAAATAAGAATGTAAAATTTGGATCAGATCGGTCAAACAGTGTATAGGAATAATATCAGGGTGAGGATGTGGAGTAAAAGGGGAGGGGAAAAGTGGCCTATGTTACCCACCGGGTCCTAAAGAATAGGTATGCAAAATTTGAATCCAATCGGTCGAACGATACAGATTTGAATGGAAAATATATCACTGGAAGGGGGAGGAGTGAAGGGGGAGGAGTGAAGTGGGAGGGAGAAATATCGCCTTTGTTACCTGCCGGGTCTGACATAATACGGAGATCAAAGTGATCTTTAGTCCGAGCTTTTGGTCTTTGCTTACTGGCATAATAAAACGTAGCTCGCAGGAGACCTGGTCAGGATATGCACCAGAGGAAGCTGCAGCTACACCAGTAGAATCGAGATAGTAAGCCTACGGAGGATGTGCTCTGGAAATCCAGAAGAGGAGTCCAGGATTGGTTGGACCATCGAGAGGATAGCGAGCCTACGCGGGATCCGCTCTGGCAATCCAGCAGAGGGGTCCGGGATTGGTTGGACCATCGAGAGGATAGCGAGCCTACGCGGGATCCGCTCTTGCAATCCAGCAGAGGGGTGCAGGTTTGGTTGGACCATCGAGGATAGTAATCCTACGGAGGATCTGCTCTGGCAGAAGAGCCCGGGGATAGAATATGCAAGGCGCTTGCCTGCTTACCAGTGGGTAATTGATCTGTCATTTATACCCACGCCCTTAAGAATTGTGCATAAATTGCCTGAGCGGATAGACCGCCGTCCGCTCGAGCGCGTTTGCATTTTTTTTCAAATTTTCTGACTTATTTTTGCAAAAATGTGAAATATCATTGCAGTAATTTATATCGATTATGAAAAGTTCATTCGTTTTAATACAAGTCAGATAAAATGATAAAAACCTTGCGAAAATTTAGATTTTTTTTTACACGATTTTTTCATTTTATTTGATAATACGCAAAATATTTCAATCATTTTTATATAGGTAAAACTCGTAGAAATTTTGATAATAAATTAAGGAGCACTTAGGTTGTTTAAATAGATATTCTGAATTTTTTTACCTTCTTTTGGAAACAAACCACAATAACATAGAATTAGAAAAAGTTTTAGTATCTAAATTAAATATTATAATTATAACTAAATCCTTTATTTTCTGCAAATAGTTACCGTTAAATTTTCTTTCAAATTAGATCCTAATTATTCAACTCCTATATATTTATTTTTTGTTTTTATTAAATATCTATACTTCCAATTTTAATATTTAGTATACGTTGTATGTTGATGAAGGAACATTGGCCCGAAACACGTTGATAATAGCGGTTTTATACAAAAGTTTTCATTTTATTACAATATTGTGCACATATAACATTAAAAATGAGCGAAACTTAAAAATTAAAATTAAAATCGAAATTAAAATAAGTTTTTTTTACTTAATTACTGACAAGTCATCCAGTAAATGGAAGTCATAGCCAACCACTAGATACACTAATATACCCCCACACACATACGTAGACACACTCAGATGTAGGAAAAATGAAAAAAAAAAAAACACCGTTCATATTTATTCCATTTTAAGGTTTGGCGCAGAAGGCTGGGTGGGTGGCGTGTTGTGTTTTGCTGGGGTAGTTGTTGTGCTATGCAAAAGTAAAAAAACGGATGCTGCAGTTCGAAGCAAATAGCGCAAAATCAAATCAAACAACAAAATATAAGTGAATGGAATCACGAATATTTAATGTGAAACTACTTCAGGCACATTCAGGCGGTCAAATAGTTACTTTTTATCACCACATCACATCTGGCTACGTATCAGAATATTCCTGATTCGAATCCTGGTGGAATCAAAATATTTTTTTACCAATCTGTATTTGTAATTGAGACCCAAAAATATTCAAAAAATTGAAAAAAATGATTTGAATGATGTCACCGAGGATTACTAATTTAAAATGTATTGAATTCTAGATTTTATGTATTCATCCCTACCAAAATCGTGTTTTCTATAAATTTATAGGTTATGTTTCCTATCAAATCTCGAATTCAGTACGTTATAAATTAGTAATCCTCGATGGCTGCATTCAAAATATTTTTGAAAAGAGAAAAATGCTTTTTTGTTTCTTATACCTCAATATTATTTGAGCCATCTAGTAGCGTGTGATGGACATTTTTAAGTAGAAAATTGTATTTTTTTTATTAATTATTAACACCGATAACTTATGTGGTATAGTAATGAAAAAAATATTAATTTTCATTAAACTGAAATATTTAAAATAAACATATTTTAAAAAATCTAATTCAGAATATACTCGTATTTTATTAATACGTATACAATCAATGTTTTCATTTTATTTTTTAAATAATTTATTTGAAATCATACTTCTTTTAGAAATGCAATAATGTTTTCATTTTATTTTATTAAATAAAATGAAAACATTATTCATTTTATTTAATAAAACGGAATGAGATCATCTATTGGATTCTAATTACGGTTACCGGTGGACATTCGAAATTCTTATTATTGGAGATTATATAAGTTATCTTCTCTCTTACATTCATTCCTAAGAAACCATCTCATTAGTTGTATATTGCCTTGAAAGCGGAGAACTCCGACCGAGGAAATGGAGATGGTGATGAGGAGTACACAGATGAGATGCTATATGCAAGTGAAACTGAAGACGTTCAACAACATGAATTGCAACTTTTCCTTACAAATAATTTTCCTTTAATGCTTCTCACTTTACTTAAAAAACTGTTTGAGTATAAAAAGAAAATAATTAATGCAAAGTTTGTATTTTTTTAAGTAAATAAAAATTTTAATAAATTTTTATAACAGATCGTCTTTTAATTTTTATTCTCGATTTTAAAAGTATTTTAAAATTTAAAAAATGATCTAAGCTAAAAAGCTGTTAAAGATTCAAGTGCATAAGTATAATAGAATTGTGTAAATTGCAGTTAAAAAAATTGAAGTACATCATACAGATTTGTATAAAATAAAAAGAGAAGTTAAAATAGTGAGAAGAAAATCATTATAAGTAGTAAGAAGAAGAAGAAATAGATTGCACCTAAAAATATTCATGTTCATCTAATAGATTCGTGTAAATTAAAAAGAGAAGTTTAAGTAGTAAGATGAAAATGATTGTAAGTATTAAGAAGAAGAAATAGATTGCAGTTAAAAAGATTCAAGTACATTTTATAGATTTGTGTAAATTAAAAGAGAAGTTTGAGAAGCAAGAAGAAAAAGAAAAATTTATTATCCATTTCCATTTTGTTGAGATGTAAAGAATTGTATCAACTTTGTCTTATATACAGTTATATTATCAGCAAAAATGTCAGCCGCCTCTGCATGTTCATTCCCTAATGAGTGTAGTCTGGGGATTACAGAGTTTGCTAATGCATTAGTACTGACATTTCCACTATAATAGAATGCACTGTATTTTGATGACCTCGAAGGGGCACAAAAGTCGATCAGACTAACAATCTGAGGGCAATCAATCATGCATTTATGATCCTGTACAGAAATATTAGGTTGTCACGGTACGTCTCACAGACAAGTTTAATAGTTGCAAATAAGTAAAGAAATATTCATAATTGATATCTTCCAAGCGTATATTTAATTCGTAATTAATAAATCTTAAGATTTTTTTTTGGATTCGTTCAACTGCCTTGAATGCTTAACAAAGTGAGGCGACCAAATGATCAAGTTATATTCAACCTGAGGTCTGACAAGAGAAGTGTAGAGGACTTTCTAAGTGCGCAGGTCTGTAAAGTTTTGTGCAGTTCTTAAAACAAATCCCAACATTTTGAGACCTTTATTAGTTATCAAGTCAATGTGGGGAATGAATGATAATTTAGTGTCAAAAATTACTCCCAGATCACTTATCTCCCTGATACAAGGTTTACATCATTAATTTTGTGAGGTGAATTGAATAGGATACTTTTTTTTTGTCAAACTAATAAATTGGCACTTGGAGATATTTAGATAAAGTTGATTGTTGGTACACCATTTGAATATTGAACATTGAAATTATATAAGTCTCACAGATAATGTGTTCTTAGAACATATCTACCTATAAAAATATTAACTCATGATCATTTTATTTGTGTCTAGTAGATGTCTGTATACATGTTTTTCAATTTAAAAAATATATATTTTCTGATTGTTAGAAGGAGATTGTTAAAGATTTTAATACTGTTATAGATAAAATGATTTTTGGTTGTAGTGAATTAAAATGTTGGTAAATTAAGTGTAGGTATATATAAATCTCGTAGATCGAATATCGCTTCTAGCATATCTATATCTATTATTTCAGCCATCTTTTTAGTAAAATAACTTGTAGGTATTTGAGAAAAATTGAATCTATATTAGAATCAATTTTAACATCTAGATATTTATTCTTCTTTTTCTTTTATTAGATCTGTAGATCTGTGGTACAGAAAACTAAGCCTTCTGGGATGACGAGGTCCAGCTATCCCTCCATCTTTTCGGTGGGCGTCGTCCAGAGGGTATTTCATTAGCTGATATCCCTCCGGAATCTCTTTCTGGATCTTCTTCATCGTGCTATTTTTATATATTTTGCAGTTTTTCCTAATGTCTACATTTCAGACACAGCACTTTCATTTCAAATCTTGAGTCAAATCAAAACAAATCTTGAGACACCCCCATAAAATCGGTGCTCTATTAATTTGCTCTCACTTAACTTTAGTATACAGATCGCTATGTCTACAAATTTCTACACCTAAATATTTCCAGATATTTAATTTAATTTAATTCGTTTTACAGATTTTTGCTAAGAAAATTTTCAATATTGCATGTATTTACGGTATGAAGGGTTCGGCAGACCAGTGCATGGCTACGGAAGGAAAGGGTAATGAAAAGGTAGTCGTAGCACTTGAAATAGCGCATCGCCCACATGACAAAATATCGCTCTGTATTTCTCTTGTATTGCCTCGACATTCTCGGTCACGTATTGGGAAATTTTAAAATCATGACATCATATTCCGCAGTTTCAACTGAATAACTCGAGGTCTCAATATTGTTGGTAAATTCCTCTGAAATCTCGGATAGGCGGTGATATAATTGATCTCTGACCATTGTTCCCGGCCACAATCATTTGCGGCAACAATTTTTCGCTTTAAATATCGTTCACCGAGTATATTGAAAAAAAATTTTTGAATATTGAAAAATTTTATTATTTGAAAAAAAAAATGTTTTAATTTAAAACGGCCTTTATGCTTTTTTAGGCTGTTTTAAAAACGGGTTGTTTTCACAGTTTGCCTAAAGCTGTTGCGTATATATTTTTTCCTCCTATTTAGGTATATAATGACTTAATTGCGGCCAATACGTAATTAATACTATCAAAGTATATTATAAGTAAATACCACTACTTATTGCAGCCGGAAAAAACAACGAGCGGTGATCTGATTTCTTTGGTGGTAGGGTGGGAAATTCATAGAAGATCACAGAGATAAAATATGTTATGAAAAGTTTTTTGAATTATTTGTTAAAGGAAGTTAGACGAACAGAAAACATTAAATTACCTACAATCATTCCGTTTTTCTTAATGTCTCTCTACCTGTGTAATAAAAAACGCAGACTTAGTTAGAAGGCGAAGACCTCGACAGAAGTCGCAGATGAAGACGAATATGGAAAAAAATATAAAAATGTATTAGATCTTGTTTAATTTATCGAAAACTTTTTAACGTGATTAACGAAAGCCAGGAATTGTATCAATTCGAAGCTAAGTGTTGACAAAATATTGTTTTTAAATAATTAACAGATTTAAAAAAATATACATTAATGATTATTGTATTTTTCATATTTTCTTCAGTCTTTACTCTGTGGTTGGATATAATTATTAATTTAAGAAAACTCACCCGACCCGTTAGTATAAGGGGTAGGAAAAGAAGAAGAAGAGAAAACTAATTAACTAAAACAAAACGATCGTTTTTAAACGTGTAATGATTTCGATACCAGTAGATACTTAGACAACTAATACTTGTATCCTTTACAAATTTATTTTATGGAAGTTATTGTGCGTCCACCAGACACCAGACACTGCACATCAGTTTCACTATTAGCCACTAATGCTGCATCCTCCATATTAAATCCATTTTTTGAATTACCCACACTGCTGGGGTCATAATTTTCTGTTCTACGAAACCAATCGTATTGTTTTACCTTAAAAGTTCTGGAACTTATTTTAAATTCCGAAAAATGCATATCTAGTCTATCTATACATATAAAACTCAATGTCTGTCTGTCTGTTCTCTATACAAATCCACACCGTTTGTCCGATTAGATTCAAATTTTGCATTTGCATTGCACTTATGCTTTAACAAAAGGCAACATTTCCCCCCTATTCTCTTACTCCTTCCCCTCCCCCTGAAATAGTTTCGACGCAAATCTGTACCGTTTGATCGATCGGACTCAAAATTTGGAAACTTGTTTTGACATTTCTCCCCTTTTCTTTTAACCCTCCCCCCCCCTGATATATTTTAGATGCAAATCTGTACCGTTTGACCAATCGGACTCAAAAATTGGAAACTTATTTTTAAGGTCTCGGGAGGGTAACATGTGTAACATTTCCCCCTATTCTTTACCCTTTCCCCTCCCCCTGATATATTTTCGATGCAAATTTATACCGTTCGAATCGAACCTTTGTTTAGCCTCACAAATGAACAGCTGGTAGATTATAAAATGAGGATTCTGCTGGTGAAGTAGAGCGGTATTAGGCATATTTGTATAATACCAATTGTCTTTTTTATTTTTTTTTAATTATTAAAATTGTGGGACGGCTCTCCCACACGTCATAGGATCAACGACATCACGCGACAGAAGTGAATTATAAGGGCACTGGCATCATATATATTGCTAGAACTGCATAGTAAACGAAATACTCGATACAAAGTACACCCGCGCCGGCCCAGCGCGTGTCAACACGGGTCGCGGATAATCGTCAGCGAATGTCGCACAGGCGAGCAGAGGGCGAATCTAACGCTCAGG
The DNA here is from genome assembly GCA_016648135.1 of Agrypnia vestita. Lineage (NCBI taxonomy): Eukaryota > Metazoa > Arthropoda > Insecta > Trichoptera > Phryganeidae > Agrypnia > Agrypnia vestita. The sequence continues at coordinate 53,809 of JADDOH010024777.1, read as the reverse complement.
GACCGAAGGTTAGACCGTCCATAACACTGCAGAGGTCCGGGAGCCCTTGTCCCGGAAGGGTATATAAACAGTACAAATCATTCCAGTCTACAACTTCCCTCGAAGCGCGATATATATCGTTACGACTGTAATAACGACATTTAAATTTCGTATTATTTATAAATTGTAATCGTTTCTAGTTATATAAATCCTGTAAAACTCAATCGACATTCAACGAATTTCTCCGCATCAAGAAGTGGTGACTTCAACATCCAACATCTACACCACAATCACCCCCCAAACTATTAAAGGCTCCGACACCGGTAACCTGTAAAACTCAATCAATTTTCAACGAATTTCTCCCCATAAAGGAGTGGTGACCTCAATATCCAACATCCACACCACAAACACCCCCCAAAAACTGCTTTCTTCCTTATTTTTAAACATCCTGTATCAGTTTGATTTTTTTATTAAAAGTTATTGTTACACACGGTTTGTTATTTTTATATTAGATACATCATGTTTTCAGCTAACACTCATAAAATTTTTCAAAATATATTTAAATACACATTTTTTAAATTTATCTTACTAAAAATATTATTTTATCTAATAATAATTTTTATAAATACATAATGCGAAAAATATAATAAATATCTTCGTATAATTTTTTATTCTACATTTTTCTCTTTACCGTAATTATTTTTACATGTTTTATTTTATTTTACTGAATCATTTTTTATAGATATTTTAGTCCTGATTGTTACATTTTTGTGATTTTATTCTATTTATCTCTTTAGCAAATTACGTTCTTTTTTTGTTCCTTCTTTGCATTTCTCTTTATTCTATTTTTTTTACTTTTACTTCAGCTTGCTACTCTTTTGTGGATCCATATGATAGACGCTGCTTTGATAAGATGTATTTCCATTTTCTTCTTCCATTTTTTCCTGCATTTCTCATGGTTCTTCCATATTTTTTACGCTTGATTTTTACTGGGTGTAGGTGTATACTTCCTTTCAAAGTGAATATTTGATATTGATAAAAGGTAGTTTATTAATATTAATACTTTTCCTAATTTCAAGTATTTCTAGATTATTATTTGTGGGATCTTATAACGAGAATGAAAAAATTTTAAAACTGTATTAATATTAAATTTGTGGTCATATTCTATGGAATGTTTTGCAAAATCCGACTCTTAATTGCTAGTTAAAGCTTTGATGTATTCTTTAACCCTAGTTTCAAAATTAATTTTTGTGATTTGTGTTTTATTTTAATAAATTTTTTTTCTACGGTTAACACCTATTACAATAAAAAAGAAACTGATATATCTTGATAACAGTGTACATAATAAATGTGAATATACATACATACATACACATATGAAATTTATAACACAATATCTATCTGTATAAGTACATAAATCACAAATTAAGTAAAGACAATTATAAAGTGTATATCAATAAGAACAAAGACATGCATTTATATATTAACAAAGTTTAAGCAAATAAATTAACGGTAGAGTGTTCGTTAGGGAGATTTCGTTAACGACTTTCATTCAGAAGAAAAAATATGTCTTTTGTCCAATAAACGACGATTTATCGGTATTGAAATAAAATGAAATAATATTTCAACATAAAAATTAAAATTAGAATATTTATCAATACATATTATAGAGGTCTCATAGAGAGAAAGCTATATTTTTATATAGGAAAGTAGGTAGTCTTTTAGGGTGTTCATATGGATTATGGGAATGACAAAAATTAGGACGCAGGTGGAAGCAGTTAAAATACAACTCAAATACGAAACAAGTTGTGCAAGTTGAACATATATACAACTTCCAAGAATTTGATAGATGTGGTAGACTATTGGTGAACGTTACATATTGTAAAGTGATCACTTAAGCCAGCCTTACGATAGGTCGTAAGCCCTATGAACACCCTAAAAAGACTTCCATACCTACTTTCTCATATAAAAATATAGCTTCGTCTCTATGTGACATCTATTATATATCTTGATAAATGCTGTCCTGAGGATAAACTCCGGTACTGTGTTCTTGAAAAAAATGGACGTAGGTACTCAAAATATTCTGAATAGAATATTTACGTTGTGGAAATACGCACACTGGAATTTTTTGATTTTGGCCATCCGATAATAAGAAATACATTTTCCAGTAATTTGGTAATTGATTCTGGTCGTATTTACCAAGTAAACAGGTTTACCGAAAACCGGTAAGGCATGCCCTAGTCCATACCAAGATTGCGCGATTGATCTCTTTGTGGGAGGATTTATTGGGAATGTAAATTTAAAAGGCTTATATAATCCAATTAACGCCAGCGAACTTTGATTACATCTTTGAGTACCGCGAAGCAGTCTTGTCAACTGCAGAAATTAAACTACGGCATGGATACATTGAAAGCCTTGTAAAGGGTTTTAAGTTGATCGTAAAGTTGTTTCATGCAAGAAACTTTTTCAAGAAATGAACATAAAAGAACATTTAAGTACAACAGTTTTTTACAGTTTTTCTATCGTCTTCATGCTGCGGTATACTGATATATCCTATGCAAGGTGTTTAATTTCACAAGCATTTTGAGCATTGGACACTTTCTGAGAATACGCGATAACCTCTTTAAATCTTTGCCTCTGTTGCCCATTTCTAATTGCTGAGAATGTGTCCGAAGCCTTCCGTTTCATAGTTACTATTGGATTAATCAAACGCTATTGTTTTTATAATTAATTAGAAAACACTTTGTATAAACCATTTATTTATTGAATCATCAACGTGCTTCGGGGCCAAAGCACCCTTCATCAGGGTACAACGTATAAGAAATATAAATTCGAAGTATAGACATTAACAAAAACAAAAAATAAATATATGGGAGACAATTAAGTATTTGAGAGTAAATGTGAAACAAGGTAACAAAGTATACGCAAAACCGACTTATTTTGATATTTAATTTTCTATTAAGACTGTTTCTAATTTCTAAAATTTATAATTTATCCAACAGAATCCTTTGCTATTTGTACGTAAAATTTTCAAACCTTTGTTCATTTACATATCTTTATTTAGTTAATGATACATAATTGTTTATCATTAGCTAGTATTGTAAATCTATCATCAGCGGTCCACCCAGCAACGCGAGGACAGCGAGGTCGGCGCCTCAGTACCTACCACGCGGCCGCAAGCGTGCGCCGGGTGAGGGCGCGAGGCACGGATGACATCAGCGGGCGTGACGAATCCCCCATGCTTTACGCGTGCCAGGCCATACACCTTCGGACGAGTAGGAATCCTTTGTTCATAAATAATATAAAAAGCAGCCCTTCTCCTATGTGGGCATGCCAGTCTGTCCCATACCTCCGGCGGGTGGCCGGAGTCTATGGCCCTTAGAGTATCTATCATTGTCTTTGTAATCATACTCGTGTATATTTTGAACTTATTTTACCGAGATAATAAATCATCAAATATTCTACGCCTTTGGAGTTTTTCTGTCGCATGATGATGGTGACCTTAAAAAGAAACTGCTCCCCAAAGCACTTCCAAACCACCCAAATTAAAATGATATCTAACAATCATCACAAATTAATTTATAATTTATCCGGATGAAGAAACCATTGGCCCCGAAACATGTTGATAATTCAATATATTAGTAGTTTATACAACAAAATTTCTAGTTAATCGTATCAATAATTTTACAACAAAGTCATTTTACAATTATTTAGGAAGCTTTCGTTTTTGTTTTCTCAAGATGAACGCGAATAATGTAAAACTGGCCATCATCACTTTGCTTACTGCGGCCCTGAGAGCCCACCAGTAAACTGGCCAAACCAGCGCTTCAGGGTCTTCGGCTGCGATGGCCTGCTTCTTGATTTCCAATGATAGGAGAATCAGGTAGAAATGGTTTGGATTCTCGTGTTCTTCTTTTGGCTGATCAGTCGCGGTTACTGATAGCGATGACATTTCGGCCAAAATAAACCAGCCCTATCTATTCCGATCAGTAGTATCTAAATCGGTAGACATAATGTTACTCCAAGTGATTTATACTATGTTTTTAATTGATTAAAATTAATACTTTAAAACTGATTTGTTCAACATTCAGTCCTGCTAATGAGTGAGAAACAATTTTTTCAGCTAATTTCGATAATGTTGGTCTCTATATTGTTTTGTTTGTTATTAATGTCTAGATTATTTTGTTTGATGTTTCTTAAAATAATTTTATTTACAAACATACAAAATATTAAGCAGGCAATGACGGGTATATAAATTACGTACTTACTTTGTACGATTATAATTAAAATATAGGTATACAAGATTTAATTTTTGTACTACTAAAATTAAAAACATTTGCACCGCAAGTTGCCTTATAATAAAACATTAAATTAAGACTGATGGTTTGGGCATGTTGAGCGAATGAATGAGGAAAGAATGGTAAGAAAGATATATAATGAAAGTGTTGATGGTGGGGGTAGGCAGAGAGAATAAAGCGCCATAATCTTCTGTCCTGACATACAACTCTCGCCTCATCCACATTCATGCATCTTTGCATGCAAGCTCGCCGGTTGTTAAGGCTTCTAACTGGACCATCTTCCAGTATCTCGTTAATCTGGCCATGCCACGTCTTCCGCGGTCACCCTCTTTTTCTGGCGCCATCAACGCTTGCATTATATACCTTTTTTCCATTCTTTCCTCGTTTATTCGCTCAACCATCTGAGCGACCCAAAAAAAGTATATATTTTTTTCAATGATAATTTAACTCCTTTTGTGTATCTAACTTCTCAATATAAATAGTTTTCGGTGTTTATCGTCACGTTTATATCAAATCGAACGTTTCGCACGTAGGTATGAGTCTTTTTCTACGTCTTAGAATCTAAAGTTGATCTCTGAATTTATCTCTAAAACGAAATATCAACACGTGGACGTAGAGATTTATATTCACTCAAGTCTCTGAGTCTGAATTCTGTGGAGCATAAGAGATCATGCCTCTCTTTGCCTAGAGTTTTTCACGGAATATGCACTTTTCATATGGTTGTTATTAATTCTTTTTACTTATTCATATCTCTTAGAATATCTTTATTGCCAATATGGTCAACGAAGGAGTTTTTTAGCTTATAAGTGGACTATGGAAGCATCTGCAATCGAGAATTTTTATGAATAGGGATATTTCACTTTTTTAAATAGAATAATCTTTATTTTGGTCTATAAATACGTCTACAAAAAATAAATAAGTAAGTACCTATGCTTGGCCGATGACGTAAGACATATCAAAAAAAGCAGCTGGATGCGAAGAGCGGAGAAATGAAAGAAATGGCGTACATTAAGAAGGACCTTTATTAAACGGTAGGTGGACGTGGGCTGAAGAAGAAAAAAATTAAGCTTCATGAAATCCTGAAAGTAACGGCTACAATCCTTGTGTCAAGGTCGAGGTAAAAACAAATATATTAGGAAATAATAAATTGTAAAATATAGAGCAAACTACTATTATCTGCTCTGCTCAGATTCTGGTTTCTCGAATGCGGCTGGTGACGCTTGAAAAATGGCAAGAAAGTTGGGACGCGGCCACACACGGGAGGTGGACTCACTCCTTCCTCCCCTTTGTGCGTGTGAAAGTGAAAGGCAAAGGTGGTCCTCCGGCCATGAATCACTACGAAATGCAGAAGATCTCGGGTCACGGGCAATTTCTGAGCAAGCTTTTTGATTTCGAACTTGCGCGCGACCCGTGGTGTGTCTGCGATCGAGTGCGACAGACGCCGGAGCACATTCTCTGGGAATCATCTTGAGAGACGCACGAGAGAATACGGTTAAGGACTTAGTGGGAATAGGTCTTCGTTCGCCCCGGAATAACGATCTCCTGAGCTGTAAAAGAAACTTCAAACTTTTCCGAGAGTTCATTAGAGTATGGGTCTCCCGCTGGGAGATGTTAGGAAGACCGACTGCCGGGAGAGCTGAGAGAGTAATCCCTATGACGCTCTCCTGTGGTTTGTTGTGACCTGACAGAGTGAATTTCTGGTGGTCCGTGGTCGCGGTAGCGGGACCAAAATATTTCTGTGACGTCCTGTCTCCCTTCCTGGGAATACTACGGTCGCCTTTACTGCTTCTCTGTCGGGCTATCGAGTAGCACGTACAGTAACCGGCAAACATCTTGAAAATTTTCAGCGTAGTGGGGGAAGTTTGCGCATGTACTATTCCACCAAAGAGACCCAAATTTTGTCTTCTGCACATTCCCCCACTACGCCAAAAAATTTCAAGAAATTTGCTGGCAACTGAACACGCATTATATGATATCAAGGTATTGTTTTCTTTTTATTTATTAGGTTGTTGATGATATGTACATTATTATTTTTATTAAATAAACTCGAAACCCAGCAGATGCAGAAAGGGATGGAAAGTCGAAGTGAAAATCAATAATAAATGAACTCACGGGATGATTTGCTGAGAGGAACTGGTGAGGAAGTAGACTCTTCCATAACAGTTCCGGGATTTCCGGGATAGAGTGGGTCTTCGCCCCTTCTTGTTTCTCTCTTGCTCTGCTCAGAATGAATAGTTTTTGGTTCCGAGTATTGCAAAGTAATGTACGCACATGTCGAGTATCGCTGTCAAATAGAACATCGTGGACGCGTGACTGAGTTTTTGGTACATTCTACCAATCTGAAGCTAATCTTTGAGTTTTTTTTTCAGCTAATGAGGTTCATCTAATCGTGTCTCATTTCAAACTCAAAAAAAAAGAAAAACTTGGAATGGTTATTGGTAAATTCAAAATTTTTATTTCAGGTTTGAGTGTAGAATGCGCATAGTTTCATTTTCCCGATCGACGTTAAATAATTTGAAATCGAATCGTCACGAACTGCGTGGTTAGATATAACTGCAGCGGTGCATTCAGGTAAACTGCGTAGTTATTTGAAAATAAATTTTGTAATTATTTGTGAAATGAAAATGAGAGATGATAACGTGTATGATGTACTGTGTTGGAAAAACAAATTCACTTACTTATTTTTAATAAATAATGAAAAACTGAACTGAAAATAAATTAAGTTATACGAATATTAATTTACAGACAAAAATATTTAAAATATACATATTTTCGGCCGTATTCCTAAAATAATAATATTGTTATATAATACTGGTAATTAATTAAGCACCAAAAGCTAGAATGTTCAATTTAAGATATAAGGTAAAAAGTGAATAGTCTTTTTCGCTTTTTATCCGTTATTTTACAACTTTTATCATTAATATGTATTTTAAACACTGCTACACAGCCATTTTTATAATAAAAACTACAAAATACTCATATCGTTTAGTGACTTATTTATTAAAAAATGACACGTCACTTGATACTTGTGATATGCATTCCCATAACTAGGAAATCAATACAGATAGGACTTCAGTGCAGTATTGAATATATAAAAGCTAGAATGTTCAATTTAAGATATAAGGTAAAAAGTGAATAGTCTTTTTCGCTTTTTACGCGTTATTTTACAACTTTTATCATTAATATGTATTTTAAACACTGCTATACAGCCATTTTCATAATAAAAACTACAAAATACTCATGTCGTTTAGTGACTTATTTATTAAAAAATGACGCGTCACTTGATACTTGTGGGATGCATTCCCATAACTAGGAAATCAATACAGATAGGACTTCAGTGCAGTATTTAATATATTGCAGAAGGTATTAAATATGTAAACTTTATATTTAAAAAATATTATTGGCACTTAGTGCTTTATTATTTTCAGTACTCATTTAATAATTGTTACACCGATGCTCAAAAATAAAAAAAGCTACGAAATTTGTCGAATGTCAATATCATTGTGAGGAAATTATTTTCTTAAATTAAATATTTGAACTCTTTGGGTCAAGAAATTAGTAGATGTGTGTGAAACAAATTAATTTCAACCAACTTTTAAAATAATATGAGTTGGTTCTTATTTTATATAATGCTCATCAAAAATGTATATTTTAAACAATACTTCAGATGCAATGACTAGTTTATCTGATGATGATATGAATATCGCGTTGACATCAAAGAAACGGGTGTCTTTCAAATATACCCAGACATCGTGAAGGTCCGACATTTCAGAGATACATATTTATTTCGTCGAAATTCTAGTTAACCTTTAATCACTCGCGTCTGGAACTTAATTTTAACTAATATTTTTTCTTTGTTTTACCGAACGTTGCCTGTACCGTTGTAACGCTGTTCCTTTTTCTATCAGCTGATGTTTTAGTGCTTTTTAATTAGTAAAGTAAAGATTTGTTATTATGCGTGGACGTATGTATATATAGTGAGTGACCAGACGTTAGAAGTTACATAATAAAATTAATAGTTACATTACTTTACAAATTATAAGGTGAGAAAAATATTTTTTTGCTGTTTTTCGCTGTAAATTCGCGTAAAATATTTTAATATTGTATTGACACTGTTGAAAATGATATAATATGCTTACTTTTACATTTATTTTGAATTACATTTAATACGCTATTATTCTTAATTTCTATTTATTCCTTTTAAATTATATACACTTTTTTGTACATTTCAGTGTTGGCTTTCTAGATTTTGCAGAAAAAATGGATAAGGAGAGCTCATGAAGAATTTGAAGTGTTAGAAGAGGAAGTGAGAGGTTACCTAAATGAATATTCCGAAAAACATGAGTGATGCAGTTATCATTATACTAATATCGAAAAGAGAATAGCGATATAAATATGTAATCAGCAGAAAAGAAACTTGCACAAATTTCTAGAATAAGTTATTCTTCTTCAACATTAGGTACATATGGTAATGAAAAAGAAGAAAACTGAATCAAAATGTTTATGCAATAAACACTAGAAAATATAAAAGCAATTTATCTAAGCGACGTCGCCGATACCAAGCCAATGTTTAAAAATCGTGCTGTAGTTATAAATTTACAGTAAATATATTAAATTGAACGTTTCTATTTCTAAAAGTATTAAAAAAAAAGAGTAAAATTCTGATACAGATTAATATATATCGCAGGCCTCTTGACTTCAAAAAACTCTAGAGGGAGGTACAAACTCTGCTCACTTACTAATGATAATAAGCAAGCATAGAGGTGCAATTTCTTCGACTTTGTTATATGTAAAACACACGCCATTCTTTGACAATTATGGCAGTAATACGATCATGAAATACAATTTTACTAATATTTTATTTCTTTAATACCCCTTCATTCCATTAGCTTGTTAATTTTTTTTTTCTGGGTCACGGACAGGAGTTATGTACAAATTCAACCGCGAGCGATTAAAGGTTAAGTCCAACTTATTCCAAAGTACTGACTGCGCGCCGCTGGTAAATATGATAGGTGCTTACCGGAATATCAGCATCGGCAGGAACAGTATACATCTGTCGACGAGTATTCTTCATTCCTTTTCCCCCTGCCAGATTCTCTATTTTCGCTTTACGTTTAGCAATCTATAAAGTACTGAAATAAAAGCAATACAATTAACAATTAAAAAACATTATTCCATCACACATATTATATAACCATCTTTCAAAGCTAATTATTACGCGTGATAGATGATCATGGAATACATACAAATTCACCTGCAAACACCTCAACATTTTCACAAATCATTCGCTAATCATATGGGACAACGCCACAAACAAAACTAAACATGTAAATAATTAACACATCACAATTAATGACGAACGGGACCGCTATTCTGACTCTGACTGTCTGATTGGTAATTAGATTTTAACTATGATTGGTAACTGTGATTTGACTGTTGCAGCTGATATATCAGCCACCGCTCGTTGAAATACAAAAAATCATTTAACAATCATAGATAAAATAACGGATTAGCTCGTCAAAAGAATAATGCGAATCTAATTGCAATACGAATTTATTGCTATCTTTAAATATTTAAGTATTTAAGTACTAAATAATGTATAACTGCTATGAAAATAAAATACTCATCATTATATAAATAAAATATTGAGCAAATCATTGTATTCATCGTTAATTAAAGTAAATTAAAATTCAACTTCATCTATCGACATTTTAAGTAATCTTTTTTTAGTTACTAAATCATATTAAATAATATATAAAATAATTTATTTTCTTTTCAATTTAAGTTTTTTAGATGCTTTTTTTTTCAATTTTTACTGTAGAGATTATAAAAATACATATTCGGTATATTACTTAGGAAATAATAAATCATATTAAATTAACTAACCTACTCATTTTCTAAATTTAACGTAATAGGTATTTTGTTTAAATATTTATTTTTTTCTATAAAAAATAAATATTTTAGTGCAATAAGCAGTGTAAAAATATATATTGTTCTGCAGAAAAATGAACATATTAAATGAGTATACCTACTCATTACATCAAGTTTATCATAATAGGTATTTTGTTTTTTTGATGTTTTTAATTCAAATGTGTTTCGATAGGCAATATAAAAAAGACTTTATTCTGCAGAACATCTGAGAAATTGTACACGTATTTCTAAATTTAACACAATGGGTAAATTTTTAGATATTTTAAATTCAAAAGTATTGCCATACGCGGTAGGTGTAAAAATATAAATTATGCTGCAGAACACTTTAGAAATAATAAATTATATTCAATATACTATAAATAGATTCGTTTTTCTAAATTTTACTTAATAGGTATTTTGTTCTTCTAAGAAACAATAAAATATAAATATGTTATTCTCCAAGAGAGATAAAATAAAATAAATACACTTATACCCATTGCAAAATAATTAACAACATTTTAAAACTGTTAGGGAATGCATACGGGTTACTATTAGAATCAATATTCTAGTTTATGTATCGCACTATGTAAACAAAACTAAAGGCCAGTTGTATCAACCTGGTTTAAAGTAATCTTTCATTTAAGCCACCGATTATTAGGATTTACACCAATCCACAACCCGTTTCCGTAAAAATCTATGGTTTGTACGAAAGATTACTTTAATCTAAGTTGATGCAACCGGCCTTAATCGCAGGACCGTCCGGATAGTCACGAACCCGCGATCGCCGGCTGCCTTACAACTAGATCAAACAGGCGCGTCATGGTCAAATAATTAAAGATACAAATCAACATTTAAATGATAATTTCCACAAGCGCTTATAATGTTTTGCCCAAATGACGAGAATCGTATGCAAACTTAGTATATTTAATAATCACAGTAAGCATAAATTGCGCGTAAATCTCAAACGCGGCCGGCGCGCTCGCCGTTTTTGCCGCTCTTTTTGCAAATACGCCGAGGGAAATCCCCGCCGAAGCCCACGACCGGACCGGCAGCGAGGAGCCACCCGCGCCGCGGAAGTGGTCGCACGCGGGCGGCGCGCGAGGAGTCCGTGGCGGCCGGTCGGCTGATAAGATATCGCCCGACCGCGGCCCGCGGAGGTGTTGTTGTTTACGCGGGGGTGGGTGGGTCCGGGGGCGGGCTACGTTAGGTTAGGTTAGGTGAGGCACAGACCTGAAGCTTCAGGCGGGAGCGCGGCCGTGCACGGGAGCTACCAGGCCGGAGGACGCCGACGTACTGACGACGCCGACGACAGAGTGTATTTAGCGCCGAGTTAGCCCGCTGCGCCTGGATCTCAAACTTTTCCCTCGGTGCGCTCCTCCTAGTCTTCCGCTGTGACTAGTCACACAATTTTCATTTTAGAGTTAATAATTTATTTATCAAGGTATATTATATAAAACATACCTATCGTAAGAAAAACTATTTTTGAAGTTGTGGAGGAATGCGTGTAGCGAGAAACAGCGGGCATGTAGCGAGACCACGAAATGCAATTGAAATCAGTGTCCAGTAATCTATCTATACTCTATACTAATATTATAAAGAGGAAAGATTTGATTGTGTGTTTGAATTGAATAGGCTCCGAAACTACTAGACCGATTTGAAAAATTCTTTTACATTCAGAATCCTACATTATCCCTGGTGAACATAGGCTATAGAATATTTTCAAAAATGTTAGAAATCCGTATGAAAACTTCGATAATGTAACCCAACGTGTGAAAAAATTACGAAATAAAAACCTAATATTGCGTACGCTGCGGAAATTATTACCAATAGAGCAAAATAATGTACTACAGTTTTATAGAGGACATTAATATCTACAAAAAAGTCTGCGATACCATATATCTAAGTATTACAGTTATGTTACAATAACTTATGTTAACATTAGATGGAAACATTGTTTTTTAGAGAACAGCGGACCCTTTGTTTTACCTCACAAACTTATTTTTTACTTAATCCTTAACCCGTGCAACGCCGGGTACGACCAGCTATTATCTAAATATAATAATTTCGTTCAAACTTATGGCTAAAAAAAAACAAAATTACTAGGCTGGGATCTCGGACGCGCGGATGTGGCGTGTGTGGCATCAATATTCTTACTATTTTCATTCCATACCAAGTAGAATATGAGCCAGCGACCACCAGATTTAGGTTATAGTATCAAACTGCGGCCCTCGTAGTCCAGTGGGCGTGACACTGGCTTCTCACACCGAGGGTTCCGTGTTCGATTCCTGGTGAGGACACAATTAATCCATGCGATTTACTCAAGCCTGGGTGTTTTGTGATGTGTTTTGCTTCTGTAATTAGGCCTGTTGGCCTGTTGAAGCGTTTAAAAAAGAAGGAAAGAACTTGAAAAATTTTCTGTAGAGGTAATTTATTATTTTCTTTATTTTAAAAATACCATATAGCAATGTTTATCTGGATGAACATCTGTCGGAATGAATAAAAGATAGACAGTGTGAGAGAGTGAATGGACATAAATTAAGAGGCGCCATATTAACAAACACTCTTATCATTCAGCTACCATGTCAGTAATGTAACTTGTTCTTTATCTGAATACCGTAATAATACTGACCCGTGAACACCATTTGTCCAAACCAATAAAATATCTTGAAGCGGGACATCGAGTTTCTCTGGATCCTTAAGCTAAAGACGAAAACATCACAGATTGAATTAAAATAAAATTTAAAAATGCTGTTATCTGAATAAAATATAAAATCCAAATTAAAGGGTCTGTATTTTCTTTTATATTTTATTCAGATAACAGCATTCTTAAATTTTATTTTAATTTAAACTGTGATGTTTTCGCTTTAGCTTAAAGATTCAGAGAAACTCGATAGTGCCCCCAGTTCCACTACATCTATTTTTGTGAGTTGGAATATAAATCGCCATTTTCATATTTTTGTCAACTTGAGAATAGTGGGTGGGATGGGCTTAACGAGCTTGATAGGTAGTAATGGTCAAACTGTTATTTTAAGTGGTTATTCATGGTACAGTTATTTGAGATTTGTGTCTGATTGTATCGATGACTGGTAAGGGAAAGTCCATAAATCACGTGGGTCTGATAACCCCCCCCCCCGCCCTGCGGAACGTAGTTTTTTCCTATTATTTCCAGAAAACATTTTGTGCTGTTTCCTTATTCAAAACTATTTTTAAATTATTGTGACAAAATACTGAAAAAATTGATATTTGTTTTATAAATTTTCTTAAAATCATAAAAATTCTTACTCAAATTCGATCTGCGCAGATTTATCTGTTCCAAATAAAATAAATTAAGGAATTACGTAGCTCGACTACGATCTCCCCCCCTTTCCCCACGTAGCCCAGCGATGCATTCTATATACCCCCCCCTTGATCAGGCCACGTAGTTTATGGACGTTCCATAAGGGAGATATAACTGCTGCCGTCAATTCGGAAAATCACGCGTCGAATTGCGAAAAATCAGCTACCAATCATCGATACAATCACATAAAAATCTCACCTGTCAAAATAGGTAGGTAACTTTTGACGGGTAAAAAAAATGTGCCGATTGTTTTTGTCGCCGCGGCCCGCAGTTGCGTGTTCGGCGGGCGGCCCCTCCGCCCCCGCAGCGCGCCCTGCCGGCCACCGCACAGATACAAGTATAATGAGATTGTACGCTCGGGAAAAACTACGTAGGTACCCGCCGCGGTGTCTGCCGACGGTTTTTCAGGACGGCGCTCCGGGCTTCGGATCCCCGCTCGGCCGCCGCTGATTGTCCTTCTGTCGATTCGCGATGCCGGCGCGATTTATTATCGCGCACGCTCCCCGAATACTAATTGAGCGGGTCAGCCGGCAGTTTGCACCATTTTTTTGTCTCGCAACTCCGCTGACGAAATTCAATAACAGCGCGGACCACCGAAATATACAGGCGTGAACTGACGTCAATTTCTTGCTCCCAACTTTTCACGGATCCTATTGCAGAGTCCGTCATCAGGACCGATGTTGGACGTTGCAATGGGATCCGAAACGTCGGCCAGAGAGGGCAGTTGTGCACGACGGAATATTCCAGAAAATACACAGAAAAGTTAATTTCTCGGTATACAACCTGATGCCACGGCTATTGCCCGTATTGGCAATAGCCGTGGCATCAGGTTGACTTGTTAAAAAATTACAGAGAGCTTGCAATTTTTTAAATAACTCAGGCGCGTACAATGAAGCAAAACTTGTACGAAAATATATATTTAAAAAAAAAAATGTTATAGAATATACTGAATTAAAATCTAAACAAATTGTTGACATAAAAATATAACGAGATGTAAACTTTATTTCGATTTTTTTTCAAAATATATGTTTACGTTAATCTCATGCTTCAATGTTATCGCTGCACGCCCCTGGTCAAACTAAATACTCTTCAAAAATATAATGTAAATAAGCAGTTCATTATATGAACATAAAAATATCGCAAAACACATCATGGATAATAAACACTATTTTCATCTATGTGCGCTTAATAAAATGAATATTATTGTAAGTTTAGACATTAAAAGAGATTTGAACTCGGCTGTTAATTTGCTTAACAATATTACTTTCATAAACTCTTTTCTCAACATTCCCGTTAAAACAGCCTTTAACTTCAGCTCATTTTTAGTATTGCATTTATTTGTGCACTATACACTAATCAATTAATTATTTTCATTTCTATGGAATCAATGCAAAAATTCTATATTTATATTTAGTCAATTTCATATTTCACCTGTCGATGAGAGATTCTGTTACTCTCGAAAAATAACTATTTAAATATAAAAGTATTTTTGAACTCACGTAACAAAGTTAATTTTTTTCAAATTTAATGATATCAAATCACACTTCGTCGCTGTATATATATATACTATGTGCCGTTTAATACATTCTCAGATTAATGAATCAATTTGTCAATTTTTAATATAAATAATAGAGATATACTAAAAAAAACATTGCCGTTCATCTGGGAAGTCTGCCTAGTAAGTATTTAAAATATTTTTTATAAATCTAGTCTGTGCAATTATTTTTTAAAACAGTTTCATTTGTTTATCTCAGAATGTACTAAAACGGCACATAGGCTTAATTATATATACAACGACGACTTATTAAAAAATTTCGTTCATCAAAAATACATTCAAATAGAAAAAAGAATTGACACAACTATTGCACACTTAAAATTAATTTTATTATCATTATTTAGGGGAAAATTGGTTCATATTTGACATTAACGAATTATTTTCACAATTTGTATTTGCGAAACAGCACAATATGTGTCCCATATTTAATAAGGTCCTCCCCCGTGACATAGCTGGTGCAGGTAATCATGTCGCGTGGGTTTGAGTGCATGAAAAAGTTAATTATTTCTTTCATAAGTGTTGTAATGTCTGTGATGTAATGTATCTAAAAACAGATTTTTTTTTGTGAAAATGAGATCAGTTTGAAAATTATCTTAAATTTTTTCCTAAAAAGACATTTAATAAAAAAGCGCCAGAAATGGAATAGAAAATTTGAGAAGCAGATACTTGTGGGCTATCCAGATGACCGAATACATAACCCTAGAACTAAATGTATCACAACAACCTAAAGCTAGACCGCATTCAATAGAATGTGTGCAAGAATTATATGTGTTGTTACGATGCAAAAAATGAACACAAAATAATTCTTTTTAATAACTAAGTAATCTTTTTTAAACTAAAAATAATATATTTATTTGAAATATCATATTGAGGCTTGTAATACGGGCTTGCCAGGCAACTTTCCCCCTGTTTTCTTCTTACCGGACAAAGACAGGAATAGTCTTTTGATTGTGGTCGACCTATAGTAGAGATGTCATTAAAATGGATCTGTCATAAACGTGAAATAAATATTTATTTCTTTTCTGGTCCGTTATTCAAAAACGTTGTTTTTTGAACATTCGATTTTGAGATTCGAGAAAAACGCAAAAGAATAATGTATCATAATTGACATAAAAATTCACCTGCCACGTTAGCTTCAAATGTCTACAACTCCACCATAGCGCTAATTTTAGGAATTTTCGAATGATGCTCAAAATATTTTTAGAACTTGAATCTATAATAAAAAGCAAAAGAAAGTTTTTTTTTAATGTCAAGGTGGTGTTACCAACCCTTAAGACTCTGTTTAGACAAATTAAATGAATCCAAAATGAACTGATGTGAACACTCCTCCCATAAGCACGAGCGTCTGCTCTTTTATGGCGAGTAAAACTTTTTTATTGTGTGAATATAGTATTGTATTCATGAAATGATATACTATGTATATATAATAATTACATATATTTTAATTATGTCAAACCCAAAACCCGAGACCTTTCTACTAGTTGAGGTGTCGGTTTTGTTCCGAAGTTCTTCAGTCCAACAGTGTTACTGTGCTGCAGCAGCCTAGATCCTCGACCTCATTATCTCCGTAAGTATGCCTATCATTAATCCTCAAACTCGAGGAACGCAATTGATTATTTCACTTTCTGTAGTAAATAAATTGGCAATTTTGTGGAAATTTTCTCCACATTTCCTTCCTCTTATTTTTGAATCAGCGTGTGCGCAAAGTTTTGTAAATTTAATTATTTAATTTTCAAAGGAAGCAAACACTTGGTGGTGGGATATTATTATTAAATGAATAAAAATAACTTCTTCGAAAATTCCTGACGAAGAAGCCATTGGCTTCGAAACATGTTGAATTTTTTCTATAAATAAGTGGTGTTAACAAAGTTAATTTATATTAATTAAGAATAAAAATAACTAATGAATATAATTAAATGAATACTAATAAATAAATAAAATTGAGATAAGAAAAGCCATTAATATGAATCGTAAAATCATTAATAATAATCACAAATAATCGAGTAAACTTATCTTTTAGTCTACTTCTAGGTATGTTCCCCCTCAATAGTAATATTCCCTGCGCACTCCCAACCCCTACCCCCACTATTGGCACTCCGTCCTTTCACACTGATGTATGACTAGTATATAAGCACATAATTTTTAAATGTTTAGTCAGTTAAGATTTTACCCTGAAGAAGCTACAGTCGTAGCGAAACCTGGTCGGAATCGACAACAAATATAGTGGTGTAGTTATTTTTATTCATTTAATTTAATTATTATTACGTAAGTGAATGTTACTTTATGTAAATCGATCAATTAAGCCAGCTAATAGGGATCATAATGCCTGTGTCATCCTACAAAGACTTCCATATATGTTTCTCTTATAAATAGCTTTGTCTCTGTGAGATTTCTATAATTGATCTTAATTAAGAAAAATAATAGAGATAAGCGACATAATAGTTTGCATCTATTTTTCAATGGAAATTATATTGCTGTTCTTTTTAACCCGGTCCGTGCCCAAGCCGTGCATTCAGAAGGCAATGGACCATGAACATTAATAGTTTTCATATAAATGCAAGTTGTTGAATGTAAAATAGTAAGATTGATAGTGCCCTTACAAGGCAAAACGCGTCTCAAAAAAATTAAATAAGTAAAACAAAAAAGTATGTTATTAAAAGTACTTATTATCATTTTATCGAAAAAGTGTATTGTGTAATTATTAATTATGTCATATTCAAAATGTTGATCGTAATTTTCAAAAAGTTCACAAAATGTTCTTACTTTGTACTTGTGATTATTTTTGTGTGTGTAGAAATGTTGCTATTAAAATATGTATTATTATCATATTATATTGAACTCACCATTACACAGGCACGTTAATGCATATTCTTTTCTGTCAGATGTATTTTCAGATGATTTACTTAATTTTAAATGTTTATTGATTGAATAATTTTTTGCTAAGATTTAATTTTCTTTTTCAACTTACAGTTTTAAAAGTTGTTTTTCAATTGTTCTACCTTGTAGACGTATCAAGTCACAATGGTGCCATCTTAGAAGGTTTGCAACCTAAGTCACGGTTGACAATATTTTTCTTAACAAATCTTAATTTTTCTGTTTTGATATATTAGTGACACAAATATTTATGATCTAGACCCGACCAATCACTTAAAACAATTTTAAAGGAGTTTCTAGACAAACCATCCAGAACATGATCAATTAAAGTACTTGATTCCTCTGTCACCCGGGTTGCATGAGCATGATCCATTTTATTTATTATTTTATAATTGTTGGAATCTATTACACATTTGTAGGAAAACACTCCTACTGAGTCATCCAATAAATCGATATTAGTATCTCCCACGACAATCATATTATTATATTTTGATAATATATCATCAAGATCTTCAATAAATTCGTTTACTTGGTCATAAGTAAGTGATCTATAGAAGCCACATATTTTTTGTTTTTTGTCATTGATAAGTACGTAAACTATTAGTACATTATATTTTTCAGATTCATATAGTAGATTAAATGTTAATGTTTCTTTTATGTAGATTACAGTACCACCACCTCTTGTAATAGAATTTCTACAGCTATAAACTCCACTATACCCCTTTAGATTAAAATAATAACATTCAGTTTTGAATAGCCAAGTTTCACAAAATATCATTATATAAACATCCGTGTGTTTTGATACTAAAATCTCAATCTCATGAAATTTGTTCCTCATACTACGCAGATTGGCATACAACTTGTTATCTGTGGTCCATCCTAACACCGTTGATTTCTCTCCTATGAACCGAGAATTGTTGGGATCAAGCTGGATTTTGGTAGCTTCTTTTAGATGCCGCGGTAAAATCTTAGCAAACGTAGGTAGTTTTTTGTCTCGCCAATCTCTCATAAGTCATCCACTCTGGACAGTAGGACTTAAAGCCGCATGGTTGTGATCCACTTTTTTGCGCAAGAAACAATTTACACACTTTTTAGAATGGTTTGTTGAAGTACAGTTTCTAGTATCGTGTTCAAGAGAGCAAAATGCACATGTAGATACTTCCTGCTTACAATATTCTTTAGTACGTCCAAAACCAAAACACTTATAGCATTGCACTAATGGACACTCATCTTCAACTAAAATGCTTTGATATCCTATGTGCACCCCAAAATTTTCCATGTGCTTGGTAGGACCTGACAATGTTTACCAAGAGACTGTTTCGATTCCCTTTTAATATTTAATTTTTAAACATTCAGACCGCTGTAATGATTTATTCTGAAGCTTTAGTGAATCATTTAATTCATCTTCGGTCACTCTTTAATTACTCCTTTGAAAACTATAAGTGGGTTTTGTTATGTCCGTCTTCTGCACAGAGCTCGCTATTTTTTTCGATTTCGATTTTAGTACATTTTTGTCATCCTTTGATTTAAATTGAACGATGACGGACTTTTTGATGATTTCTTAAACCCATCTATTCCTATTCCCAGTGTCTTTAGATTAATATTTGGCTTAACTATACTTTCAATATCATCACTTGATTTCGTTAAGTCTTTAGATTTTATAACTAGAGTGTGCATGTTCTGTGGGGTTGATTTTAGAGCTGTAGATTATTAATTTTAGAATTTTGGATGTATCATTTGGGTGTTCATCTCTTGTAACTAGTTGGACAATAATGCATTTCATGTCATCAAAGGACTTGATGACAGTGTCTCTAATTGCTCCTCTTACGTTTTTAGACTCATTGAGGGCGATTATCGCATTCTCGTAAGCTCTCTGACTTCGGGCTAGAAAATAATCACTATTCTTATTATCTGGAGCACATATTGAAGTAGATGAGGATTCAGATTGTGTTCTCCGCTGATTTGTATTTGGTAACATAATTGGAGAACGGACTGAAACAATTGTGGTTGATACTTTTTTACCCGTCTGATTATGGATATTTCCT
Source organism: Agrypnia vestita (assembly GCA_016648135.1). Lineage (NCBI taxonomy): Eukaryota > Metazoa > Arthropoda > Insecta > Trichoptera > Phryganeidae > Agrypnia > Agrypnia vestita. Next base: position 33,811 of record JADDOH010024777.1, on the reverse strand, counting down.
TGTATTCCATCTGAGCCAATTCTCTTGAGAGGTGATTCATCTCGAGATGATGAGTTTGATTTTGTTTTAGTCGTGTCTCTTGTTGTGAGTTTCGTGTTATGTTGTTCCTAAAAATGTGTGGGTAGATCAGTGTGTACAAGTAGTGTCCGGCTCTGTAACTTTGTTATTAAATATTTTAGAGAATTATTGATATTACTATTTTTATAATAAATCTTGATTTCTGGGCGACACCTCACTTTTTCTCGTAATATTTATAGAAATTTTATTAATAATGGTATATATTGAAATACTTTATTTTCCGGTAAAATTCAGAAATGCCACCATCTAGATCTGATATATAACACTCTAGGTGTAACTATTTTTTTACCACTTTTTATATTTATTTAAGAGAGACGACGTTTATAACTGCTCAACACTTTGACACTTGAATATGCATCAGTTGCACTTCCCCCTTGTATGCACTTAACTCAACTTAACGAAATTCTCGAAAAAATTCACCTCAAGGGCGCTTTATACAGCTATCTAATCTACACTAGTATCTATTTAAAATTCAAATTGTTTGCGAACTAACTGATATGATTTGCGGGGTAAAATATTAGTATGCAACGAAATGCATGCGCATCGAAGTTTTCACATCATGAAGTTAGCCACCATAGAGAGTAAAGTGTTATTGATATATTTATTGAACTCCTATAAATGTATTTTTTGTTTTTGTTAATGTCTATACTTCTAATTTTAATTTTTAGTATACGGTGTATCGTGATGAAAGTTCAATTTGCCTCGAAACACGTTGATAATTCAATAAATAGTGGTTTTGTACAAAGTGATTTTTTATTAATATAGAGTAAAGTGTGTTTGCTGGTATTACATATATATACTAAGTTCACTTATAAGAGATCCAGACTGCAAGCGTAGCAGGGGCAGTGAACGGTACCCACCGTTTTACCCAGGACCGTTCTATGAGAAAAAACTTTCATTTTGGTCCTACTCAATCGTCTCCAAGTTGACATTTTTTTCATCTAACAAGCAGGACCGTTCGCTACGCAACGGTTGTATAAACCATTGCGAAGCGGCACGGCCGCTAGAACAAAGCCATTCACTGTCCCCGCCTTAAGATACCTATGTCTTTATTTAAAAGAAATAAAAAACATTTTATTATACATAAAGAAACATAATAGAATACAGCGAGAAAATGCAATAAGAAACAAAAGTTAATAGGTCAATGTAAAATACATAGGTAGAAAGAAAGCAGTATACATATTATTGAGTCATAAAATGAGCATAAAGTAACAAAAAATATAAGGAAAAAAAAAATTAAAGGAAAACAACCTCTCATAAATCAAAAAAATATAACAATACAATCTAACACGATGAAATGCGCATGCGCATTTTGTTTAGCTTTATTCTAACTCAAGGCCTACAACACGAAGTTTATTTTGTATGTATGCCAAAGAAGTATAACTTCTAATGCGCATGCATTAGTACATGCATCCACTTTTTAAAATAAAGTCTTGGATGCACTATAACTTGGGTTTCTCTATTCACGGACTTTTTTCATTCCCGGGACTTGATTTGCAGTTCTGGATCCCGGGTCTCGTGATATGTTGATAAAAAATTTCAATAATTTTATGTAAGTTTTTTGATAAACATTGTTGATAAATTTTGACACAACGTTCCATTCGAATTCGTGCAAATTACTGGAAAAAAAGTCGCCGGTATTGATAAATATTTAGATGATGTGGATGTACCGACTTTAAATTTTACGAATTCAAAGTTTTGGATTACATTCGGTTGTCTTTGCTTAAATAAAGCGTTTGATCCAATGAGAAAATGCACATCCGAGCTTATCGTTTTAAAACTTAGTCTCTTACTTAAACTCTACAACACCAACATGGGTTATTTCTCTCCTCTACCTAGAATGCTAAACCAGTACAACGAGGTCACGACATGTAATCCCAACATCGACATATTTCACATGATACAACCTCAGTTTAAGAGAGAAATTATATCGCTGCTGACCGAAAATAGTTTGAGCGTGTAAGACAGATTCTTCGGAAATCAACCTAAACAAAAACTTGACTTAGTTGACCTGGGAGCCTACATGCCTATTACGTCGTGCGGAAAATGTGAGCTTCGTTCATCTTGTAATCACTTATTGTAGTATACTTATATTGCATAATGTATTAATGTATTGTATGACATTATTCCGAGATTCACACAATACTTTAATAGCGCATTATTTTACAATATTAAACACAAACAATATACTTCTATACAAACTTTTACTTAATTCTTAACCCATGCAACGCCGGTACGATCAGCTAGTTGATTAATAAATTCGATAATAAATTTCACAGAATTTTGTTCTGAAAAATTGCAACTTTCCAACAAGAATGTGTCCTTGAATAAAATGGATGTGAGAATTTTGATATTCCATATATTATATTATCCGTGTTACCGCATACAGAATACTTTGTAATCTATTCATCTGAAATACCGACTGTCCAGTATAAAAAATATTGCTGAGCTTCACACTCAATGTCAATGTGATTTTGAAATGAATATTGTGATCATAGTTCATCAATGTGTAACTATCATGGATTGAATATATTCACTTCTTTGCATAAAAATCAATGTAAACCTACCCAGTGAAATTTGCATGTAAAGGACTTGCTGCATTATAGGTCACAAAAGGTCTGCTCACATTGTATTGATAGTTTTTTGGCGCTTATTTTGATGTTTTTTTTTCCAACTTTTCTCTTTCTTTTTTATTTCTAATACAACTAAATATATAAATATAATTTAAAAAATACGATGACAAAAAAAGTAAAACTGAAAGTCCCCAGGCAGTAAAAGCATGCTGCATAAGAGGACAAAAACTATACATATTTTCTTAATAACTATAGTACAGAAGAACTATACATAATAAATTTAACCGTAAACAACTTTAACACTTAACTAAAGCAAAGACAAACACATCAAATTCATGAAATATCGTGACTCACGAACATCTATCTCTCGATCTCTACTACCACTTTCTCCTCTCCGACCAATTCCTTTGAGCTTCTTATTGAAGATACCCATATTATTTATCTTCTTCATATCACTAGGAAGTCCATTATAAAATGCTGAATAAAGTAATCCAAGTCGTTCTCTATCAGTTCTCGGTATAATAATAAGTTTCAAATCAACCACACCATCGTAAAATTATAATATCATCAATTTTTTTGAAAAAATAAATCGTGAATACATTATCGATGTACACCTTACACCCTCTAGTCTAAGACGATGATGACGAGTCAAAAAAATCATTTTTGAGTTAATAATGTAGAAATATTGACTACTAACTACCTGGTCAAAAAATATCACAACTCTAAACTAACTGTACTAACAATATTTTATATATGTAGATATGTTCTAAGAACACAGTTACTAGATTTTGTCCCCAGAGAGATGATCAACTAATTAAGATAAATTATAGAAGTCTCACAGAGCCGAAGCTATGAATATGGGAAACGTGTGGAAGTCTTTTTATACGATGGGCCAGGGCTTACATACATGCAACCTGTGTAGGCTGGTTTATCAAATTAGTTGATTAGTGTCGAATTTTAACAAATATTTAGTTGCAATGTATTTTTATATTCTTATTAGCAACAGAAGACATAAAGTCTATTGCGCAACAATATTTGATCACAGGTCACACGTAATGAATTTAAAAGTTTATTTTGGAAAAAAAACATTTTAAACAGGAATAATAATAATGTAGGGTCCGTTCACTTTATGAAAGCCATTTGCATTAATTTGAGTGATACCCTCTGTAACACGTAAATTGTTTAGTGGTATCCCTTTTTACTCCCTTTATATTAACTCGTGGCGTCTGCTTGCTTGCTTGCTTGCCGACTTGCCGTCAAAAAAACTTTGGATCGATTTTTGACCCTTTTCCCATGATCCAATCGAGCTGAAACTTGGCAAGTAGAATCGTGGCGATGATCAAGAAGATCTATCAAATTTTCGTTAAAAAAAATTAATAATTATAGTATAATTTCGGATTTTTAGAAATTTTATTGGTTTTTTCAAATTGAAATCATTAGAAAAGTTTGATTAGCAACGGCGCGGCGGCCCGATAACGTCGCGGAATATTTTCTAAATTTGAATTACTCCATCGGTATACATAATAGGTACTTCACTACGAATGTCGAAAATCTAAATCGACTGACAAATGTTTTTAGAATTTAATCTTCAAAGCATGAAGTGTCTTATCAAAGCTCAAAACATCTGGCATTTTAGAAATATATTAAATTACTATTAGTTTAGTGTTATGTTATATATTTTAATTCGTCTTTAATTGTTGTTATATTTTACAAAGAAAGGGAGTATAATAAAAACTTGTTTTTTATGGGTTTCTTTTTTGAAAGCTATTTTATTGGCCACTTCAGCATCACATTGGCAGACACGCGGAGCGGTCGTTTCTTTGTTTAATATTTTTTATTTAAAGATACGGTGACTGCAAGATCACGATACGGTGACCACATACTTAAATCAATTTAATATAGGGTGAGGAGCCCCAAGAGCGCGCGGTTCCTAAGAGTACGCAGTATTCAAAATTTCCACAATTTTGGTCGATCGGCACTTATTTCGGTCGTGTTTCGAACGCCCGACGTCGAACTTTGTGTTGACGAAATTTGGAGCAAAACAAATGTATTTTGATGAAAAAATGTAAGTTTTTTGAAATCTAACACTTTTGATAAAATGTTTTTGTATTTGACATATGTGACGTATTGGATTTAAAAAAGTAACCCATAAAAACCAAGTTTTTACAACACTCCCTTTCTCATTTTCGGGTTTAGTGTCTACCATATGCATCGGAGTCTCCATAAAACTTACTGATTTGTATTAAAAAACCATTAAAATTTTGAAAAATCCAAAATTATACTATAATTATTAATTTTTTTTTAAGAAATCTTAATTTTTAAGAAATTTGATAGATCTTCTTGATCGTCGCCACGAGTCTACTTGCAAAGTTTCAGCTCGATTGGGTCACGGGAAAAGGGTTAAAAATCGATCCAAAGTTTTTTCGTTAGACAAGCAGACAAGCAGACGCCACGAGTTAAAAGAAAGGAAGTAAAAAGGAACTAGAATTTTATGTGGAAATTTGATGAAAATACACCTTGTTGGCAAACAACTGACAGAATTCACTCATGCCGGTGTCGAGTAGATAGCGTTACCAATGCGGCTATTGAAATCATGGTGTCGGTAACAAGAGTGCGCATAGCAAGGATGCGCAGGCGCACTTTTGCTGAACTTTAAAATAATTAATCTTTTTTTTGTTGCAAATAGAATCGAAACCACAAGAAACAAGTAGACAAAATATTATTTGATCTTGATCTTGCTCGCAAGATGGTAGGGGAGAGTAAGAGGGTGGCTGAATTATTAAGCACGGCAGAATCAAGTTTGAGAAAACGCATAGAGCTGCACCTCCCATCTCCCTTTGCAGATACGGGCCTGAATTTTCTGAAGAAAAGGAATTGGCCAAATAAATTAAAACTATGAACTCAATATTTTACAGATTATGTTACAATGCTCACCCGCGTCCCTGGTATGTACAGACTTCTCATTTAAGCATCTCACCTATCTTTTTTTTTTCATTTTGCGGTTGAACATATGTCTGCAGTACACAATATTCATATTAATAATTTAAGGGAGCAGAACTACCCTGGGAGGGGAGGGGAAAATTCAGGTAGAAATTGGGTACTTTTTTACTTTTTTTTTGAAGCTGGTTAACATACTTTCGCCGTCACACATTTGTTCGAGACAGAAAAAAAAATCATGTACTTCTTAAGAAATGAAATATCATAGTTGTATATACTGTATTATATTAAGTTTCCTCTTTTTTTTGAAGAAATAGGTCACGGCTGCGCAACTTTGTTTTTCCTAGCACAATTTTAATGCATCAGGGCGCGGGTGACAAGCGAATCGCCAGGAAATAATCCAAGTGGAAAACCAATATGATTAAACCTGCAGGTACCAGCCTTACGTGAAATGTAGTAAACGGCTCACTTATTTCGCAGAATCTGTTATTTATTTAATAACAGATTGATGCTGTAAGCGTGCAGCCCATATCATGGTAGCGGGTTGTTATTACATTATGTGGATGACCATTTATACTCGTGACAGGATGAGGTCCCTGCTTTTAGAATACTAGTGTCTTAAGTGTTTTCATCATTACAATATTTACATTATATAATTCTTCTTTTCTATTTTCTTCTTAAATTCATGCTGACTTAAATATTACAAATTGTCGTCCATGAAATATTCATTCAAATGCCAAATCTATATAACTTGGCTAATGGTGAGTGAATTTGTTTTAATTATATTTGTTGCAGATGATATTTTAGTTACGCAACGAAATTCAATGGAAGTTTTCCCACCATGAGGTTATTGAATACAAATCTGTTTTTAATTTTACTCCCGCCATTTGGCAAAATTCTACTGATTCAAATGTATGATCTAGGAATAAAAATTTCCTCTCAAGGGCTCTTCACGCATGTACTCTTCAGTTCTACACCAGTATTTAAATTTAAAAATATGTTTCCTAGCTTATGCATACGATTTTGGGAAAAATTGCTTTTACAGTATTTTGTAAAGAAAATCTCTTGTACTTTTCCTTATTACAGAAAGCGAAGAATTCCGAAGAAAAAAACACAGGTTTTGGGCCGGCAATCGCAAACGTTTGATCTCTGAACTTGACTGAACTGAAAATCTGTAGGCTGACTTGACGAGTTTGACGTGTACCGTCACGTCAAAGGTGTAATTGTGTGTCACCATGTACATCCACCAATATAATTTAAAATGTGCACCCAAACCGGGAAACGGAAGCAGTGAAGTTCGCGCAAAAGGGATTTTCTGTGCGAGAATTTCTGCGTTCCATATATTTATTATCTGTGCCGCTGCATTCGGATTAGATTGCAATCTATCCAACTGTAAAACATTGGCGTGCCAATTTAAATATAATACTATTACAGTAGTTCACGCGTGACTCCACATTTATGAGTAGAAGGGCTGCCTCAGAGAGATACTTCTCTCCGTCTCGAATATTTTAATTGTTGGGTATAAAGGCAAAGGCAATAATATCCAAAAAAAAAATTGTGTTAAATGTTGTCACCGAGGATTACTAATTTAAAACATACTGAATTCTTGATTTCATATACCTAGCCCTTTCAAAATTATGTTTTTCTATAAAATCTCGAATTCGGTACATTATAAATTAGCAATCCTCGAAGATTGCATTCATATTTTATTGCATATTGTATTTGTTTTTATACCTCGTAGTTGGTATTTTAATCTGTCCATAAGGTCCGTCGGTAAAGGTATGCGCCTTTGGCTTTGCCAGTTTGTACTAGTATGTGGATTTTTAAGATTTTTAGATTGAGCCCCAATTTTTTCGGAAGTTGTTGCACGCATTCATGAATTTTGTGTTCATTTTCATCCATATTGCATACAGTTTTTTTGACAGGTAAATAGCTTAGAGACATTTTGGTATGCTCGGCGATTTTGTTTACAAATCAAATACTGCGTTATTGTTTTGGACACCAAATATAATCATCAACACAACCTTTTATCACTTATCAACATCCACGTCCCAGCAAGAGCTAGGTACTAGAATACAGTGCATCTTCCACATTCCTGTAGCTCGTACCAATTACGGATTACGCTTCCCCATAATGAGAATGTGTCGAGTCTACAACGACTTGTTCACCGATATCTATCGTGTGTCTCTATTCCACCTAAGATCACAAGTGAACATGATTCTGCGACACAACATTGAATTAATACTTGATTAATAACTGAATATTGATTCATTACTGCAATGCAAGATACAAATAAAGTTAGGTAATACGTATACTTTATTATTGTTATTTAGTTTATTATGTTCTACTCACTACTGTTACAATTGATGTCGTTTATTTTAACATGCTTATATTATTATTATGTATTACTTTAAAATTATTTCTATTTCAGATATGTTAGGATATAAGTTAATATGTTGATTACTAACTATTTACAGTCTCATATATTTATATATATCATTATCTTATATTTGTTAATATTTCCAAATAAATAAATCAACAATGAACCAATAAAAAGAATCACGCAATACAATTACTTGGGCGCATGGGTGAACGATAAATGGGAATCATCCCAACAAAAAAGAGCTCGAATAGAAATGGCAAGAAGAACGTTTCTCAAAATGAGACCTTTATTCTATAACCATGACCTAGGCCTACAACTAAGAATGTATATATTAGGTCCTTACATATGAAATTGGCGTTTTGGCGTACTGGCAAATTTGATCTCAAATATCTTCTCTTTGGTTAGAAATTCCAAATCCAAATTTATACAGCTATTTACTCATGTATTTGTGTTTTGAAAATTATAATTCATTTGTTTTTTCCTCAATTGTTTTTTTCTTTGCGTCACTCAGTTTACAAAATGAAAAACTTGAAATATCGCGTTATTTACTCCAAAAAAGTTACTTGTGAGCGTTTGGTGGACTAGTGCTGGTGTCGTTCACTACAGCTTTCTTAAATCTGGCCAGACGATTACGGCAGATGTCTATTATCAGCAACTGCAAACCATGATGGAAAAGCTAGCTGCTAAACAACCGAGGCTGGTTAATCGCTCTAGGCCACTGCTGCTTCATGATAACGCTAGACCACACACTGCACAAGAGACGGCTACCAAATTAGAGGAGCTTCAATTGGAATGTTTAAGACATCCACCGTACTCTCCGGACCTTGCCCCAACAGATTACCATTTTTTTCGAAATTTGGATAACTTCTTGCAAAGGAAAAAATTCAACTCCTATGGGGCAGTCCAAACCGCCTTCAAAAATTTTATTGATTCCCGTCCGAATGGTTTTTTTAGTAAAGGGATCGATGAACTACCTATGAGATGGCAAAAGTGCATAGACAGCAATGGTACATACTTTGATTAAATAAATATATTATAATAAAAAAAAATCGGCTTTATGTTCCTCCCATACTAAACGCCAATTTCATATGTAAGGACCTAATATATGGTTCGATGTTATTTGGGGGTGGAGGCATGGACACTAAACCGTGAATAAGTCCATAAAGTTTTCTGGGTGGATAGAGCGACGAATGTTGAAGTCCTCCGGCGTATGGAGAAAGGTCGAGAAGTGCTGTGGACCATCAAGATAAGGAAACTCGAGTATATCGGGTACGTTGTGAGAGGATAAAAGTTAAATCTTAACCATCCAGGAGAAAATAAGTGGAAAAATAAGCGTAAGAAGACACCGCATCCCATGGTTGCGCATCCTGAGAGACTGGTACCAGCGTAGATTATTCCGCGTGGCGGTGTAGAGTCGTGATGATCGACAGGCAGACAGACCTCCGACAGGCGACAGTATAAGAAGAAGAAGCATCGCAAAGAAAATCCTGATCATTCGTGGAAAGTCTCAGGATTACTCCGACGCGCGAAGACCCACCAACGCGTATGACATCGAAACAAAGGCGCAATCACCACGATGAGAGCTGAAGATCGAATAGAAGACCTTAAGTTCGACGCAATGCCGAAGATCTCCTTACGCGTGTATATTATGTTTATGTAAAAATTCTTGTAACTTTATATATATCGTAAAAGACCACAAGGGCGTCATTACAATAGAATAGAATTTTTACATAAACATAAACACTCATTAAAATAAAGTGAATAAAATAAACCATAAAATTAATAGATACAAAACATAGATATTGAAGAGAAATGAACAATAAATAAAACAATTTAAATAAATGATTTTTCTAAAAGCAAATAGTAATAGTTACAAACTTTTGAAATTAAAAAATAAAATAAAAGACAAAAAAATGAAATAAAAAAAAAGAAATACAACATATTAAAAAAATGAACAATCATTAAACAATTGAGGATAAATTATAGAAGTGTCACAGAGACGAAGACGAAAATATGAGAAAAGTTGGTTAAAATCTCTTATACGATGAGTCAGGGTTTACAACCCGTATGAGGTGGCTTAAGTGATCACTCTACACCAGGTGTGGCGAACCTAGGGCACGCGTGCCCGAGGTGGCACATTTGAGAATTTGGATGGTACGCGAACAATTTCCAAGTTCAAAAATATTTTTTCAATTTTTAAGTTTAAGGAATTAAAATTTTGATTAAATAATCCATTTTGATTTGTATGCAGGCAAACACTGCCTTTGACGTTTGTTTTCCTTTGAGGTTATGTACGTAGTTAAGGTAATTTAAGCTTTTTTAATTGATGACAATATCATTGAAAAATATAACGAGTTACTAGACGTCGAATGGCTATCAAAATAAATGTTTTTTTGATGATTTGTGCTAGCATTTAATTGAATCACATATTCAAGTGCAAGGTGTTAACAAAACAATCATTGTTGTTTCATTTAATCAAAGCATTTCAAGCTAAATTACAAATTTTCGATTGTGACGTTGTGTCTAACACCTTCAAATATCCAAAATACAAAAAAAAAATGCAGAAGATAAACCAGATTAAATCAAATTAACACAAGAATTTTCTGTAGTTATTCAATCGATAATCAACGAGTTTTCTTCAAAATTCAAACAATTCAGGAGATTTGAAAAGACATCAATATATATTTTATATCTAGACACACTATCAGCAGATGAGTTTTGAGTGGCTAAATCAGAAAGACATTAAAATGAATTTATCGAATTGAGGAAATAATAATTTGTTGATTTTAGAAATGATTTGGAAATAATTGAGAACAATCGATTAACGAACATAACTAATAAATATGCAGAAGAAGAAATAATGAGACATTGAAACGCCATTCCAGAAATCTTAAGCGATTTAAAGAAACTAGCGAGAGCAATATTATCAATTGGCTTGGGAGTCATTATTTTCAGAAATGAATATCATAAAATGTAATTCACGATAGATAATGACTGATGAATCCAGTTGGTCGTGTGTATTACTAAAAATGACGAAATATGAACCACATATCAAGAATTTGTCATAGAATATACAACAGCAAAAATCTCATTAATAAATAAGTAATATGTATTTTTATTGATTACGACTTTATTTTTAAGAAACTATATTGTAATTTTTAAGCTTGTCAATAAAATTCAGAAAAAACATTTTTTCTATTTTGTTAATTTTTTTTACTGCTTGGGCACGCCACACAATTGAGAAATAATATTTGAGGATTTTTAGCATGCGGACCCAAAAAGGTTCGCCACACCTACACCACACAATGCAATGTTTACCAATTCCATCGTAAAAACATCCACACACTATCAAATTTTTGAAAGTTATATATACAATGTTCGAATCTGGAACACTTCATATATTGCACTGGGCTCTACTAGAGATATCTGTTGTTATTTTTTCTCATTATCAAGTTAGTATACATAGATTTCGCAACTGGTAATAAAACCTCTACATTTTATTTTTTATTTTTTTATAGTGGATTTTTTTAGCAATATTCATTATTAATGTATATATGACATTCTATAGAATTATTACATATTTACTAGAATACGCCCGAAAATCAGTATTTACAATTTTTAACTCCTATCATATTATATTTTAACAATATTTTTAGATGAAAGTATATTCTAAGAACACAGTAACTGGATTACATATTCTTCGTCTTCGTCTCTGTGAGACTTCTATAATTTACCCTTAAGGCGATCGTCTAGCAGAATGAGCAAATTTCACCATTTTTTGTCATATCTTCTCTTGCGTTTTTTATTACATTTTTGTATGGAAATATCTCATTTTAAAACTTATTCACCAGGTTACATATATTTTAAATACGAATATCTTATTAAAATGTCACAAACTAAATTATATAATTTATTAATAAATTACCAAACTATCGATGTTTTAAAATTGAAGAAAATTGCTCGACTTTATGGGCCTTTTATGACAATAATATTATAAATTAAACGATTATCTTAAATTTATTATAATTATAGAAAAATCTGTTAGTTTGTTTACATGCAATATATGTTTTAAAAAATACTGTTTTTTAAATAATTTTTATTTTTTGTGGGTTTTTTTCAATCCTTTTAAAATAGTTTATAACTTTTTTCTTTAATAAATTAAAGGAATAGACATTATTATTTTAAAATTAATACAAAAAAAAATAAAAAATTATTCTCGATTTCAGATTTTAGCTATTTAATCAAGGCACTGCGTATTGTGTCATAAATACGTTGCGTCTTGATTAAATATCTAAAATCAGGAATATGGACAAGGATTTTGATTTTTTTTTGTTTTTATTGTAAAATTATAATATCTATTCTTTTGACTACTGAAGTAAAAAAGTTGTCAACTATGTAAAAAGAGTTGAAAAAAAAAAAACACAAAAAAATAAAATATTTAAAAAAAACAGTATTTTTTAAAACATAAATTGCATGTAAACAAACTAACAGATTTTGCTATAATTATAATAAATATAAGATAATCGTTTATTTTGTAATATTATTGAATAAAAAAGACATCTCAACACGCCGTTCAGTCATAAAAGGCCCACAAAGTGGAGCAATTTTCTTCATTTTTAAAACATCGAAGGTTTGGTAATTTATTAATCAATTATATAATTTAGTTTATGACATTTTAATAAGATATTCGTATTTAAAATATATGTAACCTGATGAATAAATTTTAAAATTAGATATGTCCCTGCAAAAATGTGATAAAAAACGCAAGAGAAGATATGAGAAAAAAATGTGAAATTTGCTCATTCTGCTAGACGATCGCCTTCTGGGGATTAAATCAGTAACTATGTTCTTAGAATATACTTTCATATAAAAATATTGTTAAAATCATTAAACACTTTTAAATAAATAAATATATATATAAACAATATAAAATAAAACATATAAAACAACAAAAGTAATAATTAAAATCTTTAATAAATTACTAACGTAGTAAAAATAATGAATAATTAGTAAAAAGCAAATTCAGAATTGTACCAATTTGAAGACAACAAAAATTTAGTCCACTAAACTGCACTCAATTCTACTAGCACATGCTAAATCTAAGTAATCCTTTAGTTCGGGTATGCTCCTACAACGAAAAATGTCAACGAATTTCGAGAACTTATTTCCAAGGCGATGAATGCGTGTTAACGGTAAATTTAAATCATAGTTATTCCTGTGGATCCCTACAAAGAATACTTCGTGATGAAACGTTTGTCATGGTATAATAGTATAGTCCACTAGTAATTCTAACTACCAACACATACGTCAATAAGGAGTATCCTCAAAATTTTTCATTTATAATCTAATTATTAAATAATAGCACGGCATAACCCTGTATCACAATCTGAACCAAGGTCCCTACAAAGCAGGCATTTTTTTTCTAGTATAGGTACATTAGTTAAAACTATTTACAAATATAAAAAAGAAAGAGAACCGTAAAATATAAATATTAATCCAAATATTATATATAAAAAATATTTTAAAAGTGCACAATGCAAACTATACTTTGTAATGTTTAAACACGGGTAGAGGAGAACAAGCGCAGAATGTATGATTACAAAAAGTAAAAAAATTCTGGTCTCTGCTGCAAAAACTGAAGTTTTTCAATTGTTGAACGAATTCCAATTAAAACTTTATATAATTTTAAATTTTGCATCACGTCTGAACATAGTTTGATTTTTAATTAAATAAAACATTTTTACATTTTGGTATTATTTTATGAATATGAATCACGAAATTCACGGAAGATGTAAATCTGCAGAGTTAACAATGTTTTCACGGCCATTCAGAATCTTCTGTGTGTAGTTTTCTGGGATATTCATTCATCTGACCTCTCTGGTCGAAGTCTCGGATCTCATTGCAGGGTCCATCATCAGGACTGATATGATGAGTGTGTATTGATATTATACATAAGTTAAGCATTGCGGCCCTCGTAGCGTAGTGGGTATGACGCTGGCTTCCCAAACCGAGGGTTCCGGGTTCGATTCCCGGTGAGGTCACAATTTAATCTATGTGATTTTCTCAAGCCTGGGTATTTTGTGATGTATTTCGCTTCTATAATTGGGCCTCCTGGCCTGTTGAAGCGTAAAAAAAAAAAAAAAAAAAAAAAAAAAAAAAAAAAAAAAAAAAAAAAAAAAACATCAATAAGATGTAAGGTACCGCAAATGAGCATTGGCGGCTTGCAATATCGTAACGAAATCAGGTTTTCGGTAATGTATTACAAACCAATTCTTAAACTTTAAATCAAGACATACTCATCACATCAGCCCTGATGTTGGACCCCGCAATGGGATCCGAAACGTCGGCCAGAGAGGTCAGATATATACGACAGAATATTTCAAAGAACTACACACCACGGAAGATTGCACCTGGATGGTTAAAACTACAAAATAAGATTTATTAATTGATTAGATCTGAATAAGAATTGAGATACATTATAGATATCTGCCAGAGGCGAAGCTATTTTTATTTGGGAAAACATGTATGTAAGTCTTTATTAGCTGTGCATAGGATCTGTCGTGGCTGGCTTCAGTGATTGCTTTAAACAATCCAACGTTCACTGATTCACAAAATATAGTGAAAATAAACTGGTCGATAAAAAAAATAGTTTTCTGTCTTATTCAAGCGCAATATTTTTTTATTCTATATAAAAAATGAATAAAAAAAATGTTGCTTAATAATCTAATCAAAAAATAAATTATAGAAGTGTTAAAAATATAGTAGCGGCGGCATGCATATCATGTTAATAACAAATTTTCAAACCAAAGTTGGCGATAAACCAAATATGCAAAATAAGGTGTGTAATTATTATAATTAACATACATATAGGTATATAACTTTCATAATTCAGTAGATGTGTGTGGTTGTTGTTGGATGGAATCGACGAACGTTGAATTGTGTAAAGTGATCACATAAACCAGCTAAGACAGTTCGTAAGCCCTGTAGATACCCAAAAAAATACATAAATTCTTTCCCATTTATATACATACATATACATACCTACTAATAAATTTATTGAGAAGATTTTTTGTTTTTATCTTTTTTTCTAAAACGCTTCGATAGGCCAAGGGCACAATAACTGAAGTCGTTACATAAATTGTGACATCACTGGGAATCGAACCCGAAATCCTAGGTGTAAGAAAGCAGTGTCATGCCCACTGAGCTACTAATATATCTAAAATCAATAACTTCAACATCTCGGACATTCAGTGAGACATCCAGACAATTATCAGATCCGTAAATCAAAATGCAGGGAAAGATCTCCAGAAATTGAGAATTTGGAAAAATAGGGACACTATTTATTCAGGAAATTTTTATGAGCCAAAACCCTCATATCGGTCCATTTCATCCGCCGCCAGGTTAGGACCCTGTCTTGCAAAAAGGCCGGCAAAGTGTATGTAGAAAGAGGTTAACCTTTGAAAGTTGCGTAAATGCAAAAAGTGTACAAAAAGTAATAATCTTATTAAAATAAATGGAAAACATAAACTATGTTTTCTCTACTCGAGTTTTATTATACTTCTTATTTTAATACTCGTGTTTCAACGGTATCAGAATCCATCATCGACAGGTAAAGTATTAAACTAACTACTTTCAAATATATATTATTTTTTTAGATTAATTAGGTGTAAATTAATACAAATAATTATTTAGGTACTGAAAAAACATGAATTACTACTGGTGTGAAGTTGGTTGTAACAGGAATATTGAGAGGAGAGAAGAACAGTTGGGGAAAGTGTTATTGTTAAGGCGACCATTTTTTACAATTATAATTTTTCTGTAATCTTCTCTTGCGTTTTTTTCATCACATTTTTCTTTGGAAACAGGTATATCATTTTAAAATTTATTTATCAGGTTCCACACATTTTAAATACGCATGTCTTGTTAAAATGTCAAAACTAAATTATTTAATCAATTAATGAATTAACAAACTTTATGTGTGTAACGATCATGAAACTATTTCAACGGTGTAGTTATTGAATATTACTTATTTTTTTTTTTTTTTTTTTTTAGTTATTATTTAAAGTTCACTTTTTACGCAGTCGTTTTGGTCTCTACAGTGCCCACAAAGAAACTAACATACATACATACATAGACTGACAAACTCATTACATTCCTTTGCGTCGCGCAGTCAGATAAAAAATACTTTTTTTAAATATTTAATTTTTTTAATGTTTTTTTCAATCCTTTTTACCTAGTTAATGACTATTTTTACTCCCTTTATATTAACTCGTGGCGTCTGCTTGCTTGCTTACTTGACGGCTTGCCGTCAAAAAAAACTTTGGATCGATTTTTGACCCTTTTCCCGTGATCCAATCGAGCTGAAACTTGGCAAGCAGACTCGTGGCGACGATCAAAAAGATCTATCAAATTTTCGTTAAAAAAATTAGTAATTATAGTATAATTTCGGATTTTTAGAAATTTTATTGGTTTTTTCAAATTGGAATGATTAGAAAAGTTTGATTAGCAACGGCGGCTCGCTAACGTCGCGGAATATTTTCCAAATTTGAATTACTCCGTCGGTATACATAATAGGTACTTCACTACGAATGTCGAAAATCTAAATTGACTGACAAATGTTTTTAGAATTTAATCTTCAAAGCATGAAGTGTCTTATCAAAGCTCAAAACATCTGACATTTTAGAAATATATTAAATTACTGTAAGTTTAGTGTTATGTTATATGTTTTAATTCGTCTTTAATTGTTGTTATATTTTACAAAGAAAGGGAGTATAATAAAAACTTGGTTTTTATGGGTTATTTTTTCATGAATAAATTAAACGAATAGACATTATTTTAAAAATAAAAAATTCAAAGACTTATACCTATATTCTAAATTTCAGATTTCAGCTATTTAATCAAGTATTGTGTCATAAATACGTTGCATATTGATTAAATATCTAAAATCAGGAATATAGACAAATATTTTGATTTTTTATATTTTTATTTTAAAATTATAATATCTCTTATTTTAACTATTGAGGAAAAAGTTTTGTATATGTGTAAAAAGATTTGTATGTATGTAAAAAAAGTTAAAAAACACAAAAAAAAAAAAGTTTTTTTAAATATCAACCCCAGTTGAAATATCTCTTGGAACTCGAGTAGTAAAATATTAAATATGATGAAACTCGAATAGATAAACTAGTTTATGTTTTCCATTAATTTTAGTGGTCATCATGAATAATCTCTACAATTTTAAAGCCAAATCCATCAATAGCAAAAATGTATATTCATTAAAAAGTATTTTTTAATAATACATAACAGAAGATAATAATATATCACTACTACCCGTGTTGTTAATTCGAACGAAAGTATCACATTTGCATAAGTTGCGTCTGTAAACCGATAGAGTAAATTCACAGTTTTAACGTAAAATATTTTTCCCAGTAATAGTGCGTTAGAATAGTTCGTAACATTTTATGGGACGTTCGAGGTATGGATATAACGTGTAATTTATGCAACAGAAGAGAATTCAGAAACAGAAATTAAAATTGGTTTGTGGTAACATTCTTCAAGTTTGTGTTTACTGGGGTATTGTGGTAACATTTCTTTTGGTTCAATCCTCTCTCCGCAAGCACACTATAATGCAGTAGACTCTACTGAGTAGAGTATAAATGTGGGGTATAAAAGCAAAGTCAGCACCTGTAAAAGCAAATGCGTATCCATAAAAAGTTTGCTGAAGGAATGGAAGACATCGCATGATCAAATAAAACAAATAATAATAATTTTACACGAGGCTAAAAAAATAAATTTAAAAATAAAAACTTATAAATTTATCTGATTGTACCGTTATATGGAAAAGACAAGCATTTCATTATCTTCTTCTTCTTCTTCTGCTTCATCTAGGACTGCGTCCTCTCATTGCTCGGAGCCTGTTCCTGGGATACAGATGTCCAGCTATCTCGCCATCTTTTATGTGATCTTCCTGGGAGCCTGGTACCTGACGGCAGCTTGTTCGCTGCTACGCTCACTACTTTCTCAGAACTCTCTCTCAGAGCTCTCTCCACATGATCTCTCCAGTAACGTCTTCTAGATCTTCCCCATCGGAAAATATCCCCATTGGACATTTCATTACATGCACATTACATTTGAAGTGAAATTTATTATATTAATAAAAATAAAACTGTATAAAACCTTTATCAGGATACAACGTTACCTACCTTTCAATTTCTTTCCACATTATTTTTTATTTTCATATTCTTAAAAATTAGTTGTTCAACTGTCATATATTTATTTTTATTTTGGTTAATATGTATACTTCCAATTTGAATTTTTATGTTGTGTCCTAATATAGGCCCCGAAACATGTTGATTATTCAATAAAGAGTGGTTTTATACAAAGCGTTGTTTGTTAATATTAGGTCCTTACATATGAAATTGGCGTTTTGCCGTACTGGCAAATTTGATCTCAAATATCTTCTCTTTGCTAAGGAATTCCAAATCCAAATTTATACAGCTATTTATTCATGTATTTGTGTTTTGAAAATTATAATTAATTTGTTTTTTCCTCAATTGTTTTTTTCTTTGCGTCACTCAGTTTACAAAATGAAAAACTTGAAATATCGCGTTATTTACGAGTACGAGTTCCACCGTGGCACCAGTGCTGCAGAAACGGCTCGAAGGATTAATGATGTGTATGGCGACGGTGCCGCAAAAGAAAACACAGTGCGTTTTTGGTTCCAACGTTTTCGTTCTGGAAATTTCGACCTGCAGAACAAGCCCCGTGGACGGCCGGAGACCAAAGTTGATAATGAAGAATTGAAGGCTATTGTGGAAGCGGATCCATCGCAAACCACATCCGAGTTAGCTGCAGGCTGCGGTGTTAGTGATAAAACTGTTTTAATCCACTTGAAGCAAATTGGTAAGGTGAAAAAGCTTGAAAGGTGGGTACCTCACGAATTGAGTGAAGCAAATCAACAAACGCGCGTTGACTGCTGCGTTGCATTACTCAACCGGCACAATAATGAAGGGATTTTAAATCGAATCATTACCTGTGATGAAAAGTGGATCCTGTACGATAATCGGAAGCGCTCATCGCAATGGCTGAACCCTGCCGAACCAGCCAAACCATGCCCCAAGCGAAAATTGACTCCAAAAAAGTTACTTGTGAGCGTTTGGTGGACTAGTGCTGGTGTCGTTCACTACAGCTTTCTTAAATCTGGCCAGACGATTACGGCAGATGTCTATTGTCAGCAACTGCAAACCATGACGGAAAAGCTAGCTGCTAAACAACCGAGGCTGGTTAATCGCTCTAGGCCACTGCTGCTTCATGATAACGCTAGACCACACACTGCACAACAGACGGCTACCAAATTAGAGGAGCTTCAATTGGAATGTCTAAGACATCTACCGTACTCTCCGGACCTTGCCCCAACAGATAACCATTTTTTTCGAAATTTGAATAACTTCTTGCAAAGGAAAAAATTCAACTCCGATGGGACAGTCCAAACCGCCTTCAAAGATTTTATTGATTCCCGTCCGAATGGTTTTTTTAGTAAAGGGATCGATGAACTACCTATGAGATGGCAAAAGTGCATAGATAGCAATGGTACCTACTTTGATTAAATAAATATATTATAATAAAAAAAAATCGGCTTTATGTTCCTCCCATACTAAACGCCAATTTCATATGTAAGGACCTAATATAAATAATTTTACCACAAAGCTATTTTACCATTATTGAAGAAGAAATCTTCTATACTGATTAAAAGAAAATAACTGGCGTTCTAACCTATCTGCTCACCGATATCATATTTATACCGAAATTATAATAAGCTTATAATATCGCCAGAAAAACTAATTTAGGCTAAGATTGTTTTAGACTAAGATTGATCCATCCATTTTAGACTAAAATTCCATAAACTATTTTAGACTAAAAATGTATTAGACTAAGATTGATCCATCCATTCAACAATATCCATCACATATCTATAAATATATATAATTTTATATGACCTCTCAGAACGCTAAGCATTTTATTCCGAATTATTTGTTCTTCTTTATTTGAGGTAAATATTATACATACATGGTCTGTTCAAAAAGTATCGCGAATTTTGTGTGTTTTCAAAAATTATTTATATACTCATGAATATCTTTTTTGTCCCCTTCAAAGTAATTCCCACCAGATATTATACACTTGTGCCAACGTTTTTTACAATCCTCGAAGCTCTTCGAAAAATATTTTTTTGTGATCTTGTTTAGCTCCTTCTTCGATGCCGTCTTTATTTCCTCAATCGTAGCGTAGCGTCGTCCTTTCATGAGCCTCTTCAGTTTCAGGAACAAGAAAAAGTCACAGGGGGCCAGATCTGGGGAATACGGTGGCTGCGGCTTAATTAATGTGTTATTTTTGGCCAAATATTTGCGCATAGGCAACGATGTGTGATCAGGGGCGTTATGTTGGTGCAAAAGCTAATTTTTGTTCTTATACAAATCCGGACATTTCCGGCAGATTGCTTCGCGCAAATTGCACATAACTTGCAGGTAATATTCCTTATTGACCGTTCTATCCTGTGGAAAGAACTTATGATGCACAACGCCCCTGCAATCGAAGAAAACTGTAAGCAAAACCTTCAAATTCGACCGAATTTGGCGTGCTTTTTCGGTCTTGGCTCGTGCGGCAGCTTCCATTGGGATGATTGAGCTTTGGTTTCCACGTCATAATCATAAACCCATGATTTGTCACCAGTTGTAATCCTCTGGAGCAAATTTGGCTCATCGTGGACAGAGCCCAACAGCTCATTAGCAATTTAATGCGATGCTGATTTTGGTCGAAATTGAGCAATTTTGGTACGAATTCAGCGCCCAAATCATTGGTAAAAATCAAATAGCACGAGTCAATGGATATGTTTTGGTTCTCAACAACTTCTCTAATGGTGATTCGACGATTGGCCAATACTATTTTCTTCACTTCATCAATATTTTTGTCTGATGTTGACGTGCTCGGGCGTCCGGCACGCTCTTCGTCGTTCACATCTTCTCGGCCTTCTGAGAGCATTTTGCACCACCGATAAACGTTGCTTCTGTCCAAGGTAGCTTCACCATATGCCACAGTCAACATTAGGAATGCGTCCGCGCACTTAATTTTGTTTTTCACACAAAATTTGATACAGATTCTTCGATCCATTTTTTGGAATAGGCAAAAATCGAAGACTATCCAAAACATGTGCAAGGAAAGCAGCTGACAAAAATTAACTGAATAATCAAAATAGCCGAACTTGTTGGCATAAGTGAGAGTCATGAGTACCAACATAACACTATAAAAAATCGAAACTCGAATATATGTAACCTGAGGAAATTCAAAATTCGCGATACTTTTTGAGTTGGCTTTAATGTTGCACTAACTGCTGAATCCAGATGACGTTAAATATTTATTTTTACAGCATATTTATTTCATGCATTTTTAAATGTTTATTTAAAATGATTAAAAATGTCGTAAAATTTTGCAACAATATAAAGAATCATTTAACGGGCCTCAGACTGTGTCGAGTCTCGATTCATCCCCATACACAAAAAGTGTTCAGTTTCACTCATCTTCTGTGCAAGCAAGATTTACTACCCGTATTCAATAGTCGCATGATATACTAACGACTGGCAATCACTTCAAGAACAGGGTGAAACCATAAGTAAAATAAGACCATTCATCGAAATGTATTTTATTTACTATGGATATGCTTTCGATTGTGTATTATTATTTTATTTTATTCAAGTGCCCTTTTTTGTGCCAAGTGCCCAAGATTTATGCGCGATGTTATTATTACATCGTTCAGTTTGCACACAAATCGTCTGCGCCCGCAATATTAATACCATGTTAGGCGGAACCGTTTATATATATACTTTTTTTTTACACTTTTTTTTTTAAGAAACAATATTTAGAATGCACAAAGGTCCATAATCACATAAGGAAGTTTCCTTTCTCTGCGATGTCCTTCAAATCGTCCGACAGAAAGTGTTCTTGTTTTTATTTAGTCTTCTTTCAGTGATAGAGATTATATCATTATTGCAATTCTTTCGTAGAATGCAATTAATAATATGATAATTTGACATAGAGGAGAATAAACAGAAATATTGATAGCGACGAGAATCGTCTTGTCTTTTCCAAATGCACAAATTGGACTTCCGACAGAAAATATCCGATCTTGTTGTACACAAGATTCTCAGTGGAGCTATTGATTCTCTTTCTTTATCTGACATAAATTTGCATGTTGATATTTATTGTGATTATAAGAAACCCGGAGCTCTTTAGAATAAGTCGGTATCCTAATAATATTGGTTACTTTTCTCCCATCACAAGAATGTGTTATACATACAATATGTATTATGCTGACTCTAACATTGTGTTGAAGCTAATATTCTTGAAGATGCCCAAAAAAATCACTCCTACACATCTGTCTTTTATCTTAACCCATAGAACACATAAAAGCAATTATTTATTTACATATTCTTACATGATCATCACTACTTTGATACATTAAACGTATGTGTGCTAGATTAGATAGCAACATGCATACATAGTTAGCTGTGATTACGGAGATCTAAAAACTTATCTCAGAAACAATAAACTGGTTCAAAAAATCTTTGTGATCAAAGCTTTGCAACAGAAAATGTTGTTAATATTCTGTCAAAAAGCTTTCAGGTGCACAAAGGAGTTCGTCAAGATGCATCCTTTCTTAAACATATTGCAAGTTGTACGGAAAAATTACAAGAGAAAACTGGGACAGTGGAATATCTCCCAGTAGAAATATTGAAAAAAAATTAGGCGCGTATCACAAAAGTCACCTAGCATTCAAAAACACTAAAAATTGTCTGAGTTGTAATAATTTGAAGCTAGCATTGTAGCTGAATTTTGCGTTTTTCTCGAAACTTCCCTTTTCAGTGGAGAAAACATCTCACAAACTATTGGGTCAATTTTGTTACAATTTTGCACATAGCGATCAATAATATTATCTACGATGCAAAATACTTTTTTTGATAAATTCACAGTTTGCTAATTGTGAATTTTTAACTTTACTATCGATTTTTTTTTTAGAAATTTCTAATTATTTTCAAATTGATCTTATTGGTACAAAAAAAAACTTTTTTTTCTATACACTCCGTCATAGACATGACATCATTAAGAAGAAAAAAAATTTTTCATTTCCACTGCGAGCGTCACGAAGAAGGCCCTTGCGGGACAGCACATAACTCCGCCAGCGCCATTTTGAAATTATCAAGATAATTTGCAAATGAAAAATATTGTAATTATAAATATAAACCAATGTATGCTGCAAAAAATTACAATAAAACTATTTTTGTATATGCAATAGTTACGTAAAAAAAATTAAAGTCCTGGCTTTATCGTAGTCAACATCATCCTTCAATGCCCTAACATCACTCGTCAAAAAATCACATGAAGCGGCGATCGTATTGAAAAAAATCTACTATAATTTGTAATAAAATCCAACCGTAATGGGAACACTTTTGAGCACTGCTCGCTTTGAAAACCCTTCCAGTCCTTGAATTTCGAGGGCAGTGACCATTCCCTGTTTAGTTTCCAAGGAAACTTCATCATCGGAGGCTGTGAGAGCAATAAGCTATTCAGACAGATTTCAAAGATGTGATTTTTCGAGTTTTTTTAACCCACTTCACTATATGGCATGATCGTAAATTCAGTTTAAGAACAAAAGGTACCTTATTTTTCATACTGATCAATTGCAATGAATTTCAACGGAAATTTTTGGTATGTGCATGCGGCACGCTGTTTTAGTGCCATAGCGTTAGAAAAATCCTTCATTTTTCATTCTCTAACTAACTAATTAACTAACCATCGGTAGGCAAAGAGGATTGAACGCCACACTCTTCTATCCTGGCACACCACTTTTGCTTCGGCCAATTCATACATCTTCTCATACACGTTCTACGGTTGTTGCGGCTTTTAACAGGGCCATCCTCAAATACTTGTAGTACCTGATCGTGCCAGGTCTTTCGCGGACGCCCTCTATTCCTGTTGCCTTCAACATTCGCCTCATATATTTTCTTAACCATCCTTTCCTCGTTCATACGTTCCACATGACCAAACCATCTCAGCACTCCTTTCTTTATTCTATCTACCACACTACAGCCAGCATTGCATTCACTTCTAATTTGTTCATTCCTCACTGTTTCGACCAAAGATTTTCCACACAAGCGTCTTAGTGACCGCAATTCCACCGCATTCAGTCTACTTTCATTCCTCTTTTGCCAATTCCAGGCTTCACTTCCATACATAAGGGTTGGCACTAGAACGCCATTATGTACCGCTAGTCTTGCTTCTCTTCATTTCAGTTCTTGCTTTTTCATTCTCAAAGGGAGAAAATTTACGTCTTACATACCTACTTGAATATTCTAACCAAATTGTGATAAATTTCAACGGATATTTTAGGCAAATGCAAGCGGCACGCTCTACTGCTACCATAGCGCTAGAAAAATCCAACACTTCGTTCGAGCAAATTAACATAGGTACATATGACTGAAGGTTCTGACCAAATGCTATTAATTTCAACGAATGTGCATTCGGCACGCTGTACTGCTGCCACTTGTCCTAGGAGTGCGTATTTCGACTACGGAAATTCTCATTTTCACGTCCTTTACAACAACTTCATTTAACTTCACTTAACTTAACATTTTTCGTAATTTATAATGGGTCACGTTGATTAATGCTAGAATTGCCTTTGTCAAAAAATGGAATTGTTCAGGTGAGAGGATTGATTGTTTCTCATGAACAACAGGCTGATTAACTATTAACTTATACATTATGGCTTATACATCGTCTGGCTAAAGAAAATATTTGTTAAAAAGCTCAAATTGATAATTGGCTAGTTTTCTGTTGAAAAATACACATCTTGCACCAAAACAAAAAGGTAATAACAATTTTCAGTTCTGAGCAATTATACTAAAACTACCTACGTGAACATATGCACTTTTAATTCGAAAAATCTCAATATCTTTATGAAGAAATTTCTAGCTAAACATATGCCAAAACATTATTTTGAAAAACGTGCTTGTGTTGCAAAGGTTGATTTTTTTAAATTACTTTTAATTATTGTTCTTTGTACTGCATTAACTGAGTTTATCATGTTGTTGTACGCTCCTCCGCATCAAACGATTCCATATTGGAGTAATGAATGAACAGTAAGCCTATACATTTTTTAGGTTCTCTAACTTAATAGGTTTCTTAATCTTATGAATATGTAAATACATTTTCTTATTCCTTTAGCTAATCTAATAGTAATGCAGTTTCCACCAATCAATCAACTCCAATTTTAAAAAATCTATGATTTTTACGAAAGATTACTATAATCCAAGTTGACAACCGGCCCTAAGCCGGTAAATGTTTAACCCTGTTTAATTTTGCCCAGGTGAAGCGTGTTTTCTCAGAATGCAAACAAATATCTCCCGGTAAACAAAATGCAATAAGTGCAAGAATATTAAATAATGAATCGCATGAGTATTGGCCGGTTTTAGTCAGAGTTAGTTAACTCTTCGAGTCCGACGTGGTCCGCAGGGGAGGGAGGGTGGTCGCCCGCCGCCCGCCATCCCTCCCCGCCGCCCCTGCCGGCAGGAGTCATAATCTAACTCGCGCTGGAGTGTATCGATGAAACGTAGACGCGCAGTGATTTTCAATTATTACGAAGCTTTTAATTACGAATCCTCGGCGTAAAATTCTCTTATAAGAACAAAAATGTTTAAGGCACCGATGATTCAAAATGACAACTATCAAACCAGCCTAAGTCATATCTAATGCAATTTTGGATAACTAGCATATTCGAATTACACCCATTTTTATTATTACACTAATGGTAACAAAAACTGTAATTTTTTATTATTTTTTTATTTGTTTACGCCCATTAGGTATAGGCTTTTACATAAAGAATATAATATAAATTTCAAAAAGCACATACATTAAACAATATCTGTATAGCACCAAAACATAATTAAAAATATAAATTAAAAATATAAAGTAAAGAGCAGCAATGTGTAGAGGCTTTTACATAAAAAGTATAACATTAAATTAAAAAGAACATACATTAAACAATATAAGTTATAAGTAGCAAAATATAAAAAGTATCAGGAATAGCACCAAAACATGAGTATAAAAATAATAATAATTTTTTAATATTTTAAAATAGTTTCGAAATATAACTAAGATATTCTTGATATATTAAGAATGCGAACTCAGTAAAGTATGAAAAAATATAGTTATATAAACATTACAAAGGTATTTAATTTTTAAATATAAAAATTTAAAAAACACAATGTTTTTTATGAGAGTTCAATATTTTATTAGTCTCTTACAGGACGATCGTTTCGGCTGTTTAGGCCATTATCAACTGATCTATTCAATTTGTCAGTTTGGAAGGGGGACATTTCGATTTGAGATTGGATCGCAAGTGCGATTGTGCATTTGACGCATCTCATGGTTAACGCCTGTTGAGACGCAATTCCAATACACCACATCCTAACCTAATATGTCCATCTCTCTTGTCCACTCTTGTTCCCATCGCTCCGTCCCACTATGGCTTACGAAGGACGGCGCTGCGCAGAGCAGTGGACAGAGGCGAATGAGTAATTCAGTTATCTGAAAAACGCGTTGACGGTCGAACCCTTTGCCATTTGACATACTGTGTTTCGTGGTACGTCGCTGTTAGCAAGCCGTGCTCCTTAGCAAATTCGGCAGAGCAAGTGCAGGATTCCATTCAACACCCGGAGACAGTTGCCGCTTCCACAAAGCCCGCCGCGACTGTGCAAAAAGACGTCCAACTCAAGGAGAGAAAAGGTAGGCCAGATCCTTGCATTAATCCTTCCGAAACTTTCTCCCGTTGGAGCTGCGTCTTAATTACACAGGGTTATTTGTAAAACATTAATAACCTCGCAGGACTATATTCCTGCCTTGATTGTGAGTCGAAAATGTTCAAGCTATTATGACCTAATATCAATTGTTAAGGAGATATGCGACATCAAAGTTTGCATTTTTTTTTTCAATATTCCTGACTTATTTTTTGTAAAACGTTGGACTATCATTACAGTAACTTATATCGAATATGAAAATTTCATTCTCTTTAATACAACTCAAATAAAAAAATAAAAACCTTCGAATTCCAATTGGAAAACATTCCAATTGGAATTTTTTCAGGGTTTTTATCATTTTATTTAACTTGTATTGAAACCAATGAATTTTTCGTAAT
Source organism: Agrypnia vestita (assembly GCA_016648135.1). Lineage (NCBI taxonomy): Eukaryota > Metazoa > Arthropoda > Insecta > Trichoptera > Phryganeidae > Agrypnia > Agrypnia vestita. The sequence goes on along the minus strand of JADDOH010024777.1, from coordinate 6,603 downwards.
CGATATGAGTTACCGTAATGATAGTTGAACTTTTTACAAAAAATAAGTCAGAAATATTGAAAAAAAATGCAAACTTTGATGTCGCATATCTCCTTAACTATTGATATTAGGTCACTATAGCTTGAACATTTTCGACTCATATCATGGCAGGAATATAGTCTTACTAGAGGTTATTAATGTTTTCCAAATAACCCTGTATAAATAGAACCAGTTGACACAGTCCTAAAAGTGCAGCACTTGTGCAAAAACTTGTTAATTTTTAAAAATTTTCAATACTTTTATTTTTATCAAGTTTTTTATTTTAACCTTTACATGTACCGGGACCGATACCAGACGCCTTCAAAAACAATTCAGAGGCATCCAGCATCACTCTCATATGTTAAGCGAGCGCTCTGCCATTCTAGCCACGATCCTGAGACTAATGTAATTTTTTTTATATTTTGCTCTTTTTTTATAACATACAGTTAATTGTTATAATTAAGCCCCGATTATCTTGGTCACATTATCCGGCCAATAAAAGATTTAGTTTTTTTCTTGTGAAAATATTTCGATATTCTCTATAATATATCAACTAACTTATTTTACTAAATACTATATAAAACTTATGAAGTTGATGAACATGAAGAATTGGAAAATTGTGAAGATCCCCAATCATGAAATTTCGGGAATCCGTACATGCCGGGACACGTGGGAGTATGATTGTAAATATAAATATCCCAGGACACGGGACACGTGCCGGGAGCCTGATTGTAAATATGCAAGTGGTATTTGGATTTATATCATTGTTTATTTTATTATATACATACTCCATATAGTATAACTGTGTGTGATTATGTGTATTTATTTTTAACATATTAATAATTTGGATTTTGTAAATTTTGTGTGTAAATTTGTGTGTAAATTTTGCAACAGTATTATTGTGGCGAGTGAAGGCTACATTATAATATCATTGAATGGTTTGGTAATTACTCCATGGTGCAACATTTTAATTAAAAGTATAATTTTTATTTAAACTTTGTATTACATTCGTAATTTTAGTTATTTGTTATTACTGTAGATTCGAGAAGCAGTCCCTCCCATTGAAGTAATAAAAAACTCATATTAGCACAGGTGTGTTCGATTAAGTGTATTTTTTCTATTTTAGAATGGTGTGTTTGTATTTTAAACAAACTGAATTTCTTCTTCTTCTGTTCAGACATAGGCTTCTGTCGCGTATCTAGTATCTGTTCAAACTGTCGTGGATTACTTAGAATAGCTGGTCGATCCCGAGAACGATTCATTTCCGAATATTTCGCAACTAGGACAGTTCCTATTTACCTCACCACCGTTCGATTTCTATTTTCCTATAAATAATTTTAACGTTTCTAGTGCGGTGTTAGTGCGGTGTCTCGTTGATCGATATAGCAGTAGCGGGAACAGTACGTAGTTCTTGCCACTCGCACGCCTCGCTGTTATCTCCTCGACCGCGGCACCGACTAAAAATCACCCTTACTTCGGGGGTGATTTTTAGTCAACAACATTTAATTTATTTTTTTTGCTTTGTCTTGTAGCTCGAAGTTCTAAGAATAATAAATCTAAAATCTAAAAACATTCAAAAATTCTAAGAATTGGCAGAGTTAAATCAATTTGAAGCTAGCGTGGTAGGTGAATTCTTAAACGAATTACTTTATTCTTTTGCGTTTTACTCGAAACTCCTTTTATCAGATTTTCAGAGATGATAATGTCTCAAAAACCATGGGGCCTATTTTATTCAAACTTTGCGCACATTTTACGAATAAGATTATTTACGATGAAACGTATGATTTTTTTGATAAATGCGCCGCTCGCTTATTATGAATTCTTAGCTTCTATTTTTTCTGAAAATATTAAAATTATTTTCATGCTGTCATTTTTAACGTCAAAAAAACGTTTTGAATTCGAATTTATTTTTGACGCCTCAATGTAGCATAATCCCTTAAGTAACCTTGTAATCGAAAACTGTAAACACCCATCAACAAATTATCAACACCCTGTAAGGATATTATTTCTCGATTACTTTGTTTGTCATCCATACAAAAAAAAAACACCAAATGAACAAAATAGTTTGAATTTTTTCTACTCTACTATATCTTTTTTTGGTATTGGTTAGGCGCGTGCAATCAATTTAGTTATTTTATTTTATTATATTTATTTACGGGAAACTAACAGTAACAAATAAAAATCGTGTTACACATAAACAGTACAGAGACTATATTACAATTTTCCACAGAATTAACAAGTTGAGTATTAAGATATTATTACACCAATAACTTGACAATATACAAAATAATGAAAGGTTTAATTTAAAAACAAACCATGAGAGTCAAAGAATAAAAGGTACAATTGGAATCAAGAATTGGAAGGAAGGGTCAAAGTAAAAAGAGGAAGAGATAAGAAGAAAAAAGAGAAAAAGAAATATAGCATAAATATATGTGAGCAATACATCTGCATACATATGTATGTCTGGACAAAAGAAAGAAGCTGTATTAAAAAAAGATTTATAACTGAGGTGAATATCTAAGAGTTTTAAAAACACACTGATCAACAAAGATTTTGTCACAGGAACAAATTTCGCTGATTCTTATGTAATTTTGTCTGCTGATTCCGAATATGCTATCTGAAATTGTCCATCAGCTTCAATTTTTTGTAATTGTAAGTTTTACTTCAAAATTAATATATTTTGCCTTCATGCTTATCTCTTAGAATTTCTAATTTTTTAAGCAAATTGTGAAGCGCATATATATTCTCTATTATTACTGTATCAAACTTCGAGTAAATCAAATTTGCTTAGTCCTTGTGCAATTTGTTGTATAACGTTACGATGCTCGCAACAGTGTGAATACAACATTTGACGTATGTGATGAAGTGACCTTCAAGCCTCAAAAAAGAAATATAAGCCTACACTTTAAAAAAGTTATGAACTATTCTTCGGGTGAAAAGTTGAAGACAGAAAAGAAGCTTGAAAACAGATGCAGAATGAGCAGGAAAAATGCTATTTGAATTTTTTAGTTCATGTAACATTTAAAAAGTTCAATTTTGTATATTAGTGTCAAAGATTGACTAATTGAAGAGATCCAAGTCGCCGAACATAGTGTTATCATGTTCAAGAAGGAATGCAGACGTCACATACAGATAAAATAGAATTATTGTATAAAATTGATAAATTGTATTAACAAGCAAATAAAGACATTTAAAAAAACAGTCGCGTGCAGTAGACAAAGACTTAGGTTATGCTGTTACCGACGTTGCTAACTAGGCTGCAGTTTGAATATTATTATACAATCTGTGACGCATGCTGATATGGAGTTCTTCATTTTTTTAAATAACGATGTCTCAAAGCAAATGAATATCTACGGAGGCCTTAAAAAAGGCAATTTATCAATTGCTGCATGATAAATTGATCAATATATGTTCTTACTCCTCTAGAGACGAGTCTCCGAGAGAACTACCGCACCATTGAGTGGAGTGAGTATAATCTGTACTTTCTGAACAGTGTCGAGACATGTCTTGATCATGATGTAGGTCGACTGTAGTCCTTTGTTCTCTTTCATAGAATCAATCAACCCCATAGAACTGTGAAATTATACCATCATGTTTGTAAAGTGATAAATGGAGTAATTTTCAGGAGTTCCTTGAGTTGCAATCCGTAAACACTAAGCAACGATATCATGACGAAACTCAAGTAAATTAACAATATTTTATATGTATTTTCTGGGAGCACAATTACTGTATGTATCCCTTGCGAGATTATTATTTATTTAAGATAAATTATAGAAGTCTCACAGAGACGAAGCTCTTTATTTGAGAAATATATATGGAAGTCTTTTATACGGTGGCCCAGGTATGAACTGGCTTAAGCGCTCACTCTACGAGGCAAAGGTTTTAATTTTTTTTAATAAAATTACAAATAATTACGATAATAAAGTTTTTTGCATTATTAAGTGTAGGATTGTATAGAAAACGTGAGTCTATTTTGTTTTTTTTTATTATCGTATTATTTTTTGTCGATTTATTATCGAATCTCTCATCGTTATTAAACATATAATAACAATAAGAATTTTAAATATAAAAATAAAAATTATAGTTTGTCAAATATAACAGAAATAGATTATTCGTACGTGTATAATTTTCTGTAAAATAGTCATGATAGCGTAAAGCAGTCGGCCAACATTTCTGTAAAACCTACATTTCAATTGCAGCAAAAGATAAGATAAAAATATTAACACCGAATGGCGACAGATTGGCTTTTGATTCTTGTTTATGAATTTTAGCGTAGATGACCATGTTCGGTAATATGAAACGAATCGCTATTTGTTTCATAGTAACGAATCCTTATAATAAGTTTCCAACGTCGTGCAAGATACCTACTTCATATTATAAAGTATACCTTGAACCAAGTATCATATTATTTCATACTATTTTTCCTTGGGAGTTTATTTTATATAGAGAGTTATTTATATAATATATGAAAACATTTCTGCATCGATACTATAAAAGGTGATATAATACCGATGTTGTAAGATATAACGTTTGAGCGCCATTCCAGGCGTTGCCCGGGATACAGGGAGGTAGTTAGAGGTTGAGCCTTAAAGCATACAAAAACCTGCATACAAATAATTTTGATTCTACTAGGATTAACGTGTTTTTTTGTGTGTGTGCTATCTTTTAATTTGTGATACACATATTTGTGAATGAGCCTATCTTTTTTCTTTATTTTATTTTTGATATCGTTCTCTTCGTAGGTATCCGTTGTTACAACCTACTTGCAATCATTAAGATTGTGTTAAGTTCAATTTTATAGTTTTCTGATGATAGCGGTATAGATACTAATCGATGATTCATCGGAAAGGAAAGAAACTAGATATTTTAGAAAACTTAGAGATTAATTGTAATAAAAATATAATCAATTTTCAAACTCCACATATTACGTTACGTTACGTTCCCTCTTCTGCGCTTAATGACCACGCCCACATATCCACCGGACTCTAATCTCCTCCCTCACGCCGTACTTTAGTCTTAAGTTTAGTATTAGTAAAATTTCTGAAGATAATGCGTTAACATCGAAAACTAGCATAGAAAAAATGATAGATGACTGACCCTGCGTTGCGTGACGTCTTTTTTTTGTATTGTCAGTATTCTTCTTCACAGTTCACCATCTTGTTACAATACATATTATTTATTGTATATTAACTTATTGTAAAAACAAACGATAAAACGAAAATAAAAAATCGATTGTGCAATTTTGGAAAAAATATAATATCATGGATGCCATCGGCAATATCTACCTCGCTTAGCAAGAATCAACTAACAAATGCATAAATGGAATAAACGTAGATATGGCCAAGGGTATCCAAGGATTTTCAAAGAGTCTATCGTTGGCCAAATCGTTATACCCAATCGATACAGCAAGACTAGGAAATGAAGATGAGCAGGATATTGAGGAGTTATTACACGTTTCTCGTGAGAGCCTTAATAATTTTTAAAAAAAATATTCTGAAAACGAAGAACCCAAATAGGTGTCTTGCTATAGATTTCTTTAATAAAATTTTGGTCACAATAACCAATAAAGTTGATCAAATTACAGCGAATGATGTAGATTAATCGTTTATCTACCTCCGTTGATGAGTTAGCTAATTGTGATAAATAAACTAATCAGGATAAAGTTTTATCATTGTTTGCAATACTTGCATTAATAAAGTAAGATTTTTCACCAGCAATTTTGCTTCACATATTGAAGTGATTCCGTGTAATACAGGTTCCTGGGTATGGATGAAAATCCCGCACTACCGTAAGGTCCAAACTAACTGACGACTCTGATAATAAACCTTCTAAAGAGAGGTGTGATAAATCTCTCACTCGCTTTTAATGCATCTAACAGGTCTTAGTGATGGACATAATGCTTTTTATGCTATTATCGACAATTTTTTTAAATATATTTTTTTATTTCACCAATTTTCGGTTTAATTTGTATAAATTATAATTGTTAAAAATCAATCAAGTAATTTTATATCATCGGATACCACTATGTGTGGCATGTATAATATAAAAATTAGAAAATACAGTTACAAATAAAATTAACTTTCAAAATTATTTTTAACAGAAATTAAGTAAATGTAAAATATTATAATATAAATAAAAGTTAATCTTTAAATATTAGGTCCTTACATATGAAATTGACGTTTTGCCGTACTGGCAAATTTGATCTCAAATATCTTCTCTTTGGTTAGGAATTCCAAATCCAAATTTATACAGCTATTTACTCATGTATTTGTGTTTTGAAAATTTTAATTCATTTGTTTTTTCCTCAATTGTTTTTTTTTTTACGTCACTCAGTTTACAAAATGAAAAACTTGAAATATCGCGTTATTTACAAGTACGAGTTCCACCGTGGCACCAATGCTGCAGAAACGGCTCGAAGGATTAATGATGTGTATGGCGACGGTGCCGCAAAAGAAAACACAGTGCGTTTTTGGTTCCAACGTTTTCGTTCTGGAAATTCCGACCTGCAGAACAAGCCCCGTGGACGGCCGGAGACCAAAGTTGATAATGAAGAATTGAAGGCTATTTTGGAAGCGGATCCATCGC